>JARLTB010000301.1:0-410000 GCA_030141615.1 Unio pictorum
GCGGGCATAAAAATACACAAAGCTTCTTTCTTTAAAATCCATTACAAACAAATTCCAAATTCACATAGCATCCATCATTTATAATTTAGTCATGAATTACTCTTAATTGTTGTCATAGCCCTCCTTTCCATTGGAAATATGTGTTGAAAGTACATTTTAAAGCCAACCAGCCAACCTACCTAATTATATAGTATTAATTTGTACTTGCAGACTTTGCTGCTTTCAGTAGTTCAGCAGAGAGTTTGAATGGGATACAAGTTTAAATTTGATTCATCTTTGTACTAATTAGAGTTTGATTGGGATTCAAGTTTAATTTGTATTCATCTTTACACTCATTAGAGTTTGAATAGCATTGTTTTTCAAAACATCTCCAAAGATTGTCAGATTTTTCAGATCATTTGAAAATTATTTGTCTGCATCAATATTTCTGTTAGGGAATGTCAGATATGCAATGACCACAATACTTTTCACATCAGATCATGACATTCTTTGTGTTATGTTTTGTTCAGACATTCTTTACTCCTAACTTTACTAGTCCAGTTTTAAATAATTGTACTTTGCTTTTTAAATTATTTCTTGTATGATGTAAAATCCAGTGTCAAAACAACCTCGCCACAGATAATGAATTAGCCAGTAATCTTACTTTAAGTAGTGAAGTGTAATGGCTATTGTTACTTCAACATTTATCTATTTAACTAAATGAATGGGTTGTTCATCTTTGTGTACATATGCTGATTAACCTAATGCGTTCTTCCACAGCAATACACCAAGGGCTAGCAACACAAATCATATTTACTATTGTCAGCAAATTAAGTAATACAATGTATGTGGAATGTTTTTTTTACTGACAATTGTACTCTGCCTAAGTGTGACAACATTCTATGAGCATTAAGTGTGAATCTATGTGATCAATGATTGTTTACTATTTATACAAGCTCTAGGTTATAGCCATATATTGTGATGTCATTAAAAGCCTCTCTTTTTAAAACAAAATAGATTTTTTGGAAATAGTGTTTTTATAAATATGATCACATTGGGATTTTGGGACTTGTAAATCAAATTTTTTGTGTGACATGGCAGATTTGCTGCTTTTGGACTTTTTCATGCATACCGTCTTCTATGCAGTATAGATATCTCTTTTGTGATGATGACTGCGTCTTCTATGCAGTATAGATATCTCTTTTGTGATGATGACTGCCATACCGTCTTCTGTGCAGTATAGATATCTCTTTTGTGATGATGACTGCGACTGCATCATAACATTCTTAAGGTTCCATGTTAACAAATTTGAAAATTCACATAGCTTCACATTGGGGATTGTATTGGGCTAACACTTTGGTAGGATACAAATATATTCCAAAAGTTTATTTCTTGTCATGTTAGGATTTCCAGTTTCACCTGAAATGCTACTTCAAAATGCATTTCAAAAGCTTAACAGAATATTTTATAACTCTTATACAACATTAATTTCTGTTGCTTAAATTTGACAATTTTCTTTTCAGAGAAAATTATTTGAGTGCTATCAGAAGGAAACAAATGTAAGTTTTTCTGATGCATTTATTATGAATTTATTTTATATTTAACACAATAACAGACCTAGACACATTTATTATGAATTTATTTTATATTTAACACAATAACAGACCTAGATGCATTTATTATGAATTTATTTTATATTTAAGACAATAACAGACCTTTGGAGTTGTATAATACTATGTATCTCTGTTGTAGTACTTTATGACACCTCATTACAATATTGTACCAGATAAAGATTTAAGTTATAAATATGTAAAATGAAGAATTGAACAAAAACTATGTAAAGATATACTCATGAGGAAAGAATGGCTGTGAAGGATAGGAATATAAAATATGAAAAATAAAGACATTCAGAATTTGTAATAGGTATTTAAATAAAAGATGAGCCACTTAAGACCTAAATATAGATCATAGTTTATTTCCTCTGGAATAGAATATAATAATATATTGAATACCTTATTTACCGTAAATGTTGGGGCACTGTATTTATTGGGACACAATGAATTATTTTTAAAAGTATTTTTTTGTGCGCTGTATGTTATGGGACACATCTTTTTTTCAAATCTTAAGTTGTCTGACACCTTTTTAAATCATTCAAAATTTACATGTCAGAAAATGCACTCCAACTGAAATTTTATTTTAAAATATACAAAACTGTGAACTTGAGATGAAACTCTTTAACCCATTCTATCCTGAATACACCTGCAGTCGTAGTATCCCATTTATATCCTGAATATGACTACGATCATACTCTACTACGAATGTGTGTAGCGTCTCTAGAAACACGTGGTATACATCACAAATATTTGTGTACTTCTTCACCTACACAGGAAATGGTTAAAGCAAGCATGCACAGCGAAATTGTTTTTAAAAACGTGGTTGGAAAAGAAACGGTTGACTTGAAAATCGATCTATAAAATGATGGACCACAACTTGGATAAACATGGATGCTGATAGCGAGGGTAGCGACATTGAAGTTGAGGATTTAGATGATTCTAATAAAGATATTGACTTAAAAGATGGGTTACGATTGAATAAAGTTGATGAAAAAGATGACACATGGCTTCCTGCACTTGTTGATAGCGGTTCAGAGAATGACGCCGACTTTAAAGGCTTTCAAGAGGAATGACTCCGGGATGTTTTTTCGATTCGGTTCCAGCCAAGATTTAAATTGTTAGAAGGAGCTATTGAACATTTTTATTCACCGTTAAAGTAATATTTTTATTACTTTCATAGTGATGATGTGGACTTCAAAATTTGTACTGATTAATTATCTTACTGAAAGATTTCGATGAATAATTTGCGAGATTTTTTTTATGAGAAACTGCACGCAGAAATACATGTATCAGAATGTGAAATAAAGAAATTGTACCACGTGTAATGTTGTCCAATTTTAGTAAAATTATTATAACTTTTAAACTAACAGTGCTAGAAACTTCAAAGTTAGACCAAAATACTAGGAATTGAATTATCTTTATTTTCTTCCATACTATGATGAGCATTTAATTCATCTTCATGGACAAAAAATTCACTGAACATCACGGTAAGTTTTTTAAAATAAAAAAACATTCTTGCAAGTCATATTTCAAAATACAGTTGTGAGCATGTACTTTGGTAAATGATAACAAAACATGAATCACAGTGTTGCAAATTGTATTATCTTTTCAGAGATATATAGTTTTATATACTTTATAAAAGAAATAACATGTAATAACATTTTTAGTAAACATGGTGAAGGTAGTCAGAATTGATACAGCTACTGCTGTATGATGCTCCATTTTACCACAATGTATTTAGAATTGCTTCTCAGGAATCAGGCACTGTAGTTGAAATTGGTAAACAGGATAAAATGGGTTAATCTACAGCAGCATGATCTCATGAACACAACCCTTCTCCTGCACATGTACCATTTATTCTTTTGGTACAGGAATGTTTTTTAACTTTCTCATACCATGAAAAAAAATTATCATTGGAGGCATCACATCACCAGAAGCAGAAACTGCAAGGACTAAAGTCAGATTTTACAACCGCTCCGGTGGCCTAGTGGTTAGAGCGTCCGCCACGGAAGCGGGAGGTCGTCGGTTCGATCCCCGGCTGAGTCATACCAAAGACTTACAAAAATGGTACTAACAGCTGTCTCGCTTGACGCTCAGCATTAAGAGGTTAGTGTTAGGACTGGTCGGCCTGGTGTCAGGATAATGTGACTGGGTGAGACATCATGCTACATGTCTGCGGCATGATGTCTCAGTGCTAGACATCACTATAAACTGCCTCACTGCAGACATCGTAGCGATATGACTGAAAAATTGTTAAAGCTACGTTAAAAATCCTAATCAAACAAACAAAGTCAGATTTTTTTCTAATCTGCACCAATCATGCTAATTTTCACACTTTTGACCCCCCCCCCCCATCTTATTGAGATCAAAATATACTAGAATTTCATCCATGTTAATCATATAGCCGGCAAATTCATCTGTTTCTGTTTTGTCCTCAAGAAGTTGCAATTGCACATAAAGCCCTGAGTTCTTAGTGGTAATAACTTGTACAATAAAACCGTTCCATAATCTAGGTGTGTCATAATCATCCTATCAGACAACATTATAATTAGTTATGGGTCAAGATACGAGATGGAGAATGTCAAAATTTTATGATTTTCATCCTCCCAGACATAATTACACTTGCCCCAGTATTTTCAAGACTATATTAATACATTGTCACGTCAAGGTAAGAATGTCAGCATATATTTTATATAAGCATCTAATTGCATTTTACAAGACAAATGTCAGTAACATGCATTTGAAAGAAAGATTCCAGCCTTCTCAAGTTCCAACAACTTTTGTGCTAAATGGTCCATTTTGGTCAAATCTTTATTATGGAGAGATACACATGAGCTCCATAAAAGAAAGATTTAGGATTGGCAAAACTGAACTGAAATATTTCTATGCCAGTACCTAAACTATATTTCAACCTGTTTCAGTCTGTTGTCTCAAAGTCATCTGCTTTATAAATAGTTTACGACTTAATGCATTTTGTGAAAGTTTGTTGGAATCGGCTAAAACACTTCAAATACCCATTTTTTAATGTTGGCAACGTTCTTTTTAAAAGTAATCACATACTTATAGAAATACCTGTTGGCATCTTTCCTTTGGGGTAACATTGCATCAATACAGCTTCAGTCCTGAAAATTCTAGTGACCTGTTGTGCTGTAACACTGCCTGACCAGATGAAAAACCACATCAAACTCATTAATTTTAAGACATCTGACTCATAAAGATTTGAAATGGCTCATTGAAAGGGAATATTTCTCCACATCAAATTGACACCTAAAAGTGGAAAATGTCACTGTATATGCAATTAAGATATTAAGGGCTAGGTGTTAGATTGAAAAATAATGTGTTCATAATATTTACCCATTTTAGTATCATGTACATGTGTTTAAAAAGATGAAGCAATTTTCTTTGCAACAATATTCTTTGGGTCTAGACTGACAACAAATTATCTGATTTGGCTTAAGTTATTTATAGCTGGCACACCAAATGTTAAATTGTGTTGAACTTTGTAGAAAGTACATTCAGATTCTGTACGTACTTGGCCTATGGGTGAGTACATAGTAACATTTTACTCGGCCCATATAATATTTACATAGAACGAGTGGATGAGTACTTTTGCTGAACTCTGTATAAATCTGTAGAGTTCAATGTAATTTTCTGTCGGTTCATAGAAAACTGATTACATGTGACTCGTGATCACTTGATTATAAATGTATACATATAGTTTCAAAAATGTTAAACTATGTGTAAATGTATCTAATTTTATTTGCTTTTAAAGAGTGTGCATGTGTGTGAGATTTGGGCTTTAACAATTGTTCAGTCATATCGCTACAATATCTGCAGTGTGGCAGTTTACAGTGATGTTTAGCATTGGGGGCATCATGCTGCAGACATGCAGCATGATGTCCCACCCAGTCACATTATCCTGACACCAGGCTGACCAGACCTAACACTAACCTCTTAATGCAGAGTGCCAAGCGAGTCAACTGCTTGTACCATTTGTATAAGTCTTTGATACAAATCAGCTGGGCTTCGAACATGCCATCTCCCACATCCAAAGCAGAGACTCTAACCACTTTGGCCATCAGAGTGGTTGGTTTTGATGAAATCATGCAGTTAAGATTTTTACGATTAATTTTATGTAACACAGCATTCAGTACAACAATAGCAGTCCTTGTTGAGACACCTGTACAACCACTTGTGAAATTAGGTCCTATTAGCAAGTATTCTCCAAAGTTTTTTTTTTTTTCAACATTTAGGTGTCCCATGAAATTAATCATTGGTCTAACTTACTTTAAATAAAACCTACAGGTTACTGACCATGTGAACCATTGGGTGTTTAACAGAAAATGTGTATGTGTTATTGAATCTCTGAATATATGTGGACTTGTATATTCTTTAGGACTACATTCTTTATATTTCAGTCTGGTTCAGTGAAATCATTATTTGTCTTCAGACTTATTTCCTTATTGTTGAGTAGGCTGTACCATGATATGGAAAAAAGCTACTGTAAACAACAGTTTTCTGCCAACTCATGATATTAAAAAAAAGCTACTGTAAACTAGTTTTCTGCCAACTCATGATATTAAATAAAGCTACTGTAAACAACAGTTTTCTGCCAACTCATGATATTAAATAAAGCTACTGTAAACAACAGTTTTCTGCCAACTCATGATATTAAATAAAGCTACTGTTAACAACAGTTTTCTGCCAACTCATGATATTAAATAAAGCTACTGTTAACAACAGTTTTCTGCCAACTCATGATATTAAATAAAGCTACTGTAAACAACAGTTTTCTGCCAACTCATGATATTAAATAAAGCTACTGTAAACAACAGTTTTCTGCCAACTCATGATATTAAATAAAGCTACTGTTAACAACAGTTTTCTGCCAACTCATATTGAAAATGCTACTGTACGCAAATTTTCTGCCAACTATTATGGAAAATGCTACTGTACGCAACAGTTTTCTGCCAACTCATGAAAATTGTTACAGTATGCACTATACATGCAAATCAGGAGCAGTTGTTACCTATATCATAATGATAATGATAATAATGAGGATTTTTTTTATAGCACCTAATCTCTAGAAGCTCTAAGTGCTTTACAACATTATAAAACACTATGAATATCATAACAATAGAAAACACCATGAATATCATAACATTAGAAAACACCATGAATATCATAACAATAGAAAACACCATGAATATCATAACATTAGAAAATACATGTACCATGAATATCATAACAGTAGAAAACACCATGAATATCATAACATTAAAAAACACCATGAATATCATAATATTAGAAAACACCATGAATATCATAACATTAGAAAACACCATGAATATCATAACATTAGAAAACACCATGAATATCATAACATTAGAAAACACCATGAATATCATAACAATAGAAAACACCATGAATATCATAACATTAGAAAACACCATGAATATCATAACATTAAAAAACACCATGAATATCATAATATTAGAAAACACCATGAATATCATAACATTAGAAAACACCATGAATATCATAACATTAGAAAACACCATGAATATCATAACAATAGAAAACACCATGAATATCATAACATTAGAAAACACCATGAATATCATAACATTAGAAAACACCATGAATATCATAATATTAGAAAACACCATGAATATCATAACATTAAAAAACACCATGAATATCATAACATTAGAAAACACCATGAATATCATAACATTAGAAAACACCATGAATATCATAACATTAGAAAACACCATGAATATCATAACAATAGAAAACACCATGAATATCATAACAATAGAAAACACCATGAATATCATAACATTAAAAAACACCATGAATATCATAATATTAGAAAACACCATGAATATCATAACATTAGAAAACACCATGAATATCATAACATTAGAAAACACCATGAATATCATAACATTATCTTTTGGCAAGTCATAGGTTTCTTATTCTGAAAAATTAATATCTGGACTCTTGAGTATTAAAGTGTGCTTGACTGTTTGCCGTTGCTAAGAAGTTCTATTTAAAAAAAAGCTGTGTCCCATGAATACTTAATAACTAAAGATGCCAGAAATCTGCTTTAATGAAACATTGGGAAGGAATGGATATTGATTTTCACACATGTATGGATTTTTAGTATTCTACACTGTTTTTGAAAATATTTGATAATGCCACTTAAAAATATATTTTATTTATTTATTGTACACAAATATTGATGGAACAACAAAAGCAATCATGGATTATATAATTTGTTGAAATGTGTAAATGTTATTTCTCTTTTATTTCAGCCAATCAAAAAGCAAGACCTTCATAGGAAGTTTATAGATGCAGCCCTGAACATTCCAAACAAGAGTCACCCACTTGCAGTAATTTTTAAAATTTTTATTGCATTTCATATGACATTCTTTTAACCTTCCTCCCTTCTTCTGCAGATTTGGGGATGTTCATGGGTCCCATTGTGCCCTCATGCATGTCATAAGAGGTAACTAAAGGAGGCAGGTGCCATGGTGGCTTAGTGGTTAATTTTCCAAACTTGAAGCCAAAAGTTCCAGTAAAAAAAAACAACACCAAACTAAACTCATCTTTCATTCCAATCTGATATTTTTTTGAAAAAAGTGGTTGTTAGAGCTGATCTTAATAATAAATATTTATAGTGTTAAAGACTTAGATATACCCCATTTGAGTCATCACCTACTTAAAACATGTGTAAACAGCTTTAATGTAGTTTACAGCCTGTAAATATTTACATAGATCTGGAACATATATCTGGGTATTAGTAATACAGAAACTACCCAAAATTATAAATTTACACTTCTGCTTAAAATGACTTTTAGGAACATTTTGGTTTGTTATCTCTTTTCTTAATGTATGGATGAGTCTCATATGGCATTAGTAGGAAAAAGTCAAAGTCAACAATAGGTTGTACTGTACAATACTCAACATTATACATCAGGATAAACTTGCTGACAAATTTTTTTGTATTAACTGTGGTATTTACCTTTAAAAACTTTAGTCGACAAAACCTTTGAAGAGTATTTTTGTATGATACAGAAACACCATTTCAGGTTTGTAAGTCATTGCAGTTTCTTATGAAACAATATCATGAAAACACTTTAGTTGACATAAACTGTGGTATCTACCTTTGAAAACTTTAGTTGACAGAAACTACGGTATTCACCTTTGAAAACTCTTTAGTCGACAGAAACTTTGAGGAGTATTTTTGTATGATACAGAAACACCATTTCATGTCTGTAATGCATTGCAGTTTCTTTGTCATTATGAAATAGTATCATGAAGATATCTAAAGATGTTTTATTTTGGGTGTCAGATATATTCAACAAGAACATGTCTTAAAATTGAATCGTGTCCTGATAAGAGGTAAAAGACAATTAGCAAATGAAACAATTGCCAGATGAGTGAGGCATGGCTTCCGTGTTGTCAATGGTTTACACATTCAATAGCAAACGAAACAATTGCCAGATGAGTGAGGCATGGCTTCTGTGTTGTCAATGGTTTACACATTTAATAGCAGTCAACTACAGATAGCAGGAAAATTCAAAAGTCAAATCATTTGGATTAAAGTGCAACATTTCAGTTATTGTATAAGACGCACATGTTTTAAATTTATGACAAACATTGCATTTTCATTTATTGGTGTTAAAGGTTATAGAGAATTGAGCATTTTTCAGCTTACTAAATCAAATCTTTATTAAAGAAATGGAGGGGGGGGGGGGCATTTTTTGAGCAGGAACTTCAGGACAAAGTGATTATTGTCATGGATCCCATTTCATTCATTGGTCACAAAATTATATCTCTTGAGGTCCTCACCAGAAGGTTGTATATTGTATATCTCCATTATACCTGGTGGGGTGTTTAGTTGTTGTGATTGTTTTGACTGGTTTTATAATTAGGTACATTAGCTTATGCATGAATCTCTTTCTCATTCATCTCCATGATCAGCTATACATGTTTAGTCCAGTAGTATAATTATAGTAATGAACTGATATCATTTTGAACTGAAACTATGAGATTGTGTCAATAAATTAATTTATAAATAGCCAACTTAGATCATCACACTTTATGCACTAACTTATTTGGAGTTATGTCCCTTTTATGAGTTGAATTTCTCCTATAAATAATTGATAAATAATGGATTTAATTTGTAATTTAAGTTGTATTTCAGGAGTAAAACTTGTAGCTTAAGTTGTCTAGAGTATGATGGGACTGTAGTACTAATTATAAGGAAACATTACCTCATGTGACATGCAAATAGCTGTATGTTGGTTGAACTTGTCCTGTAATTGAATTTTTGTTGTTGTTTTGTAGCCCATTGGAGATGAATCAAATGCAAGACTTGTAGAGACTGTTGGCACTCAGAGAAGTAAGATGGCCTTTAATATTTTCAAATTAATCGACTCATACGTATAATATTTACTCACAATACTACTATGCCATGATTAACAAGCCTAATATCATTTGATATACATGTATTTTCATCTTTTTATTTGCTTTTATTTAGGGTACTTTTATCAGATATTTTTTACTACATATTACATTTTTACAGCATAACTTTACAAAGTACAATATAGCCGTTATTATGTAGATATGTGTAAGGTATTTTGAAAAACCAGCTTTCAAGCTGTAACATTAATTTCTTTGGATTTATCATGCCTCATTAATACATATTTACTTTTTTTCCTTCTAATCCCTAAGATATTATGTCTGGAGCTGTTAAAAAATTGAAATCTAAAAATATCTGGCTGTCAAAATTTTGGACTTTTGGAAATCAACAGATTTTCTTCAAACAATCTGGAATTGGGATTTTTTTAAATAAAATGGAAACATATTTTAAAACACCCTAAACTAAATAAATGTTAAGGTATTTATGAATATGTACGAGGAAATAATAAAAACATTTAAAACATGTATTAATTTTTTTTCTATGTACGCTAATTGGAGAAAATGGCCACTGATTGTACATTAAGATTCACATTGCTTTTATTTACTCCACAATCCAGGTGAATCAAAAATGCAAAATGCATCTTACTATGCATTGGTTCAGTCTTATTAAAATTATCTAGTATTTAAAAGGTTATAAATCTGTCATACGGTGTGCCGATTTTAGTTGATATAAATTTGCAGTGTAAAATTTTCATGCTTTGAGAATGATATCACTAAGTACCGTTACTATTTCTGTCATACTGGCAGTGCATATTCCAGTATTCTGGTTTGGATTACATGTCTGACCCACTTAATTCAAAACTTAATTTCTCGAAAAGCACATAAGCCACAATTGTCAATTTTTTTTAAAAAGATAGTAAAATTGTTACTCTTTCATGAAATGTGTGTCCCCTAATGGTTGAGTGGTCTAAAGCACTTTCCATTATGGATCACTGCCATCTCACCTCTGTCTGCATGGGTTCGAGTCTAAAATTCGGCTAATGTAGTTATGTGAGAAAGCTTGCCAGTAGCTTCTTGTGGGTCGGTGGTTCTTTCTGGGAGTTTTTCTGGGTTCTTCCTCCACCAATAATACTGGCTGCCATGTATAGCCTATCATGTGCTTAAAAATGGCGTTAAACCCTACTACAACAACAACAACTTTCATGAAATGTAGGTGTTGAGAGCATGTTTGGCTGAATTTGAGGATAAAATGCAATATGAATACTTTGTAGTGCCCTTGTTTGCATTAAAATGCATACAAAAATTAAAATAATGCCAGATACACAAGATTTTTTTTTTTTTTTACCATACATAAAAATAAATAATTCCATGCAAGATATCATCATTTGAATGCAGGGTATGGTGCAGAAGTAGACCTGATCTTCAGGCATAACATTAATTTTCAAAAGCATATTCAAGTTATTCCCTCCTTGCTTGTGCATAGCTAATGTATGCATACATACACACACATTGGAATAAATATATTTTATACATTTAATTATGGATGGTTTTTAAAAGAATGACAGGGAATTTTTGTGTCATTTGTGTGATTCAAATTAATTTTTATTCTCATTAATGAAAACGTTTTTATTTTGTCTCCAGAGTTTGATTTTGAGCCATTGACAGTAGTGGAGATAGGAGAAAAAATAGGACATCTTAGGACAGAGTAAGTAAAACTGTTAAAAAAGGTCAAATGGTATCTTAGCTATACAATATTATTTTTCAAAAGAAATGATGATCATGTATTCAGATAGCAATGGTGTAAAATGAATCAAAACACAATTCTTATGAATTAAGTTTGAACCAAATATGCTCTAATAGGAATCAGATTAAGTTCTTATGAAATAACTGTCAACTAGAAATGCTCTAAAATGAATCATAAGAAGGTTCTTAGGAAAGATATGGCACAACAATGCGGGGCTGTGTTCTTGAGAACTTTTTCAAACATGCAAGAAACAATTAAATGGTAATATATATATTAGATTAAAACTTGGATATTCAGTCACTTGAATACTTTAACTGAAAATGTCTTAGTTATGAAATACTCATGTGATCTAGTAAAATTAGAAACTCAAAAAAGAAGTTCAAACTAGAGATTTGGTGTCGGCATGAGGTAGCCACTTACCTGCCGGCCCAGCAAACTTGAACAATCCTTCATCGACATATACCTGCATGAAATCGATAGGAATATGATTTATTTTCTCAATAATCATGAGAATAGCATTTGTTACGTCTTTAATTTGCTGATAGACGAGACGAAAGTACATTGTTGCTGAAATTTGACTCTATCTAGTCATTTGCATTCTTAGTCACGTGACTACACAAATCTCGCAACCTACATGTTTTTGACATCAGAGGTCAGACAGTCATGTGATGTCAACAATATGCCATTTCTTGTGTTCTGTAGGAAAACAAATCCAACATAAAAATGAATGTCAGGCAATTTTTTTTTTAGATAAATGAAGAAATAAATCATATTGGTGGCAAGGCTCAGAGGAAACTCTGACTAATACCCATTAGGCAATACTGTACTCTATTTTTACGCCAACCATTTATTTCTTTTTTTAAGGGTAATGTATTAAGCTAACTTTTAAATGAAATTAAAGTGTTTTGGGATAATGATTTGGGTCATATTTAGGATTTAAACTCTAGAAATAAGCATTTACTAGCACTTTTAGTGACTCGTAACAAACATTCGTGATTCCTCCGGATCTGCAACTGATTCTGGAACCTAACCTCGCGAATGTTTGAGGTATTAATGTACTGTAATTATTTATATGACTTTACTGCAAGAAAATGTATACATAAAATATTAAATTTAAAATTGGACATGCAGTTCAGTTCAAGTACTCTTTGGAAGAAAAGATCTGGATAAATTTACAGTGCATAAGTGTAAAATCAAGAAAAATGAATATGGATTAAATTATTGGATTTTGTTGGATTCAATACAGTGTTTTATTGAACTAAAAAAGGATGAAGCTGAGGCTTGTGTTTGTATTTTACAGCTGAATAAAACAATATATTATTCATTTGTTACTTTCATCTGTGATCAAAAATCCAGAAGAGCTTATGGGATTGATAGTTTTTTGTTGTATAACATCTGTACCTCTCTTATTGCTGTTTTTCCTAAACTACTTCAAGGATTGCCTTGACACTTGACACACACACTCATGCCAAGATCTGCTTGGTTCTGATTGATTGTGGTGTCACTCTGACATCCACTATGACTGCGACAGTAGCGGTCTTGACACACACTCATACCAAGATCTGCTTGGCTGTAATTGAAAGTGGTCCACTCTGATATCCAATATGACTGCAACAGTAGCGGTCTTGACACACACACACTCATGCCAAGATCTTCTTAGCTTTAATTGAATGTGGTGTCACTCTGATATCCAATATGACTGTGACAGTAGCTGTCTTGACACACACTCATGCCAGATCTACTTGGCTCTAATTGAAAGTGGTGTCACTCTAACATCCAATATGACTGCGACAGAAGCAATTTTGACAATCTTGTTATTGCTACTCTTGCATGGATGGTCATATTAACATGGGGGTTTTCATTAAAAGACTTCATATGGTGTAATGGTGTATAGTTGGTATTAAATAAAGGGTACAAGTGTGGTGTCTAATATGACTATGACTGCAGCCTTCTTGGAAATCTTGTTAACAGTACTCCTAAGATGGATGGTCATATCAATTTGGGGTTTTGACCCAAACATTTTTTTTAGTGTCAAGTTGGTCTTAAATGAAAATGATTTGACAGTATGTCTACCATGGTAACCATTGTGAAATTCATAATTGCTGCTCCTCTGAAATTGATAAGTGTTTTCACCAAAAGATTTCTTACGATATTTAGCTGGTCATAAGTGAAAATGGTGCCAGTCTTTCATCTAGTATGGCTGCTCTGATGTCCATTTTGAAGTCTTTGTTATTGCTGCTTTTCCTGAATTTATTGTCATATTGATTATAATCAAAAGACTTCAGATGTTGTCTGGTTAATCTGAAAATGGTAATGATCTTACATTCAATGTGTCTGCCACAACAGCCAGTTTTAAAACCTTTTATCATCCAAGAGTATCAGAAGATCTTAGCACTCTAGGAAATTCTGTTCTGCCAGTAAAGTGTCAGTCCTGTAAAGGAAATCTTATTTATACATGTCTTTCTTTATTTGAAGTCACATTCTCTATATGATGTTGACATTGTATGATTTTAATATTTATAATACATTTCACTGGTTTTTCACTTTCAAATTAACAACTCTGTTGGAATGATGTTTGAAGTTTCCAACAGCTTTTATTCAATATCAGTTTAATTTAAATACCTTGTTTTAGGAATTAAGAATGTATGAACATGTTCCTTACAAAGTTTGTTTTTATTCACAGCAAACTAACACAAACAACTGGTCCCAAGACATACTTTTTCAAAGATGGGTTTGCCAAGCTGGAGCAGGCATTGATTAGATACACTCTCTCCAAAATAATCAAGAAGGTAATGATTTTATATGATGATAAAGGTTTTCATGATTGTTTTGTGACCCATCTGTAATAATTGCATATAAATTGAGTGCTGTCCAGACCCAGAGCTGCCATTGCATAATGCCCCATCTGGTTTGGGTCTGTGTTTGTTGGGAGTAAAACTCTCAAAACAGACCTTGATATGCTGGTGCATTGTGTTTTAGTAGAGCATGGTTTATTTGTTTGCTGCTGGATGCAACTTATAAGAGTATAAATACGTATGGTACAAAATGTTTTTAAAAATATGTGCATGAGAATTACATATACATTTTTATAACAGTTTGTCTGGTTTGTTGTATTTCAAATATGAGGTAAGTTTTCTCAGATATGTAAAATTTTACATTCACTTAAATAAATTTTTATTTTATTTTAGTGTTTGTGTGTAAAACTTAATAGCTTTAGGAATTCTGTTTTCATTTCATAATTTTTTAGAAATTATGTAGGACTAAAGATACATTGACCTACTCTTATCTGTGTCAAATAATAAACTGTCAGAATGAATTTAAGAAAGATGAAATCATTCAACAGAATTTGATTCATCAGAGACATAAACACTGGATACTTCAAAAAATGATTTTAAAAAGTCTCTTATTTTAACAGTATGATGAAAACAGAATTGTGACTAACATTTTTCATAGTAATCATTTCATAGTAATTATAGTAATCATTTCATAGTAATTATAGTAATCATTTCATAGTAATTATAGTAATCATTTCATAGTAATTATAGTAATCATTTCATAGTAATTATAGTAATCATTTATTAGTAATCATTTATATGATAATAGTTTTCTTCAGAGTGACCAAAGACAGATTAAAAAAAAAAAATACAACTGATGGATGGCTATCCATCTTGATGTGTTAGTTTATATTTCTTTACAAATAAAGTGCAATCTGTATATAATTTTTATGCTTTTTACTAGCTTGGATTTACTTTATAGGGATTTCAGCTGGTTGGTGTTCCAGAGCTTATCCATCCAGATATTGTGGTGAGTTATTTAGTAGATTTTCCAAAACATATCTAACAGAGATTGCATTAAGTTTTGTTTTCTTCTTTTTAACAGTCATAAGTGGAGTTTGTAGACCTGTAATATATCACATAAGTGATCTAATACCAAGGTACAAATTATTGAAGCTGTGCAATTATTTGTTCAGGATGAATAGAGATGGTTATTTGCCTGTCATAAAGAAAGCTTTGACTGCATTTACCAATAATGCAACCAAAGCTTATAATTGACAAGATACCAGTCTTTTACCAAATAATGCAACCAAAGCTTATAATTGACAAGATACCAGTCTTTTACCAATAATGCAACCAGAGCTTATAATTGACAAGATACCAGTCTTTTACCAATAATGCAACCAAAGCTTATAATTAACAAGATACCTGTCTTTTACCAATAATGCAACCAAAGCTTATAATTGACAAGATACCAGTCTTTTACCAATAATGCAACCAAAGCTTATAATTGACAAGATACCAGTCTTTTACCAATAATGCAACCAAAGCTTATAATTGACAAGATACCTGTCTTTTACCAATAATGCAACCAAAGCTTATAATTGACAAGATACCTGTCTTTTACCAAATAATGCAACCAAAGCTTATAATTAACAAGATACCTGTCTTTTACCAATAATGCAACCAAAGCTTATAATTGACAAGATACCTGTCTTTTACCAAATAATGCAACCAAAGCTTATAATTGACAAGATACCAGTCTTTTACCAAATAATGCAACCAAAGCTTATAATTGACAAGATACCAGTCTTTTACCAATAATGCAACCAGAGCTTATAATTGACAAGATACCAGTCTTTTATCACTAATGCAACCAAAGCTTATAATTGACAAGATACCAGTCTTTTACCAATAATGCAATCAAAGCTTATAATTGACAAGATACCAGTCTTTTACAATTAGTACAACCAGAGCTTGTTATGTTAGACAAAATACCAGTCTTTTACAATTAGTGCAACCAGAGTTTGTTATGATAGACAAGATACCAGTCTTTTACCACTAATGCAACCAGAGCTTGTAATGATAGACAAGATACCAGTCTTTTACCACTAATGCAACCAGATCTTGTAATGATAGACAAGATACCAGTCTTTTACCAATTATGCAACCAGAGCTTGTAATGATAGACAAGATACCAATCATATATCAAACTTAGGTTTGGTATTGTGTCCATGACATTTTAATTCAAAGGCGTTATAGAAGAATAGCATTATGATAGTGGTAAGTGATTCAGAGAAGTAAGATGTGGCACCAATACACCAGAATGTACAATGTAACTTAGAAGTAACAAAACATCTGAGACTTTTCTCATTTGAAACATAGCTAAACTGAAAAGGCAGGTTTAAATTGAAGTTTAAAAAATTCCTTTGTTTCTTTTGTCAGGGATGGATGCCAAGTTACAGAGAGAAGTTTTACTTGCCTTGAATGTTTTCATGTCATTTTATTTGTATCAGAATTTTGTGTTTAAGCGCATGGATTCTTTGCAAAAAAATGATTTAAATTTCAACCTATGGTGTGTGCGATCAAAATTCTACAATCCTGCAGACCAAAATAAACCCAATACAAACCAGAAACAAAAATATTGAATTTTTTTATATTACCAACTGGAACAAGTATATTCAAACTTGCAATATAAATGTAAATGCATACAACCTAATCATGATTATGTTTTGCAGGAGGGATGTGGGTTTAAAACTACAGGAGAAACAACACAAGTGTACAGACTTTGTCCTGAGACGTATGGACAGGTTTGCCTTGTTGGGACAGCTGAAATGTCTCTAGCAGGTAGAAATCTACACATTACACATAACAAAGAAAGCAATACACTTGTTTATAAATCCTGTACAAGTTGTAACTCTTGGTTTAAATACTTGGTGAGATATCGACAAACTAGGACAGGTAGCTATGGTTTAAGTAATATGTTATGTTACTGTTTTTCTGTTCATTGTAAATTTCATTCACAAATGAATGATCATAAATGAGGCAAAAAATAAATGATCAAAGGTGTGACAGTTGGTCTATTCCTGCACTACTTCCAAGACCAAACCAAAAATGTCTTCCAAATATAAAGAGTAACTGAAAATCAGATCACTAAATATTACAATAAAGAAGACTTTATTGCAAAACTGTTGTGTTAACTGGGAAAATGTTTTACATAGTTTAAATTTGATTAAAGCATGGATTGAACATCCCAGCCTATGAATCTACAACACAATTAATTTTTTAGAGTGGTTGCTCAGCTTTTTGATTATGGGGTCAAGGTCACACATTTTTCAGCATTGGTTTGTTTGTGGGTTTGCATACATGCCAACCATTATGCTTTTGGCGTAATCATTATGCTGTTTTCCCACTAAATTATGCCTTATGTGTAACTGTATATGGATTACTCTTTTTAAAAAAAATATCCACCTTTCCAAAAAAATCAATTATTTATTTTATCGTTTTTATTAACATTCATTTAATCATACATACCATATTTTAGAAAAGACAACTTCTATGTAACTACAGTATAGTATAAGAGTACACTTGTATATGGACTGGCATGCACTTCCCTAACAGTATCGTGTTCTATTTATAGCAACTTTTGACCTCATATTCTATTTTAAGCAGTTGTATAGCTGGTGAGGAGAGAACAGACTGGTTTTCTAATTTAAATCTTTACGTGCAGATTCTTTGTTCTAATTCATATTTTGGTAGACAACCAGTATTAGGTATTTGGCGCCAAAAAGTATATTTTATTTTAGTAGATGTGTATATGAGAGCAAAAATATCTCCTTTCAAATAATTTCACAGATGGATTAAAAAAAGGCAAAAATAAATGAGAAAAAAAAGAAAAGAATCCTCTAAATATGAAAACTGACGTCTGTTTCAGGCCGTGTGGAAAGAATTGTAATAGTGGTGCTAAAAGTCCTCAGATGGATTTTAGTCAATGTGTATGTAAAGCTGAAAGTGCTACATATGAAACTTGAATCAGTAAAGGATGTTAAAAGATGAGAGGGGCAAATAAATCATTGTTCATTAAAAATTTAGCATGTTATATTTGGATTATGCTTTTTCTACCTGGATTCCGCTTTTTGACCACTTGGATTATGCTTTTTCCTTGTCAGAAGTTGGCATGTATTGGTTTGATATGCCGGCCTTGACCGTTTTGATTGAATGAAAACTTTATAAATTTCACGATGTCCATTGATTCAGTGCCATTTAGATATGTTTTGATCTTTATGGTTTTCTATATATTTCTCAATATTTTGGTCAAAAAGCATTTTTTCTAAAGAAGTTATTCATCTTTACGTAAAAATGACCTTTATTTTCAAGATATCAAACTGCTGAGAGATTGTTATCATTGTTCCAACTGGTTTCAGCAACCTTCATGTGTACGCAAAAATATTGTATCATCACTGTAATCATCAGTGCTTTATGTTGTTGTCGAGTAGTCTGGTTCCTGTTTCATATGCTACCTGCTTTGCTCTCTATTCATGAAACTAACTACAAACTCAGAAAGCAACAATTAATGTGGTAATACAAGGAGGTAAGTTTTTTTTATTTTTATAAGGATGTACCAGAAAAATGTTTACTTTTTTATGTCAGGTGGTAATCTGCAATGATGATTTGCTCATTTTGAATTTCTCTTGCTTTTCAGGTTATTTTTTGAATGAAGTTTTAGATCATAAGAAGTTGCCAGTGAGGTAAGATACGGTTAAAGCCACTCAAAATTTCATGCAAATCATTTTATTTTGGCATTTGATTTGAAATAAGAAATAAAAACTGCATTCTGCTCGTAAATTTAATTTATATTAATTTGGCTTGATATTGTACCTTTTCTACAATAGCTGAAAGTGTGATTGACATTAGGGCATATATTTTTGGCAATCCAGCGTGTACATTGGACTGGTATCATTTTCGGGATCAAAATCACCTACTGGTATTCCATTAACATTTTTCCCAGCTCCAGTAATGTGACATACTTCATAGTTTAAAAAATTATTGTCAACATAACTATAATCATCCAGTATTTGCTGAATGAAATCATCTGAAGATAAACCATGCAGGGAATCAGCCATTTTGCATTTTCTAGGTGGCCTATATTTTAAACACACATTGGATGCAAGTTCAAATTACGATATAATATTTGATCAAGTTCACAATGTGCCAATCAAATTTATTTTAACAACCATTTATGTAACATGACTAGCAATGCAAATGGCAAGTTCCAGGTTAAATTTCATTTCAATTTAAAGTCATACTGAATGTTATATTTGCAATATCTTAGAAAATAAATCATCTTCCTTTTCAATTTCATGCAGGTAAGGGTGTTCAAATTTTTTAGTCCAACTAGTTAGTGGTTACCTTATGTCAACACAGCACAGTGTTGGTGAATTCCAACTTTTCAATATGACCTTGTCTCTGATCTACACCCAAACATAAATGTCCAAATATAAGAAATGGGGTGACAAGGGTCAGAGGAAACTCGACTACTTTATTTTGAACAAGCTGTTGAAATAAAATAATTACCATGGAATTTCTGGGGTGGGTGGTAGTGGAATATTACAAACCATGTCACTTGGTGCTAATTTGTATATGACATGTGAGTGTTTTCATGTTCTTTTTGTTTTAACTAGCAAAAACGGTTGTATGTTCCTGCAAAACCTGTCTCAAATGAATTCTCAATTTAAAGAATAACAAGGACTAATACAATTTTTGACAGTTGCTGAAAATTCAAACAGTGCATATTGCAAGTATCGTTTTATTTTGATTTTCCACAACTTGTATCAATGTGTGTATTATTACAGCAAAAGTATTGATGCATCGATATATTATTGAATCATTTTACCCATAGTGACTTGCTTCAAGCACTATATTTATTATGATAGTATTTTGTTGCTTGTACAGTCATGAAACTAATGGGTTTATTTATCTTGCAATGTACTACTAAACTGTAGGCAAAAATTAGGTCAGTCACATTTCTCCCGACCCAGTGATTGCATTGTATTTAACTCAGTTTCTCTGACACAGTTTTATGTAGTCATAATAACTTAATGGATGTATTCATCTTGGAGGGCATTATTCAACATGAGGCTGTCCATTTAGTAACCAAAAATGCATATGCTTGCGTATGGGGGGGGGGGTCTATTGATAATGTACATATGCATATAAGGGGGGAGCGGCCTTGATAATAATTTATTTAATATGCAACCTGTTTGACTGGGTTCAGTCAGCATTTTAATTTTAGCAGACACTAGACAAATTTTTTAAAGTTATCCAGCATATTTCTTTGATGCAGCAAGACACTCAACATCGGTGGAATATCTGTTTTATTAAACACTTTTATATTATTAATCCTTGATTGTTTCTGGGTCAGTTAAATATAGGCTGTTCTATAGAATAGGTGTGTGTTCATCAATCATGCATACACAGGTGGGTGGGTGTAAAAAAAGTATGCATGTGTACAGGGGGGGATCAGGGTCAAGCTTTGCCAGATTTTTGTGTACATACTAAATGGATGACCCCCATGAGCAAACATAGGTCACAATGACCTACTTTTTATGCTTCAATAATTACATTGTTTTGCATTTGGCTCAGTTCCTTAGACATTGTTTTGTCTATATTTTAACAGTTTATGACTGTTTTTTTTTATATTAGGGATATTAACATTGTCATTCACCTGTCAATATCACAGGAACCCAACTTTCATGCTCTATTGATCATGCAAGGTGTTTGGAATATGCCATATCTGAGCAAGTGTGACAGTATTCTGCAGAATTCTAGTTTATTTGATTATTTTTTACAGAGTGGCAGCAGTCAGCAGATGCTACAGGGCTGAAACATCGGGAGTTGAGGAAGAGCAGGGAATTTACCGGGTCCATCAGTTCACCAAGGTTACTTAAGGGCATTTATCCATACTTGTCTCACCTGTAAAAACAGTATTTGAATGCAGCTATTACTTTTCACGTGAAACATTAATGTCAGCATTTAGTTCTAACTTTTACTTTAATTTCTCAGATGCTGTTGCACACATAGTTATGAAATTTCATAATGTATCCATGCCATATTCAACCTCAACTACTACAAAAATGAGAAGATAATGACTACTATATTAGAACTCTACACTGTAATATTGGACAAAGATTCACATCAAATTCTCAAAAGTCCCACAAAAATTAGGTTGATGTGACAGGGCATCAGTGTTATACAAACGCAGTTTTAGTTATTTATGGATAAGTATAATTGCAATACTGCCTTTTTGTTCTGCCTATACTACCATATTTGAACATGTAACTTGCAAAATTATACATTTAATCTGGCAAATTTGAACATTGTCTTCCTTTCTGCTTTTTTTTCACAGGTTGAGATGTTTGGTGTGACAGATGGTGATCCCATCTCAGGGGACAATCTGCTGTCAGAGTTCCTGGGCATTGAAAAAGAAATATTTAGTGAGCTAGGCCTTCATTTTAGGTAAGTCAGAGAAAGCAATCTGCACTAAAAGCAATCTCCAGGTTTTAAATATGAACATCTAAATCACAATTTAAAACTGCCAAACACATAGACATGAATATGATTTTAAAAACATGAATTCCCAAATATTCAACAAATGGGGAATTATAAAATTATTAATAGGACAGTCTTCATCAAAGGAACATCCAAGTTTGGGAAGGTGTTTGCAAGTTTTTATGCATTTTGCATTTAGTAGAATGCGCATTAGCAGCTGTTGAAAGACTATCTGGTCAAGAAGCAATTGAGAGTGCAGGGAAGTAACTGTACTTCGAATCAGAAAGCAGTTTATAATTGCTTATCAGAAAATATAAATATCACAGAAAACACCTGAAATTCATATCTGTATTTAGAATTGAGACATTTTCTTTTAACAGTTAAATAAAGTTAATATTGTTTAATTAATATATCAGGAATATTGATGAACCATAAAAATAGTCATAAGATTGCACACAATATAGTAAAATAAAAATATATAATACAATTTTTAGAGATATTTGTATCGATAGAGTAACATCTTCTTTGGTAAGACAATACACTTTATATAAGAGCATCACTAAATTATTAATAGTTACATCTACTGATCAAAGACAAGAAGAGCTCATGGGATGATCTGATCTGTTGTACATTCATAATCTCTAGTAAATCCAATAGCACAAGTTTGTTATTGCCACTTCTCCAAAACAATTCAGATGAATACTATAAATAGTTGGCCCTAAATTAAAGTGGTGCTATTTGGACATCCATATTGGAAAATCACAGTAGCCATGTTGGAACCCTTGTTTTCCTAAATCCATGGTAATATCAGCATGAGGTTTCACTAAGAGAGATTTTATGATGTCTGATTGGTTCTAAATGAAATGTGGGCCAATCTGATATACAGTATGGCCACCACAGAAAGTCATATTGTCATGGGATTTTCATCTGATAACTGATTATGGGATCTGTTGGTCCTCAATCAAAAGTGTGCTATCTGGTAGCAATATGGCTGCCACAATGGCCATCTTGAAAATCTTATTGCTATTTCTCCTGAATGAAGGAGTTTATGGGGTTTATACTAAAAGATTTCTTAAGATGTCTAGTTGGTCCTAAATGAACAATTGTACTGATCTGATGTCCAGTAAGGCCAACCACAGTGGTCATTTTGAAAATCTTATTGCTACTTCTCCTGAATGAAGATCAATATGGGGTTTATACTAAAAGATTTCTTAAGATGTCTAGTTGGTCCTAAATGAACAATTGTACTGATCTGATGTCCAGTAAGGCCAACCACAGTGGTCATTTTGAAAATCTTTTTGCTACTTCTCCTGAATGAAGATCAATATGGGGTTTATACTAAAAGATTTCTTAAGATGTCTAGTTGGTCCTAAATGAACAATTGTACTGATCTGATGTCCAGTAAGGCCAACCACAGTGGTCATTTTGAAAATCTTATTGCTACTTCTCCTGAATGAAGATCAATATGGGGTTTATACTAAAAGATTTCTTAAGATGTCTAGTTGGTCCTAAATGAACAATTGTACTGATCTGATGTCCAGTAAGGCCAACCACAGTGGTCATTTTGAAAATCTTATTGCTACTTCTCCTGAATGAAGATCAATATGGGGTTTATACTAAAAGATTTCTTAAGATGTCTAGTTGGTCCTAAATGAACAATTGTACTGATCTGATGTCCAGTAAGGCCAACCACATTGGTCATTTTGAAAATCTTATTGCTACGTCTTAAAAAAAGTTAATATTGCCTTGGGATTTGCACCAGAAATCTATGTATGATATCTACATGGTCATAATTGAAAATGGTGCCAATTTTTATGTATAATATTGCTGCCACAATGGCCATTTTGAACAGAAGACATGATGTTATTTGGCCCAATATGAAGATGGTGTTGATCTGATGTCCTGTATGACCATCACAGTGGCCATCTTGAAAATGTTGTTGTCACTGCTCGTGAATAGATGGTCATATCAACATGGAGATTTTACTTGGTCCTAATGGAACCATTCACCCATTCAGTATGTCTGCCACAGTGGCCATCTTAAAAAAAAATTTTTTATTTGTCGAATATTAGTATCACCATGAAATAAAAATGGTGCTAATCTGACTTCTTGATGTAGATATAATGTTGAAATTTGAAAATCCCATGTTCTGTAAATAGCTACATTGCAGATGCACTCAACAAGAATTAAGGGCTGTAAAATTTATAGGAAATCTTTAATACAACCAAAATAATAATAAAAATAAATAAAATGATAAAGAATCCAATTATAAGAGTTAATGGTTTTTTTTAGTTTATAATGGTATAAACTGTCAATTGCTTATATCACTATAAACTGTCACACTATAGACATCATAGCTATATGACTGAAAAATGGTTAAATCTTCGTTAAAAATCCAAATCACACACACATAACACCCTTAAGACATTATTTGCTGTGTGATTCAACAAATGACAGTTCATACCAGAATAATCTCAGAAAAAAACTACATTATATTCTGAAATAATTGATTTATTAGACATTTGCTACATGTCAGTACCATGAGGTTAATAAACCCTTGTAAAAACTACTACCCCACCCACCACCACCAAGTTTGACAAATCCACCACCACCTTGAAAAGCAAGTTACGGGTGTGTCACTCTTTTCTTAGATTTACCAAAAAATCTGATTTTAAAGTTAATTTAATTGATTGATTAACTAATTTATATTTTGAGTGTCATTGATTGGTGCAATCTAGACTCTGCCAGAATATTTTCTTAGGTACACTTATGTATGCTTCAATTTGATATTGTGTTATTATACACTTATCATTTAGATATTGTGTTATTATACACTTATCATTTAGATATTGTGTTATTATACACTTATCATTTAGATATTGTGTTATTATACACTTATCATTTAGATATTGTGTTATTATACACTTATCATTTAGATATTGTGTTATTATACACTTATCATTTAGATATTGTGTTATTATACACTTATCATTTAGATATTGTGTTATTATACACTTATCATTTAGATATTGTGTTATTATACACTTATCATTTAGATATTGTGTTATTATACACTTATCATTTAGAGCATTATCATTTCTTAATACCCCTAGCCACGACATCAAGATCCTCCTCGGGGACATGAACGCCCAAATTGATAGTGACCGACGAGGATGGCAGGAGGTGATAGGTCCGCATGGGTCAGCGACAACAACGAGTGACAACGGTGATCGGTTTCTATCCTTCTGCGGCATCAACAATATCTGCATTGGTAACACGTACTTCGCTCACAAGACCATCCACAAGAAGACGTGGCGATCACCGGATGGTTTCACCTCAAATGAAATTGATTACATCAGCATCAACCAGCGGTGGTGATCAGCACTGCGCGATGTGAGAGTCTTCCGCGGGGCCGATGTTGGATCCGACCACTGCCTCCTTGTGGCCACGATCAAGTTGAAACTGAAAGCGATGAAGATGAAGACAGTCACCAAACCATTTAACACGGCAAAATTGAAAGAGAGAACCACCGCCGAACAGTTTCGGATCGAACTGACCAATCGATTTCAACTGCTCGAGGACTCGGACAATATCGAAATGCAGTGGACGCAGTTCAGAGAAACCGTTACCGAGGTAGCAGAGAGAGTGGTCGGACGGAAACGAGGCACACAACGGAAGCAGTGGATCACTGACGACACATGGGCGCTGATTGACGAAAGGAAATTAAAGAAACGCCAACGAGACCAGGCGAAAACAGAAGAAGAAAAGGAAGAAACGGCACAGGAGTACCAAACACTGGACCGATTGGTCAAACGGAGTTGTAAAATAGACAGGAAGGATTGGTTGGAGCGAAAAGGAGACGAGGCCCAGGAAGCGGCAGACCGTGGAGATGCAAGGACTTTGTTCCGGGTGGTCAGGGACCTTACAGGGGTCAAAAGTGGATCCAACGTTCCGATCAAAGACAAAAACGGCAAGGTCCTTGCCAGCAAAGAAGAGCAAGATGAGCGTTGGATGGAGCATTTCCGTGAGACACTCAATCAGCCACTGCCACCTTCCACTTTCGACTTCACCGATGCACCGATGCACCACCTCCTACAAATTTGGATGTGAATATGGAGGACATCAATACCTCCGAAGTCATGGCAGCAATTCGTTGCCTCAAAAACAATAAGGCGCCCGGCATCGACCAAATCTCAACAGAAATGCTGAAGGCAGGAGGAGATGTTGTCATGCAGAGGATCACCAAACTGCTTAATGACTGCAGGAATAGCGAGTGCGTGCCAAGTGACTGGAGAAAGGGAGTGATCGTCAAACTACCGAAGAAAGGCGACCTGGCCGATTGTAACAACTGGCGCGGTATTACTCTCCTCTCCGTTCCTGGCAAGGTCTTCTGCATTATCATCCTCAAACGGCTGCAACGCGCTGCGGACCAGGCCCTGCGGGAAGAACAGGCTGGATTTCGAAGCGGCCGGTCGTGCAGTGAGCAAATCTTCGCCCTCCGAAATATTCTCGAACAATGCACTGAATTCCAAAAGCCGCTTGTCGTCAACTTCATCGACTTCAAAAAGGCCTTTGATAGCGTCCACCGTGAATCCCTATGGCTCATTGCAAGGTCATTTGGCATTCCACCTCGTTTCATCGCCATCTTCAAGAATCTTTATCGCGAGTCCAGCTGCTGCGTATGAACGGACGCTGGCCACACACCCTTCTTTGGCATTGAGACAGGAGTCCGTCAGGGATGCATACTCTCGCCTTTCTTATTCCTTCTGGCAATAGATTTTGTCATGAGAAGGGCGATGGACCATCCGAAATATGGCATCACGTGGAAGGATAAGGCACGCCTGACAGATCTGGATTTTGCTGACGACATTGCGCTGCTGGCAGAGAATGCGAGATCTCTTCAGGAAATGACCACCAACCTGGAGGTGGAGGCGGCTAAAGTTGGATTAAGAATTAGCACAGAAAAGTCGAAGACACTGGCGGTCAACCGGAAGACACCTGTGCGGGTCAGCGTAGGCGGCCAGACCATCGGCCAAGTCGAGCAGTTCACCTACTTGGGAAGCACCATCGACAAGGAAGGTGGAGCTGATGCAGACATCAAATGCCGAATTGGCAAAGCGGCGGCCGTATTCCAACGTCTTCTCCCAATTTGGACACGTCGGTCGATTCACACAAACACCAAACTTCGCCTCTTCAACACTATTGTCATCCCATCCGCCATTTACGCCTGCGAGACATGGAAAGGCACGAAGAAGCTGGTCAACAGGCTGAACGTATTCCAACAGCGATGTCTGCGACGTATTCTTCGTGGCACCTACCACGACCACATCACTAACGAGGAAATCCTCAGAAGAGCAAACACCCGAAGCCTGGGAGAAGTGGTCGCAGAAAGAAGATTACGTTTCGCGGGACATGTTCTGAGAATGGCTGAGACGCGCCACGCAAAGACGGCGATGTGGTGGACGCCAGCACGTAGGAAACGAGGCATTGGACGAACGAGAAAGACATGGCGACGGACATTTATAGAAGATCTGCGAGCCGTCAATATCAACTTAGACGCAGCAAAGGTTAAGGCTGCCGATCGAGATGGCTGGAGGAAGCTTGTTGCCCTATGCGCCCCACTTCGCGGAAGGACATGAAGAAGAATGTTGTTTTCAAATACAGTGCTAATATGTGTCCCTGAATTCACATAATAATTACTGTCATCTGGTTAACTTTCAAATTGTCCAGTTGGCTGATGCTAGTGATCAGTGACTAATAAGAATAAGCAGTGGTCTGTCATTGAGCTAAAAAAAAAAAACGTTAAATTCATAAAAATAAAAGTTGCTGAAAAAGAAAACTTCTATAATTAATTCTTTTATGTGTTTGTCTGTTTAGTATTATAGACCAATCTTACATTTTTAGGATTAATTGTTACACCAATTATGATATCAATAAATATTGAAATATTTATAGCATGTAGGGAGACGGCTGATATAAGTTGTTAGAACTTGTCCCCAATCCCATTGTATCATTGTGAGAACAAAATATGATTAAATTAATAACTATTGTTTATGCAGAATACAGTGTACCAACATTCTCATTCAAAATATTCTGTTTATTTGATATTCATTACTTATGCAAAGAATAACAACCAAAAGGTCCTACTACATGCTTCCAACTAGTTACCATCTCTAATCTTTTTTAAGTCAGGCCCTACTGCAAACTGCATATATATATATATATATATATATATATATATATATATATATATATATATATATATATATATATATATATATATATATATATCTGTCATTGTATAATGCACCAGCAGATCTGGTCTATGTATTTTTATGAGTACTCAAAACAAATAGACGCTAATTTGCCAGCACATTATGTGATGGCAGGTCAGAGTCTGTGTTGTTTTGGACCCAACAAAATGTATTTCCAGTACATCTGTTTGCTTATTCAGAACATTTTTTTATTTTCACAGTCCATTGCGCACATTGTTTAATAAATGCATATTTTTTATGTAGTTGATGAAAGAAACCTATGCATACGTATTTTAACAGAAACTTAACAAGAAAACTTAATTTGAGTGTCGTTTGAAATTAAGAATTTATGTATTGACTGATAAGGAAAAAAATGTAAGTCTCTTTGTAGTATTTATTGTAATCATCATCATTTAACTGTCACTTGCATGAATGGCCAAAGCTAACATTGTTGAAATTGGAATAATTGTAACATTAATTATGATGTATTTTGCTGCAGGATACTAGATATGCCTTCAGTTGAACTTGGAGCACCTGCCTGTAGGAAATTTGACATGGAGGCATGGATGCCAGCTAAAAAATTCTGGGGAGAGGTAAATATTTGGCCAAAGAGTTGGGATGAACAAAAATCAATCTATATACACAGCATGTTGTTTGCATAAAGCAATAATTTGGATGAAGGAGGCTCGTTTAAAATAGGGTCTGCTGATTTAAAGTCAAACAATTTCACAAGCTTTAATTCTAACCTTATATTTATCATATTTTAACAAGTTTTCACTACAATCACATTATGTAAGCTTTAGTTTGTGAAAACTATAGAACAAACATTTCAAATCAAAGGTGAGGATTATATCATACTGTCCATGCAGGCATATGTAATATTACACAGCTCCTCCTGCACTATCCAACATGGAGACTTTCAACATGTTTTATTATGACTTGGAATGGTATTTAGATGTGTCTTAGAATTTTGATCCATCCCTTTTCAGATCATGGTGAGTAGAGACAGTTATAAACAATGGAACTAAAAATAACTGAGAAATGCAAGTATGTTGCAGAATTAAAGTTTAAGCTATGTGATTTGAATCATACAAATACTGAGGGTGCTCTAAAGTTCTAACCAATTACTGCTATCTTACCTCTGTGTGGGTTTGAGTCTTGGCCTCAGCCATTAAAGGTATGTGAGAGAGCTTGCCAGTCACATCCTGTGGGTCAGTGGTTCTTACTAGGGTTTTCCTGGATTCTTCCTCCACCAGCTATATTGTCTGCCATGTATAACCTGTCACATGCTGGGAAATAGCATTCAACCACAGACAATAACAAGAACAAAATATATAATGTCATAAACATTTATAACCTTTTCAAATCACAAGCAAACTTTTAAGTTGCTTTTATTATTTTGCAAGGTGTTTATCATTCATGTCTAATACAGAATTCTGAACAAAACATTGCTTTGTGTACTCAAAACTTTAAAAGAGCCCAGATTTAGAAATTAAACTGTATTCATTTATGTTTGGATTTATATCAACATTCATTGGTGCTATGGTACATATAAGCTCTAACAGTTATATATGCTTTTCTGTTTTTCAAGATTTCTAGCACCTCAAACTGCACAGACTTCCAGAGTCGCCGCTTGAATATCAAGTACAGAAACAATCAAGGCAAACTCAGACACTGCACAACAGTATGTGTTGTTTTCTGTTTTTAAAGCTACAAAAATGTGCTTATTGTGCTGCTCAGAATATCAATGCATTATGTATCATCAGTAGGATTTCGCCTTTGCCTAGGTATATTCTTGCACTTTGAACACTGGGAGAAGATGTTTGTAAAATTACATGCTTGTGACTTATGTCTACAAGTTAGTAATGAAAAAGAATAGTTCTTTTACAACTTTATAATCACAGTAACACTGTAAAAAAACTGATTGAGTCAGTAAAAAAAGTTTTTCAGATCTGTGGAAATCTAGTAATTTACTTGTCGTTGGTGCAGACATGAGCTCAATTATTGTGTCATACCAAACAAAATTCACTCGTCAATGTACTTTTTATTTGCATATTTGATACAGAAGTCTATGATCTCCATCTAATAAGTGATAAGTTTTTTTTTCTTCATACTTTTTCTTTGTAATGATCTATTATTCATGGGGATAGCTAATAAACCCTCAGTAGTGTAAAAAAATACAAACCGATCTGTATATTTTGATGTGATTCAGCTTAGATATATAAAAAGTACATTTTTCATCAAGTTCAATACTCCAGCAGTTCAGTAATGATCACCTTTAACCCTTTACCTCATATAGTCTTCGGCTTTCTAGCCAGTTGATATACATGTATCAAAGTTACACAGTGCAATGCACTATATTTAGACACCTGTTACCTATTTGATTCCATACACATAGGCCTGTCAATTAACTGTTGAGCAGTGTTGTATATGCTACGTTTAACATTAGTTTTAACCATTTTACATTTTTGCTACACATGTAATATGTCTAGAAAGGTTTAATAGTAAAATCTGATTGTTATGGCTGCATAATTATTTTGAAGAAATTTTTTTGTGCTTTTAAATTTTTAAAGAACTTGTTCACCGTCAAGCCAGTGAAGCTGTCACCAAGCTTAGCTGCCATTTCTCATACTTAACATGTACATGTTCTTTGCATCTCCATCACAAAATCATCTGAATTGCATAATTTATATAAACTAATTATTGCCTTCATCAATATCAGAGCCTTTACTTAAGTTATTGAAGCTTTCATTGTAGTGATTCTAATTGTACAAACTCAAGAAAAACGAAATCCTGCAGTCTCCATTTCGGATTGTGGAGAGTATGACCCAATTGCTTTAAATGCAGATTACGACCAGATCTGGGGCCCTGAGTGGCTGAGTGGTCTAAAGCACTTTTCTTTACGGATCACTGCCATCTCACCTCTGTCTGCGTGTGTTCGAGTGTAAGATTCGGCTAATGTAGTTATGTGAGAAAGCTTGCCAGTAGCTTCTCATGGGTCGGTGGATCTTACCAGGGGTTTTCCCAGGTTCTTCCTACACCAATATTACTGGCCGCCATGTATAGCCTATTGTGTGCTGAAAAATGGCATTAAATGCTAAAACAAACAAACAAATGACCAGATCTTAAACAGCGACCATGTGATCTAATGTAATGGTCATTCACATCAGTGAATGTATAATCTCATAGGGGGTTTTCCCCAAAGGTGGTGCTACGAAAACCAGCTCAAAATGACTGATGTTTACAGCTGGTGTCAAAAGGTGCTTTCTTGAGAATGGTGTAGAGTTGTCAATACGCGCTTTGATGCAAATCAAGTAGAGGCGTCTAAAGGCATGGGTTAAGTTACATGAAATTTCAGTATAAAATTTTTTTTGGCAGGGGATGGGATGATGGTATGAAAAATGCTTGATTTGGATAAGTAAGTTTAGGTATTGTAAAATCTGCACCTTTGGGTGATATTCATATGCTTTGAATAAGTAATTAATTTTGAATATAGTCTCAAGAGAAAAAATTTAGCTTTAAATTATTTATTACGGTAATTTTCTTCCAGTTCAATATTTTTCTATTATGCTTCATTTTTTTGTTTATAAAAAGTGTTGGTGCCTTCTTATACATGTAGTTCATTAAATCTTAAGTTTGATAGCTACCAGGGACAAGTAAAAGGTTTAATAAAACAAGGTTCACTGTAAATGAAGATGCATCTTTTATTATCTTATAGGTAAATGGAACAGCCTGTGCTATTCCAAGGACCATTATGGCCATTGTGGAGAATTTCCAAGAAAAGGTAAACGTCAACAAAAACCTTAGTGCTTTGGAGTAAGATCCCTTTGTCAAATGACTTTGTATGATGTTTATCTTCTTCTAAATATGGTGAAGCTCAGACATTGATTATGGCCACCACATTGACCATCATCTAAGTGTTGTTATCACTAATCCTGAAGAATTAGTCATATCAGCATAGGGTTTTCACTGAAAGACTTCTTTTGATATCTTGTTCATTATAAATAAAAATGGTGCCAAGATGGCTGAACATATCGATTTTGTGCTTTTACCAAAAGACTTCTTGTGATGTTGGACCTAAATGGAAATGATGCTAATCTGATATCCAACATGGCCACCATGGCAGCCATCTTGAAAATCTTATCAAAATGGAATGTTGTATCAACAGAAAACCTTTTATTATCTCTTTTTAATCATGCCAATCTGACTGACATCCAGTATCTTCACCACAGCAGCTGATTTGAAAATCTCACTATTGTTGAAAAATATAAAAGATGGTTTCAACACTCAGCTGTTTAATGGAAGAAATGTTATTTTGCATTCCTAGAAATCTTTCTCAGCGATTAGAGCATCAGTCTATTCCAGGGACTCCTTTTGTACCAAGTTACAAGCAAATATGTTCAAAATTAGTTATATTGAAAAATCATTATGTTAGAAGGGTAATCCATTAATAGCAGAGAATGTTTTACTGTTGTTAAAATGTAGATTGGGATTTGGCGGGGGGAAATCAAATTTGAATTATATAATACTTACCTGCTGTTTTTGCATTGCTGTATATTTTTCTGGTCCTAGTTGAATGACAGTATTCCCTCCAGTTAGTAATTTGAGGTCAAGATTAAAAAACATGATCCCAGTCTGATACCTTAGTCCACTTTTGACAATCAAAAGAATCTTCCTTCTTTGACTTGAACTGTGAATGGGCATAAATGATTTCTAATGAGAACGGATGTTTTTCCCCCCATTTAAACCACTTATGCTGTGGAGCTGTGGACCTTCAAGAACAGGATTGTATCTTATACTGTTTAGCTGGGGTGGCATCACAGCAGGGAATGTTGTTGCTCAACCTTGCATTCTGAGAGGCCACTGTAGAGATTAGTCTTCTAAATAGCATCTATTTGGCCAATAATTAAGCGCGGTTTACCAAAACCCTTTGTGTGTGTGGAAAGGGGGTGGGGCAGCTTAAGAGGCAAAGATGATGATTGGACCCCATAGCTATTGGCTGACACCAGAGGCCAAAGCATAGAAGAGAAGACAGACCAATACTATGCTGTCTTGCTACTTCTCAGTTTTTAAAGTTTCTTACCGTCCTTTCACAAAGTGAGGGAACAACAGCCACATTGAATTGATCTATGCCCTAGAGATCATCTCCTTATCAGTATCCACAACTCTTCCTTCCCCATCACCTCCTTATCATTTAGGGGTGGGGAAAGGCAAAGCCTACTGATAAGAAGGATCAGGTGTGACATTTTCTTTGAGGAACTCATCTATATTTATGAAAATCAACCATTCATTGTTCTGTCCTTGCTCTTGGGATAAGGCAGAACTGTTTGATCTTCATTGTCATCAACCCATATGCACTCACAATAGGAAATGGGACCAGCCATTTCATGTTCTGCCCATGGAGAAAGAGATTGATGATTCCCCATCTGCAGCAAGTGGTCCTCCTCCATCCCTTCCTCAATAAAACTGGAGGATAATGGGAAGATCTAGGGTGAGCCTGGTCTCCAAATCCATAAAGCCACAAGAAAGCCATCCATGGCAGTATGATCAACACATGCTCTATTATTGCTCTACTGATAGTATGAACCTCTCTCTGTGTAAGACACTTGAAGATTATGTTTCAACTGCAAGTGCAATCTCCATGGGATCTTGCACCTGGTTAATGCTTAACATTCAAAAGCTTCCCATTTTAATCTAGTGAAAGTTCCAATGTAATGCCTGGGATTGAGATTGTGCTGTCACAAATGGCATGTGATAACTGTCTGTTCTCACTTCTTTTTGAGGCCACATTTTATAAACAAAAATCAGAGAAAAAGATTGGGCATGCCAGTCAACTGACTCCACATTGTCTCAATTTGAAATGTCTGAATATCAAACTCATGAAAATTGCCTATAGTCTGAGCCAAATTCTTCATGACCTGTACTTGTTCTTGTGAGTGCTGAGAATAAACCAATCTAATAACCTCTTTTAGCTATGCAAAAAAAGTGTGTGGGTTATGTCTTGATTTCCAGCCTTCAGTGTTAAAGATACTTTGGTGAAATTGGCAGATATTTTCTGTGTGATTTAGATATTCTGATAGCACAAACCAGATATTGTAGTTTTGTGTTTCTTGACATCAACTGAGAATAGTGTCTGGTTATTTGCAGTTTGCAAGGGTAACCCATTATTCAAAATGAAACAGTCAGTACTACCAAGCGGCTAAACAGTATATCTGTCAAGCCTGCAGGTAACATATGCAGCTCACCGAGTCTGGTAGTTTAAGTTAAGGTGATATGGAAGCAAGTCTTGTGTCATAACTGTTTAAGTAAGATGGAAGATAGGGGCTTAAACTTCATTACCCATTTCAGGAACAGGGTGAGAAAGCTAGGTCTGTATATTGTCACAATTGGGCAACAAGATGAAAGTGTCATTGTAGCATTTCATGTCTACATGACATATGAACATGTCACAGATCCTTGGAATATTATCCCTTGATGGTGATAGGTGTTAGCTTCTCATCTTCAAAGAGTATCTGAAAGAATTTAGACATTAATAATTAAATTTTTTATGAATTGACCATGTTTTCAAGTTTGATTGGATATATAAATGGTCACATGATACTGATCAGGAATTCTTTACACATCGATAAGTTTTGTGGACTACTTTTAGTTCCCGTTTCCAGGTCATTTTATGTTTAGTATTTTCTATATCAATGCCTTGCACAAAAATAATAAGCCCCCCCTCCCCATTATTTCCTAGCAAAAATTTATGAACCCAAAATTAATTAAAATCACCTATTAGAAGTTAAAACAATGTATTTGCACAGACAATACTGCACTCCAGCATTCTCTCCTTCTGGCAGGCTTTGCAAGACAATATTCAGAATTTATTGCATTTTGCATTGACATGTTGAAGGTCAGAGTCTTGTCATGAGTTGGTGATCTCACTAAAATGGACACTCACAAAAATGGACACATGTACTTTTTGAAAGATTGAAATGTGCAGAAAGCAAGAACAATGAATGCTATAACCACACTGTCCATATGCAAGTTAAAAACAGGAATAGTCTGGTTTAAACAGTACAAACTATTTTTTCTAATAAAAAAAACCACAATTATACCCACTCGGACGCTACCATTTATTACATAAAAATCTACCACTCTTGGCTACGATGGTAGGGCTCTGTATTCAGTCTCAGTGAAAATGCTAATGAAAGAAAACTGTAAGCTACCTAAAAGTGAACACTTTGTTCATGAAAACTGCTGATATGATGACAGAAAGAAAGTAAAATGCAATCACACGATTAAATAATCGATGTAGGATATTTATCAATCTGTAAAATGTTACCTTATTACTCACAAAGTTAACATAAAATCCTTAAGATTTTGTTTTACTTTGTGAGTGATTAGGTAACCATTATCATTTAATCCTATAGCTGCACCAGTAGGTGAAAACTTGCCACTTCAAAGTGGAGATCCATCTAGCTCTCACGATCCTCTAAATGATCAAAGGGAGAACTCCTTTTTTTGCACAATGCCTCCATGACAAAAGAGCCAGGCCTGAAGGAGTTTCTCATGAATGAAATGGTAGTGACCTCAATTCTTTGAGAAGTGAAGGGATTGCTATGATTTTTATACTCGAGGATGTTGATGCATGATTATAGAGTGGCAATATGAAGTCTTCCTGCCTGTCATTTTTTTAATATTATAGAACAGCTAGAAACTGGCAAACCAAATTTTATGAATCCACATCAAGTGTTTTCTTTGTGATGACAGTCTAGCCTGGACAAACAAACAAGAATGAATTATAATGTGTCTACTGCATTTGCAGAAAGATCATAATTAAAAAAATGTTGTGCTTATGTACATCCAAGACTCGGACCACTAAATATGACCCCCAAACACAGGGATAGAAAAGACCCTTTTAACATTGTAATAATTTCTAATTGCTTTAGTCTCTGGTGTGGGAATTAGTGATTTAACAATCAGAAAGAATTAATTTGTAATAATTGCTAATTGCTTTAGTCTCAGGGTTGGGAAGTAGAGAGTTAACGATCAGAAAGAATTAATTTGTAACAATTGCTAATTCCTTTTGTCTCTGGCATGGAAAGTAGTGAGTTAACAATCAGAAAGAATTAATTTGTAACAATTGCTAATTCCTTTTGTCTCTGGCATGGGAAGTAGTGACTTAACAATCAGAAAGAATTAATTTGTAATAATTGCTAATTAGTCTCTGGGGTGGGAATTAATGAGTTAACGATAAGAAAGAATTTGTAATAATTACTAATTGCTTTAGTCTCAGGGGTGGTAGTAGTGAGTTAACGATCAGAAAGAATTAATCACTTGCAAGTTTATGATCTACATTTAAATTTTCTCATTACAGGATGGTACAGTCCAGCTACCAAAAGTGCTATGGGAATTCATGGATGGCAGAACACAACTATCTAAACCTGATCACCATGGAAAAATACACTGGATCAAGTTCTCTCGATCAAAATAAATGTGATAAATAAAGCTCAGAGATGAAAAGTTCATTCTCATTTTAACAAATTCTTTTCCCCATGAAGAAAAAACTGTTAGGAAAAGTAATTGTTGCAAATATAGAACACTGATCTAGAAAAGGATGTGATTTTATAAGCAACATGAAATCAAGTATTAAATGAAGTAAAGATTGATTTCTTGATTACCATGTACCAAGAATAATGATAGTAATTAAAAACAGATAAACTCTTAATGTAAGTGTAATCTTCTTGTCTTATTCACACAACCAGCGCAAATACTTGATGTTTGTCATTTAAGGTGTCCGTTAACACAATTTGTTTCCACCTCCCACAAGGGGTGGAAGTCCGTCTCCATGCCAGACTGTTGGTGTCGATTCAAAGGTACCCGGTATACTTTTTACTATGGATTGATTGTTGTTTGAAGACACATCAGCATATGAAAGACTTAGTGTGAAGGCAATGCAGATAAGTTATTTACCAAGATATGCACCATGGCAGCTACACTAGAACACACTGCCCATTGATTGCGAGGCCAGTAATTCTAATAGCAGTCACTGTAACTTCTACATATTTATTTTATTGAACAAAATCACAAATGAATATATATGATCAAGAGTTTTATTAACATGTGCAGTTTGATCAACAGTAACCCTTCTTACAAAAGATGTACATCTGATGAAAAGAATGACAGTATGAATATCAACAAGTCCATTAATGTCCAGCATTCTAAATTTAAACAAGTACATTATTATAGTTGGCAAAAAATATATACTGATATATATAATGATTTTCCACAAGCAAATGTCATGATAAAGTACAAAGTAAATATGTATAGGAATACAAAAAAAATAAAGTAGAAAACGTTCAATGGACAAATAATATCGGCTCATAAATATCTAATGAAAACATTACATGTATCAAATTTTTTTTACAATCTTAAGTATAAACTTTTTCAGATCATCATTTCATTCTATAGTTTCAAAACCATTAAATAATTTAGACCAAGTAATACAGGTTTTGTCTGTCATTAGATTACCATATATATGCACAAATTAAACTGCTAACAACAAAAATCCTATCTGCCATAATGTGCATGCAGCTACAGGTCTAGGCTCCTAGTAAACTGTCCAGACCCAGATCTGCTGGCACATCATGTGATGGCAGAACTGGCTCTGTGTAACCTGCAGGTGGACTCACCTTATAGGCATATATATGGTAGTTTACTAGGCATAGTTCATCCAATATATAATACAATGGTGTGCATGCATTATACATGGCTGACAATAATGTAACAATTCCAAAACACCAGTATTACTTACTGATGCATGCAATGCTGCACCTGTCTTACAGGTAGACAAGGGCTGTCCTATTATTTAAATTAAGACGGGGGCTCCCGAGTGGTCTAAAGCACTTTCTGCTACGGATATCTGCCATCTCGCCTATCTGCGTGGGTTCGAGTCTCGGATTTGGCCAATGTGGATATGCGAGAAAGCATGCCAGTAGCTTCTCGTGGGTCAGTCATTCTTTCCAGGTTTTTCTTCCTCCACCATTAATACTGGCCGCCATGTATAGCCTATTTTGTGCTGAAAAATGGCATTAAACCATACAACAACAATAAATGAAGACCAAAAGGTCATTTCAACTGACCATTACCTGCACGTATATCAAATATCACAATGCAGATCATCATTTTATTCTATTACTTAAAAAGTAGATATTTTGGCCAACATTCGTTGATTGTTCTGACAAAAATTTGTTAACATGCTTATGTAAATTCAACATTGTTATAACAGTGATATAGCTTGAAAAACGTGATATGTCTATTTTAGCTTTCAGTGGAATATCCACAATGTCAACACCCAACGATAAATGGGTGTGCATATATCTGTCCTCGTGCACATACAATGAATGCACACAGTGCTCACCCCACCCCACCCCACCCTTCAATTTCTCACTGGTCTGAAGAAACAGCAACTTTGAAAAGTTTTTTGTCTTCCAGAATGTTTACTGATCTCACGGATTTCATTAGCTTGCAAAATAATATTGTTTATTTACCGATTTCACAGATTTCATTAGCATGCAAAATATTATTTATTTACTGATTTCACAGATTTCATTAACTTGTTGTTTATTTACTGATCTCACGGATTTCATTAGCTTGCAAATTAAGTTTTTTTTCTGATTTCATTAGCTTGCAAAATAATATTATTTATTTACTAATTTCAGATTTCATTAGCTTGTAAAATAATATTGTTTCAGGTATCTGAATGTAGGATGTTGATCTATTTGTGCAAGTTCTCAAAGAGAAAATAAAACATTCTGAAATGTCTTCTGAAATATCAGAAATGTTTTTAAGTAATGCTGAGTGAACCAAGATCTTGTCAATTATGACCAATTTTAATAAGATGAGTTATTTTTTTTATGTACTTTTTTTTTATTACCAACTGTAGTTAAAACATAAGTTTAGTATTGCTCCTAAATTTCTTACTATTCATACTTTTTTGTCAGTGGATATAATTACAAGAACTATTGAGATGGTCTTTGCTTGCAAATGTTGGCATTATTTTCTTGAACTGAATTTACAAACCCCTATTACTTTCAATATCTAAAAATGCAGTCTGAGTGGCAAGTGCCATAAATATAGCTTCACTTCAACTGGAAACATGCTTGTTGCTTCCTTACAAGAATTTACAATTTTTAATGATGATTCATACCTTTTTTACGAGTGGACTAACCCCTAAAATGTTCCAATGAACAGTAAAATGGACTGGTCTTTTTGTTCAAGTTATATTTGCCTGGAACCACAGCAGAGCAGATTTGTTTGTACTACAGCACATGAAAAGGCAAGAGGGCAATGTGCTGTGCTATTCTAAAATGTATTTTCTGTGGCTAAATTACTAGCTTTGTTCTTCTTTGCTCTTCCCATTCAATGTGTAATGAATAAAATAAGCACAACTTGCATATGTCTGTATCATCTATCAGCAAAAGAGAAATTTGACATAAAGTTAGACATATGTAGATTTACATATCTACAAAACATACACTCTTAAATAGTGATTGAACTACAAATGTACTTCAAAATTATACATACAAAATTATGTAAAATATAATGCTCCTAAAAATTGAATCTTATCAACCATTTGTAAATTGCACGACTATAGAGAATTGTGGTGAATCATTTTCACATTCAACTGACAGTTTCAAAATTCTCTATGTACCATCTGCTTGAAATGTCAATGCAGTCACAAATCTTAGACCAATCTGGTATTAATTCTTATGTACTGTGCTTAGCATGTAAATCATAGAGGGAAGTCTAACCCCTCTAATCCAACCATAATGGATGCAAGAAATACATTTTTTTAAAAATAAAACACTTGATCGTACAGTCCTACCCACTTGTATCGACATCGCTGATGTTGACAAGCCACTATTTCAACAATAGTCCTAGTCCCATGGTCTACTATTACTACCAAAATTGTTATGCTTATGTTGACATGGAGATAAAAAATTAGAGTACATGCCAACAGAAGCCCCTGATCACAGTTTGAATAAATCCTTAGTTTTCTATTCATTTTGTCGACAAGCAGCCAGTTTCGACCCATACTATGTTCAACAATTAGTTGATCTTGCTGCCAGGCTTAAATTTTCCCGCTTAATCATTTATGTCAACCAGTTGTCAGTTCTGACCCATACTTTGTTCAACAATTATTTGATCTTGCTGCCAGGCTTTAGTTTTCTAAACTAATCATATTTGTCGGCAAGCAACCAGTTCCAACCTGGACTTCAACAAATACTTGATCTTGCTGCCAGGCTTTAATGTCATGGTCTGATAAAAAAAACAGGCTTTTGTTTGGTGCTATAAAGTTGGCCTCTTGCAGTGACTTAAATAAAAGCAATGAAATCTGATCGATACATGCATTTTCCAAAGTGATCGGTGATTAAAACAAGTTTATTGTGCTTTGACAGTATCGTTTTTAAGTTTATATTTACGATGGCTACCAAAAGCAGTGTAAAACACAGATTAAATTTAGTCTCTGGAAACTAAATATCTGGCTGTTAAGGAAGTTGAGGGTGGAGTATCTCACAAAGAAGTCTGTGAAAAATGTTTGCTTAAACATAACACCCTGTTCAGATGCATGAAAGCTGCATAGTCTATAAAGAAAGACTGTTGAAGGTAACTGTGCTCCCCAAAGGAAGAATCAGAAGAATGCTAAATTTGAAGATGAGGAAACCACACAAAAAATGGTTCAATACAACCCACATTGCGCATGCCACCCTATCCATAGATCATGATATGATAATCGAAGCGAAAGAATTTGCACACAAAAAAAATTTGTGTTGAAAACTTCGCTGCAACAAGTGGTTGGTTCAGTTGCTTTAAAGTTAATCATAACATTGGAAAGAAAAGGATTCAAGAAGCCAACTTGGCAGATACATCAAAGCTTGATGGATGGAAAGCCCAACTTAAAGTTATATTACAGAATTACAAGTATGAGGATCTGTACAATGAGGATGAAACGGCTTTAAGTGTACTCCAGACAAGACATACTGCATCAAGGGTCAATCATGTGTTGGTGGGAAACAACCTAATGATCCCATTTCTGTTCTAGTCACATCGAACATGATTAGCAATGATAAAATGCTACTTCTAGTTATTGGTAAGTCTAAGAAGCCTCGTTATTTTAAAATCTTCCTGTGGATTATTATGCGAACACAAAAAGCTTGGATGACATCAGACATTTTTATGGAGTGGATAAAGAAACTGGACAGAAAAATGAAAGTGCAAATAACAACTAAGCAACCATGTGCTAATGCTGACATTGAATATCATAATTTTTTTCATATCAGGATGTGACCAATGCAATATTTTCTTGTGGATTTTATTACATGAAGGTAACCAAAATGTAATTTGTCAATATTAAAGTGTATTTCAATCTGATTTTGTCTTCATGTACTCAAAATTTCCATTGTTTGTTTTCTCAAAACATAAATGCTACTCGCTGATGTCAGGTTCCCCCCCTTACTGACGAATTTAACTTACATCATTTTTCAGACCTTTCTCAGGCCTGAGGACATCAACATAAATGGGTAGGACTGTATCAGGATTATAAAAATCTACTTTGAGAAGGTGGGGTGGGTTGTATCAACATGAGAAAAAAACATTACTGAAAAATGTGAAATTACCCATCCCATGCCTCCTCACCCCACATAAAGTGCATTCCCTTTCCACCATGTACATCTAAATGGAAAAGTACTTATAAAAGATAATTGACAACTGTGTTTTCTTTTGCTACCTTACAATACAACTTAGTGAAAAACTGACCAATATCTCATTCGGCCCCAATACCGCCTTTAAGCATAATCCAGTTTCTGCATTCAACGGCCGATACCGCCTTTACGTGTAATTTCTCGACTGCATTCAATGGCCGGTACCGCTGCTCCGCGGTCTGAATGTGTGGTCGAGAGAAAGTCTCTGATTGGTTACAAATGGGGCTTTTCCAAGCATCAGGCCCACTTGTAACCAATCAGAAATGAATTTACTTTCGTTTGGGCAAACTTTAAATGTTCGGAAACCAAGGATTACGACTTTAAATCCGTTTCAATACACGTTTTTTTTTTTAAATAAAAAAAAATCGTAAAATGATGTTGGTAGCATGAGTGATTTTTTTTATGGCGGTGAGGGCGAAAATGAGTTTCTCGGGTTTGACCTCGAAAATATTGAGTAAATAGAGGAAAGATATGTTCAACAGTTGGATAATTTGCGAGATTTTGAATGGGACATAGAAGATTCTTGAGATTGAATAGTCAGAAAAAGAGGATGCTGATCGCAAAAATGAAAGAGTTTCTGCCGATCTAGCAGATTGGAGTGATCGTCTTCAGCCTGTCCAAATCAATGATTTTAGTGGAATGAATCCTGGACCTACAACATACAATGACAAATTGACAAGGAAAAAAAAAAAGAGAAATCTATCTTTTTTCACTTATTATTTCTGGAGAAACTGTACACGGACATTGCAAACAAAACCAATCCATATGCCTAGAAATGAATATTGGTATCACCAAGCAAAACGTGGTATCCAACCTGCAAAATGCGTTTATTGAACAAAGTTCTATCTGAACCAAAAACTGGATGTGAACATTGCCAAGTAAATGTACAAATTGTTTCAAACTATATCACATGTTAAATTTTCTGGTTTATTTTAATGGAATTTAGTGCTGATGATTTGATATTCCTAACAGTGTTGCACATAATTTTGTAAAAAAAAAATGTATAAATAAATTGTGAAAGACTTGGACAAATAGAAAGAAAAATACATCAATGTGTAGACAAATTCATTTGGATTAATTGGTGAAAATTTCATGGATTAATATTGGATACAAGAAGAGAAATTAAAGAAAATGTGAAGGCATGTGTATGATTTTTACAAAATTTTCCAAGCACGTAAAACACTTTGGGGCACAAGCAGCTAGACACAGCTTAGTGTGGCTGGAGCACAGTAACAGTGTTACTGAGAATTTTGTTGGGGCTGAACGAGATATTGATCTATTTTGTCGACTGATTACCAAGACCTAATTTTCTTAATCAAATGCATAAATTTGAAAAACAAGAGCTCAATAGAAAATTCAAAAGTTAAATGACCCTATCAGGGCACAGTCTGAAAGAAGAATTGGGTATATACACTTGCATAGGGTTAAATGGCACATCAGCACAACCCTTGCAATAGCGCCATGCAACTTTAGGTATCCCCAAAAAGGCATATATAATAAAATAAAGGCAAACAAGAGTACAATGAAAAGCATATTGTATAAAACACTCTCCATTCTTAATAGCTGAATATGTAGGCACTATTAGTATATAGTTTACTTTGGAGATTATTGACCAATGGGTCTCATTGACCTCAATTTTTCGTCAAGCTCTGCAATCTTAAACTAAACTTACTGTAAATAAACTATTGTTTTATTAATGACCATGACCTTTCTCTTTTAAAACCAGAATCAGTTTTTTTTTATACTACCCTTTGTGCCATCCATCGAAAGTTTGGTCTGGAAACTTACTCTAACACAAAAGTAGCAAAACTCATTTTTCTTTCAGCTACCATAAACCCTGCCCTTCCAACCTCAAAATCGACAGGTCCTAATAACTTGTTATTATGCATAAACCTTTATTTCTGTCACAGTGAGCTTGTACATTTACCTTTTGAACCCAAATCAACTGGCTTCTTCATTTACACAAAGTTTAGTCCAGGTATGCTACATAGAATTGATGTAATTGTGTGGAATTTTCTTCTTACCCTAAAATCAGTCTAGTTCGTTTTAAAATTATTTCCCTTAATTCATCACTGCCCTTCATAACTCTAATTTTGTTCCATCCACTACATTGTGGTATCAACTATGACAATTATGAAAGCCTTAATATTATATGTCAGTGGTTCTCAAACAAATCTTTTCACTTACCACCTGAACATTGCTGAGTGTCTCATGGACTAATTAATAATTGCTGAGGGCCTTGAGAACTGCTTAATAATTGCTGAGGGTCTGGCAGACCACTTAATGATCTTTCTTAATGTTAATTGTTCCATCAGCCAAATATTGTAAACCTTTCTGCAGATGAGCTCACAGACCAGCAATGGTCCATATAGCAGTTTGAAAATATCTGCAATTTTCGAACATGAATTCTCTGCATAGCTTTTCCGTCACAAATCAGAAATGAATGTGATTTTTTTTCCTCAGTACTTTTACAGGAAGACATTTGGACATAATGAGAAAATACAGACCCAATTAACATTAGGCATTCTTGGAACATTTTCTATTTTGTTTATATGTAATACCATCATTCTCTAAATATCTTAAAGAAAAACAAAAGGCCCAAGTGGACCTGATATTGCTCATCTTATTTTATAACTTAATAAGGGATCATTTCACTAAACAGGCTTATGCAATTGAGCAACACAACCTACTATAAACTATCAAACATATTTATATTATGTTGATTATAAACACTTTACTATATCCTCATTAAAAAATTATTTTAAACATTAAGGTGTATCGTCTTTTGCTCATAACTGAATATGTCCATAGTATTGATGATATAAACTCATCCACTCAAAGATTACCTCATTATTATGTATAGATCTTGCTCATCATTGATCATATTCCAAGTCTGATTCAAATCAGATCAAAACTGTGAACTGATGAGTGGTAACAGTTACTTACTGACAGATTATGCTTGAAAAACATTTGGGCAATGGATGACACAACAAAGGCAGAGCCAAACCATAAACTCCTGTGACCCTTAAAGCCAAGAAAGCCAACATCTTCATAAAAACAAAGAAAAGACATCGTTTAAATGTTAAGTATCCCAATTTAAATGCCTTATAGATTACAAAGATGATGATGTCCCAACATCAGTTATGACTTCAAGTTACTAAAAGTTGGGGAAAAAAAACAATTACATAACTATAAAAAATTTTAAAAAACGTACTCTACAAAATTTTACTACCTTTTACACCAAGTATCTTTGCATAGGACTTTTTCAATATTGAGCACATGATGACATGTTTAAAATATAGGTAAGATACAAAAGCCAGAGAAACCCTGAAAAATATTTGTATTATATGCAATCAACAGCATTGGAAGACATTTCAACAGAGCATCCTACTGCAGACCTGACAAGTCTGTCTCAGTATGGCAGTTGATTTTTTCCATTAGATTGACCAGTTTTCAGTAAGGTATAACTGAACATCACTAACTGCTATTATAAAGTTGGAAAACATAATAAAAAGTTTGACGCATCAACAATAAACAGTTGAACTCAAAAGTTTGTAAAGTACGAGTAGACTTTTTTTTCAAACCGATAGTACCAGTTGCACAAACTCTAGCTCCAAACCCTATACAGCTCATTGCTATCTCTCAACTTTAGACAATTTTTGGAAATTCTTTTCCATTTCATATGATGACGGCCATCATATCTTCTGCCATGAGACATACTCAAATAGACATATTTGTATCAATTTTAATAAACAAAGGCCTTCATGCCACCATATTTTCTGTAAAACTTTGTAAAATTCTGCTGAACAGATTTTAGAGAAAAAGTTACTTAAAGGATTTTCTAATTATGGAAATGGTGACCACAGCTTACAGCTGAATTGCATCATTTGTATAACTCTTAAATCTCTTTATGCTTTCTGTGAAATGCTTGGTAACATGGTGAACAGTCTTTGATAATGACACTATCTTTACAAAATATTATAACTTTAGTAACAATGGCCATGTCTGATGTTGAATCGTCATCATTTGCACAAATTCTGAGAAATATTGATACCAGCATACCACCCATAAATCTGGTTGAATTCTGTTAAGCAATTATGGAGGAGAAATATGAAGGTGCTGACAAACAATGCATGGATACACAAAAGCCAAATGTCAATACCATAGACTCACATGACCATATAGCCAGATGAGGTAAAATAGAATGAATGTGATATGCAAATGCAGTAGAAGGCACTGCAATTATTGTAGCAATAGTAAAAAAAAACTATATTTTGGAATAAAAGATAACTAAAATTAACAATTTATGTCATAGTTTCATTAATCCTGTACTTAATCAAGAGGTCATGATTTAACAACAATCCCAACAGGCACATACAGTGAATTATTTTCCTCTTCTTCAGAGTTTGCTTCCTCCCCATCATCACTCTCTTCCTGATCCTCTTTGGCATCATCCATATCTTCTTCCTCATCATCTTCACTTTCAGAATCTGACGATGATGACCGGTCTTCATCAGATTCTGTATCAGACTCGGAATGCTGCTTTCTCCCAGATGATTCCCCATTCCTGTTTATTGAATTTCTCAAACTGTCTGGAATTGGGGTTAAATTAGGATGAGCTTTCATTGCCTCAGAAAACTCCTTGTCCAGTTTCTCGTACTTTTCAAACATCTCTGTGCTGTAATATTTGAAGCCCTTGTGGGGCCTTGTTCGAACCCTAGCAAACTCCTCCTTGCTCATCTGATGGATGCCAGTCGCAGTCAGTAGTTTTCCATGTCGAGTTTTTAGATGACGCTTGTATGTATTTCTTGTTTTAAACTTCTGTCCACAGTCCATGCATTCAAATGGAGTCTCTCCAGTATGTCTGCGTAGATGCTCCTAAAAAAATTAAGAAAGAAAAATAAATATATATACTGGTCTCTATCAATCAATTAAATAAACTGAAGCATACAGACTACTTTTGACTCCAAACCATATCCATTTAGTTGGAAGGAAAAAAGAAACTTAGAAAGTCAATGCAGGGTTTCTAAATCAGTGTTAGAGCAGTAATCTCATTAAGATAGTATTATATCTACTGGCTTTCCCATACAAGTACTCAAACTTAAGTGATAAATACTAACCAGAACCAGAAACAAATCCAAAAATCCATATTACTATGACAGACATTAAATCTATCCATGCCATGTCCATGCTGAGAGTAGTAATAGATGGAGCAAGTTAAAATGCTCTGCCCCCAAGAAAGTCATAGCAGTATAATCATAACAGCTGTCCACTGTTTGCTGAATAATCGAGTCAAGTTTAAGGCAACACTGGACCCCATGTGAGCACGGCATTTGGAAATAAACTTTTAACAAGGTTTTATAAGATATACAAGTTTGTTTCCTTGCTTTAAAATTAATATTAAAAACAATAAATAAAAGCAACATTAAATTCACAGTCAGTACAAAACATAGGTGTTAATCTGGACAGTACTCTCAAGCTGCACCAACATGTCATGAACATATGCAAGGCTGCATATCTTGAGCTGAGATGCAAATATCTTTCAGTTGATGCCACTAAAACACTTGTGTCTTCACTAGTACTTTTAAGACTGGACTTTTGTAACTCATTTCTGTCTGGAGTGTTTCAGTATCTACTCCAGAAAGTTAAAAACACAGCTGCTCGGATCATCCTTAGTGTGCCATAGGCAGTGCACAACTGCCCGCTGCTCTGTACCCTACACTGGCTATCCATTCGATCCAGAGTCAAACACAAAATTTGTTATCTGTGCTACATTTCACTGACGGACTCCAATCCAACATACCTATCTGGCCTCACCCATGTTTATAAACAACCAAGATACTTATGCTTCTCTTCTGACAATCCTATACTCATTATTTCCACTATGAAAATGAAGTCATATGGATAACATTCTTTTGCATACCTGGGCCAGCAATGTGGAATGAATTGCCCATTCAAATCAGACACAAAGACACAGTGATCCCTTTTAAAAGTGCTCTTAAAACTTACCTTTTTCAACTGCAAGAACAAACTTAAAGACCTAATATAGTTTCCTACCTTAAATATTTTCAGCATTATTTATGTTTTCTAATTTCATGGTGTTTTATTTTTTGTAGTCACATCATTAAAGATGTTGTAAAGCACTTAGAGCTTCTAAAGATTATGCACTATATAAAGTCCTCATTATTATTATTATTAAAATTACTTTCTATGGATACATTTTTAAAAATTACTAGTAAGTGGGGCCCTGAGGGCACTGGGCCTAATTAGGCTAATCAATCCAATTGGTCTAAAGCCAGTCTTGATTTTAGAACTCCTCAGCACAACTGTACCTATATGGTACCAAGTGAAGGTCAAGTTTAAAAAATGTAAAAATGAACTGCACAAAAGGTTTGGAAGATAAACCCTTCCCAATAAATAAAAACATGAACTACAAGAAAAGAATTAAAAATGTAACGATGTTACAATTATATAGAATGTATGAAATAAAATAGGTAACAAATATATAGAGGATCTCAAATGGGTGATGATTTAATACAGAATTTATGAAACTAGTTGAATAATGTCCAGTTTTTGTGAGCTTTGTGTTGTGTGTGAAAAATAATTCAAAGTTGAAATAGTAAAAGCATGTTATACATGTTTGCTAACCATAAATTAAAAAATAAGCATCCATCCAAATGAATAGAACATTTATTTTACAAAAGACAAAACATTTGTCAACACAAAATGTCCAATAAATGTGACGTCACACTGATATGATTGCACAGTACTGGTTTGAGTTGTCCTACACAACACGGTGCCAGTAGTTACATTGAAATTCAACATCACTAAATTTACATCGTTGTAATATTTTTGTGAAAACAATATTACTGGATGCAGAATCACACATTTTAACTGTAATGTATTTGTGACCGGATATTTACAGTATTTGATTTGGAACATTAGATTCTACAGAAGACAAGTCTCTTTTTGAGTCAGACTTGCATTGCATATTAACCATGTAAATATGCTGTGGTTGGATACAGTTCTGACAGTTGGGGAGACTGGTTTATGTCTATATTCTTCAGCGATCAAAGGAGAGTTTATTCACTTCAATAAGTTAACATTTAAATCATGCTTGTATATTAAAGATATTGTTTCGGATTGCCTACTTCGCTCACACGTGTGCAAAAAGTGTAAAAAGTTTACGTTTTTTTTATTTTCCTATTAGACCCATCATTTTTGTCTTGGCCACATTTGACTCCAGATCTCAAACATATCCTACATTCTGCAAAGGTTCACCAGTCCATGTTCAGTTCAGACCAGGCTGCTAAGTCTAAACTCCACACACAAACTAAAGTTGCAAAAACTGAAATGTTTTGACCTTAAAACAAATCAGGTCTTGAAAACTTAGTGTTTCCCACTGTAACCTGTAATGCAAGTAGAGAGTCTATAATATTCGCCTACTATATCTAATACCACTCAATTTGGTGTATTGTAAATTATGCCACCACATATCTAGCAGAATCATCTCCATTCATTTGAAAGCATCTCCCTTTAACATCACAATTATTAGGGCCTAACCGGAAATCGCCTTGGACATTCGCTTCGGCTGAATATCTTTTTTTTCGGTACTATTTGGAAGTATTCGCCTCTGCAAATAATACACGCACAAATGGTTACAAGTAAAATAATTCAATAAATACCGAACTTTACAAACAAAAGGTTTTAATACATAATAATTTTACTTAATAATACAATTTTTCATCTTATAGGCGATATATACGTTATACAAAAAGTTTAAGCTTCGCATACGATAATGAAACAAACAGTACTCTCTGGAGTCACACCTACTACTCGGTTTGTGCCTGGATCTGGCAAATAGTACATCCACATACTCGAATTTTGGTACTCAACAAAAATTATCTATTCGGTTAGGCCCTAACAATTACCCAAGTCTATGCTCCAACTACCAAGTGGTATAAATAATGGAATATTTTTACATAGCCAGTATTGAAGAACATAATATGCTATCCTTACTACATCAGGCAACAGAGCCAATAGCAAACATTCTTCCTTTATCTCTACACCAAGAATGGCTTGTCACAAGATGTAAATAACACAAAGATTTTAGGTCTAAGGACTAAGGATTCCTCAATCGTTACATTCAATTTCAACATTGGACCTGAAGATTTGGAAACCTGGCCTCTTTCATCAGTAAATGATGACTTGCAACATGAAAAAAACTGTCATTACCTACAAGCATGCATCACTGGATATAATGCAATCCATGACTACCATTTTTACATCCCCTCCTGCACAGAAATTCACTATATTGAGGAATTCATGAAACAAAGATTCTATGCCTGAAGGACTTGATAAATATTTGTTGAACTTTCCACAACTCTACATTGAAATTCATGTTATGGAGTTGCTGATACAAAATATTTAAAATTTTGTGATCAAGAGTATCAGTGGTTTAGATACCATGTTTGGTTTTAGAGTTTGCAAGGATCATTTCATTTTGTTCACACTTTAAAAAAAATTATTGGACATTTCGCTGAAAACAGTATCTTACTCATATATGGAATATGGTATTTTTTTTCACTTGTATTAACTGCATAACTGAGTAGAAAATTATTTTCTCAAAATTTTTGTTTTTTTTAAAAAATGATTTTTCCTCAGATTCCATTCTTAATTTGAACAGAACTGAAATTCTTGCTTCATTGTGTCCCCAAAATGAAATAATTTCTGCAAATGCAGTGTCATATTTTCCTTTTAAAGGATTTTACCACATGACAATTATTTTTGTTTCCTCCTTTTGAATTTGCAGTGCCAGTGAGCAGCACTGACTGTGTTAGGCATGTCCACCAAATACAGTATGCAACATTATTTTTCTCCTTATTTAGATCAAATCTAGTTAATAAATGATTGTCATTTTAAAAAAAACATGATTCTGTCAAAATCAATTTATTTAATTTTCAGAACAACCAACATTATTTCATTTTAAAGGCATGCAAAGTGTATGTCGTTCATTTTAGTGTTTATATTTGTTATTTTGCATTAGACTCTATTAACTCTTTCAGCCCCATCAGTTTTCAGTATCACTGCTACTGTCCCCTAACAACGCTAAGCTGCGTCTAGCTGCTTGTGCCCCAGAGTGTTTTAACTGCTTCGAAAATTTTGTAAACATCATGCACATGCATTAACACTTGACTTATTTCTCTTCTTGTATCCAATAGTAATCCATGCAATTTTCACTAATTATTCCAAATGAATTTGTCTACACAGTAATGTATTTCTTTTCCTATTTGTCCAAGCCTTTCACAAATTATTTATACACTGTTTGCAAACTTATGTGCAACATTGTTAGGAATATCACGTCATCACATTGATAGGAATATCACATCATCAGCACTCATTTCCATTAAAATAAACCAGGAACAAGTTAAGCCAAGATCATCTCAATAATGTGCCCAGATCTGGCTCATTATCAAATCTGTAGAATATTTGGATGAAACAAGCCCCTATTGCAAATTTGATTGAACCTGGATCAGAAATATGGACTGGAGTGTTGACAAGCAAATGCTGAACGATGAATGATGAACGATGAACGATGAATGATGCACAACAGATGTGAGTCAATACAAGCTGATTTGGCCTCACACCCAGTGACCCAAAAATAGAGAAGGGTTTTTGAACATGATACTTTATGCACTCATCTCCAACATGTTAATATATTTACCTTGAAGTGACTTGGGTGTCTGAATTTCCTGCCACAGTCCTTACATGTGAATCTACTCTGGTTGTTGTGTATCAGCATGTGATAGTTCAAGCTATGCTGCCTGGTGAAGGTAGTATTGCAAATAAGGCACACAAATGGCTTGATCCCTGCAGAGAAAAATGGAGTTGAGCATTCTTTAACTTTTACCTGAAACTCTATTTGGGCCAAAAATTCATAAATTTTAAATTCTTTGGGTATTATTTGCACAAACTTGTGTTAATCTAGTCAATAAACCAATCCAATGGAGGCACAGTAAGGCACACCTGTACAATGGGTCTGGTTAACTCCAATGAGTCTAATATGACACCCAGTAAGGCACACCTGTACAATTGGTCTGGTCAACTCCAATGAATCTAATATGACACCCAGTAAGGCACACCTGTACAATTGGTCTGGTTAACTCCAATGAGTCTAATATGACATCCAGTAAGGCATACCTGTACAATTGGCCTGGTCGACTCCAATGAATCTAATATGACACCCAGTCTAAATCAAACAATAACATGTCCGTATCCAGATTTTACTCCAAATAATGTTTTTCCATAATTTGTAATTTTATTAAAGTCCATATTTTAAGGGTCATTTCATTAAAACTTGTGGCATTCACATGGGTTGGCAGGTCAACAAGATCACCTGCTTGTCATTCAACAGTAAGTGTATAAGCTGCACGATGTTGACCAGTAGCTGTTAGGGACTGTCCTAATTTAAGTCATTTAAGATCTAGTTTGAAATAATATTCGTTCTAATTTCTTGAATTGTTTTTAAAACAAGAACCAAATTTTGACATGAATTGAGGACATTACATTTTTTCTAAATTTAACTTAATGAGTGTTTAATTGGGAAAATGGAAATCAGTTTTTTATATAAAGCTAAAAACAAGTTTTGCAATAGGAGAACTTAGCAATCTCTCAAACAATTCTGCATTGAGGGATCTTGTACTGCAAAACATTATGGCACTTTATGGGTTAATATTATATAAAAGCACAACATTGAACAAATAGCCAGCAGAAACCACCCAGACTGAATGTTATTGATCCTACTATCACACGCACAGCAGCTTACTTCAAAGAATGTCAGTTCACAGCCAGTGCGTGATGATGCATGTCAATTTGTGAAAAGTAAAGACAGTAACTTTCTTTTTTCTTTTAAATCACTTTGCTGCTCATGATATGAACAGCCACTGTTAAGAGTGTAACAATCAATTGAGTGTGACAGTCAATCCAGTGTGACAGTCAATCCAGTGTGCAAAATTTAACACACATTTTTTTTTTAAAGCAGAGTGCCAAGCGACAGCTACCAGTACCATTTTTTAAAGTTTTTCAACCAGGGTTAGAACTTGCAACCTCCCACATCCAAGGTAAATGCTCTAACCACTAAGACAACAAGAGCAGCCCTGAACGGAATGTAAATTACTGCATAGGTAATGTAATCAATCAACAGGGATGAATGTTGCAGCTAGGCAATAATTAATCCAATATATCATGGTTTCAAGAGAGGTCTGAACCCCAATATAATAATATGCACCAATCTTGCACATTACTAAAACAATCCAAGATCCAAAACATAACTGAAGAATGTTATTTAGTAAAATTACCAAATCTATGAAAAGGTGTATAAAATATTAAATGTATTTTCTTACCTGCATGACTCCTGTAGTGGTACATAAGTGTTGCTGCGGCTGTGAATGTCTTATCTTTGCAGATTTTACACCTCAGACTGAATTTTTCATCTTTTTTCTTGTTCTTTAGATCACGAATATACTTCAAGGCAAGCTTCTGTAAATTGAAATGTAAATTCACTGATCCAATGCAAGATGTAACAAGCCAAAAATGGGTGAATGTAATTTAAAATGCATCAATGTTCAGATTCACAAAATTTTTAATGGATAAAAAACCCATTTAATTTGTTAGAGAAATAAGAGAAAATACCTCCAGAGAGATGTGAATGGCTTCTGGTCGAATTCTTTATCAAAGATTGATTTGCACACCTGTAATGTCATGCAATTTCTTTTTATTTGTTCTAGCTCACAAAATGATCGTTTGTTTCTAGTGGTACAACATTTGTGGGCAAACAATCATGTATTGCATGGCATGAAGGGATATCTTACATTTTCACATATTTTTCACACGTGAAAATATAGGAATGAAATAAATATGAAATTTACATTTTTCCAGCAAGTCTCTATATTTTTATGCTAGGTGTCACTATAAACTGCTGCACTACAGACATCGTAGCAATATGACTGAAATGTTTTTAAAGCTGCATTAAAAATCAAAAATCACGCACATATAATACATCTAAATACTAATGTAACAGTATGAACATGTGAATGTTAAAATCTTTCTAAAAGGTGAACAGTCCTACACTTTGTGACTTTTTTGTTTTGTTTTTAAAATTATCAAGACACCTAAAAAAAATTATGAAAATATAATTTTCAGGAATTTAGCAAATAACATTCTTTTTAAAGAATCACCAATTAAAGCATAATACAAAGCAGTATATATTGTTTTCTTCTTTCAGGCTCTTTGGTCTTGATCAGAAAATGACCCTAAAGCAGAATTATTCATCCTTTTCTTCCTTACCTTAACTGTATTCTATTTAAAAAGTTTGGTAACTACATGTACTGATGATGCGAATTCAAGTTATCGGTAACAGATGGACAATCATATGCATGGATAAGTGTCACATGGTACACCTTATGGCAGGCATATGGTAAATGAAGGCAATCAGAATAAATTCCAGCCAATAATCTAATCCAACAAAAGTATTTCATGGTATAGCATTTTTCATTACACTACTTACTGGTTCCCATTCTAATCCTCCATCACCTCTCTTCAGCCAATTTCCTGTCTTACTGTTCTTTTTCTTCTTAGTGACTTTGGCATCCACTTCCCCATCACTCCCTGACAAGAGCTCAAACTCTTCTGGTATTGGAATGCGACCCTTTTGGGCCAGAGCTGACTTGGGCATTGGTGGATAAGGCTCTAAATGAATATCAAGAAGTGCAAATCAATTACCCAAACGGTCCAATTTTACAGACACCATCACATTTTTAAAAGGTCAAGAATTTTAAAAATTGCTAAAATTATCAAGACACCTAGAAAAAGCATTAAAAATATTTTCAATTCTTGTTTCTCTTCTATAATATCCTCTGAAATTTCTAAAGCTGTATTTTTTTTATGTTAAGCTGTCTTTATAAAAAAGAAAAGACAGCAAAACAGAAACTAAAGTAAAAAATATATTTATTTTTAAATTTCAATGTCGGTTTAATTAATAGAAGATATTTTCTTCTCCTAACTTAATACTAGATATATTTCATCATGTTCAACACAAAAATGATATTTTAATGAGTGGCAAAGCCATGAGTTAAAATATAACATTTCAGCCACCATAAGATAAAATATATTCAGTATTTACACTGGAAAAGAAAAATTCTTTATATTATATACAAAACTTGTTCCAGAAAGAAAGGTTAGAAGATTAAACTCACCGCCACCCCTTTCCATAAATTCACCTTAATTTCATAGGCTGATCATATATATATATATATATATATATATATATATATATATATATATATATATATATATATATATATATGACTTAGGAGAGAAGTAGTACTGGATTGATCTAACCTGTTGCTGTAAATTACATTTTTGATACTTTGTAAACTATTTGACCCAATGTGAAAATAAAACATGTCCAATTCAGTCCAAGTCGAATTACTCCCTGTTTAACCCCCGACAGGCTACAAATACCACCCTCATTACAAAAAAATTGATGTGGAGAGTAGTTGACCACTAGACATTTAGGACAGTACTTGAGAAAAAAATCTTTCTCACTGCTTAGTGGTCCAAGCTCGATTGTTGAATCATCATGAGAATCAAAATCATTTATGTTGAGGTCATCACTCCATTGTGCAAGTGGGACTATGTCCACTTCATCATCCAATTAAAAATCAATCGCATCTGGTGTTTAAATGGGACTAACATCAATAGCTTATCTATTTTCTAAGAATGATCCAGTAAATTCTTTGATATTGCTTGCACTAAACCCTTTAAACCTTAAAGTGCTGCATTGTTTTGCAGTAAAAGGTCCCTCAGTGCTGAATTGTTTCAGGGGAGAAAAGAAGAAAACTGCAGTCTTCAAATTGCATGTATTTCATTAAATATACACTATTGATAGACAAACCCTATATAAAAAATGATGGTGCGTGTCTATACTTAAGATTAGCATCTAGACACCGAGGTCCATATCTGGTGATTAAACCTCAGCAACGGCTTTATTTTTGTTCAATCATTGGGCTGATTTTGTGTGAAGAGTCACCTTAAATTGTTCATTGCCTGACAAATGTAAATTGCTTGGAATAGCTTGAAATCTATCCCATACTTATTTTTTTGCTGAAGTATGCGGTTGATATCACATCATCAATAGCTCATTAGGAATCGAGAACAGACATATGTACCAAACCCATTGTTTTAATCGATGCGAAAACCTTTTAGATGCTCAGAAAAGACAGGCCACCATTTTCTTCATGCGACTTTTTTCGTTCAAGTCTGCCCCATGAACTCTATGATCTGCATTACGATTTGTTTGATCTACTATCAGATGCAATAGCTCGTCATCTAAGAAAAAGTCTTCAATAGTCCGTATGTTCAATATTCACCATCTTGACATTTAATTTTGAATTACCAGTGAATGGGGGTTGACAGGCGCGCCATCTTTTCACGTCAAGCGAGCATGTACATCCGACTCCAGTTCCACGTAAATTACTGGCTCAAAATCATTCATGTGTATTTCCATCAATACCTCGCTTGCTCTAATAATGTAATTTTTCTCAAATTATTCAAAATCACTATTAGCATCACTATCAGAAGCAAATATTTGTTGCAAGAAATCACCTTCGGATTCAGTGTCGGCCATTTTAGCTTTGCACAAGTACCATGTGTTTAGAAGCGAGCATTTGTAAAATTACATCGTTAATAATATAGTAAAGTACTGCAGAATGCTTGTTCCGGGCCTTTTTAAACCAATCAAATCTAGTTTTACAGGCATTCATGGCAAGATGAAGTTATAGAATGCGATCAGTGTTGCTCACCTCGAGTGTGACTATAGTCGCGACACACACTTTAAGGGTTAAAGTCGTTCACATCTGAATCAGAATCCATCTTTGTTTATCTCAACTACATGTGTTTTGTAAAGTGCGAAAAATCCTTTAGAGTGATTCTCACTTTAACCTCTCAGCTTTCAAACTTGTATTAAAATGTTGAGTAAATAATCCTCTCATTGGTTATGATAATCATGAATATGTAAACTTCCATGTTTTCAACAAATCAACGTTTAGTTAACATAACAGTATTGTCCGCACATAAGCGATGCTTGGGTTTCAAGTACAGCTGAACTTTACGCACATAAGCGACATTGGGGTAGTAAACTAGTACCGTATTTTCCCGCATATATCCCGCGTGTTAAACCAGATTTTACAAACCCCACAAGGGGGGTGCGGGTTATATAAGGGTGCGGGCTATATCACAATTTTTTTACACATAATGATATTTCAATATATTGTTTGAAAAACGTAACTACATAACATATATTGTTCTAGTTTTGTTTTGCTAGTGTTGGATATTATGGCTACTACGGTGACTTTACAACAACTTACGGTATCGGGACCAAATCAACATTTCGGGATAAAAACTTAAAATTTCGTATCCGTCACGTTTTCATAATCAATATTTTCTGTTTTCAATCGAAATAACTACGGTACCTAATTTTACCGCTGGGCCACGATCCACTGCTTCAGGTCAGCTTCAAGGTGAGGCCACTGCTTTAGGTCCGCGACGAGCACGTTTTCGTGGATTCATCTTCTCCAACGTTCCTTTTTCTTTTCTCCAACCTTGGATTACACTCTCATCAATATCAAATTTTTTGCCTGTGGCTCTATTGCCATGCACTTCAGCATACGCAATGGCAGTTAGCTTTAAGTCGGCTGTGTAAGACTTTCGTTTCGGCATTTTTTAAATTAAACAGAAAGAAATTATTTAAACTCGAATCTACACTTCACAAGAATACAAGATTATTTAGAAATGTCCATGTTTATGTAGCCTGTAGTTGAGGCACAGCTCCTATAGACAGCCTATGCACACAAGCACTGTGTACCGTGTTTTTTGCTGACTTTTATTGAGCAAAGGTCGTCGGCTTACTTTGATGATGGCGCCGCTAAAGGCTCCAGTTGAAGGGTCAAACAAATACCTGTTTGTTATTGCTGCGGCAACTTCACATAATTGTAGAACATTGAAACAGATTTGTTTTATTTGTTTAGTAAATATCAGTGCTTCAAAGGTAATCAGTTCTCTTTGAAGTGTCAGCAAATGTATTTTTTCTTCTTCCATCTGGTATTTGTTTTTAAATTAGTGTCAACGGCTTGACTGTACTCATTTTACGTTTCCGCCTTCTGCGGATTCGGCTTTTAACTAGTCAGTTGCATAAAGTAATAAGGCCAGATATCATCATTAGCGGATTATGATATAACAGTGCACTGTTAGTGTGGTTTGCCAGTATGAGACAAGGACTTGTTATTTTAACAATATATTCCAGTACATTGTTTCCTGTCATGGTGCCTTTGATTTTCTCTACTCCAAACGCAAGACTGTATATACGGTTTTTATCAGCCAAAATTGGTGTCGCCACAAATATCACCAGATGGTATATTTTGTCACCAAAACGGAAAACAGAATCGTAGTTTGCTACATCAGCGAAGCCCCGTGATCCTGTAATTGATTTCATTTCCGATTGTAGCTGTATAAATATATCTATGGTTGCGGGTTATACAAAGGTGCGGGTTATGCCAACGATTTTTTACACAAAACCCCAAAACCCGCGGGCTATATGAGGGTGCGGATTATCTGCGTGTGCGGGATATATGCGCGAAAATACGGTATTATCGGCATATATGCATCAGTTGGGTTCAGGAGCTATTTACTAAAGATGCTTAGATGCAGTAGTCATTGCTAAATAGTTAAAATAAATCAGGATATTAATCAGATAGACAAACAAGATCATGTTTATAGCAGATTTTTAGATGGAGTGCGACTTTATGATGAATTACAAAAGCAAATAAAATAACAAGAAAAACAAAAACAGAAAAGAGAACAGAAACAAAACAAAAAACAACAAGAAAAAAATGCAAGCATAAAAAATTTCCCAGCAAGAACCTTTCTATCAACTTCCTCCACTTCTGTAACAAAAAGAAATGGATGGTGAATTTTATAGACTATATGGAAAACCTCTAGAAGAAGAATTTCACAATGCACTTGACACTAGTGCTAATGGTAGCAGTTTTACTAGCCTGACTACATCAGGAGGAAATGGTCTTATTGCCTCTACTAACAATATTCTTGATGACATACAATGACTAGAAATCCGCACAAGGAAAACGAGCTGAAAATTTCCCCAGAAATAATTAATTAATAATTAATAAAGCAGCTGATATTATGTCAATAGTTATTTACAGGTGGTATAATGGATATTAGCATTTACCAGGAACGTATCGATGAATTCATTGATGGTTATTACATTGATTAGATATATAAATAATAAATAAGATAATCATACACAATGCTCAACATAGACCTGTCAAGGTGATAAACTGGTGATTACCAGTCTATAAAGCAACTTACGGAGATGGACCAAGTGATGCTATTCAGGTTTTATTTAAAAGAATTGCCCCAAAAGCAATACAGATCATAAAACATATATCAATGAAAGATATTGACATTGTCCATAAAAAGGCTGCTGGTGCTATTGGTAACGTTGCTGGTAAGGCATTCTCGACAATCAAGGATGAACTAAAACGATTAATACAACAAAAATCACAGCCAGGAAAACTAGCTACTAATAAAGTTATGCCCATGGCATTCAATAAAAATGGTCAAGGCCGGCATATCAAACCAATACATGCCAACCTCTGACGAGGAAAAAGCATAATCCAAGTGGTCAAAAAGCAGAATCCAGGCAGAAAAAGCGTAATCCACATATAACATGCTAAAATTTCAATAAACAATGATTTATTTGCCCCTATAGTCTTTTAACATCCTTTACTGTTTCAAGTTCTCATATGTAGCACTTTTACCTTTACACACATCGACTAAAAACCATCTTAAGTCTTAGCACCAAATATTAAAATTCTTTCCACATGGAAATAGATGTCACGTGATGCTGCACTCTCATCTTAATATTTTGAGGATTATGTTATTTTTTGTTTTGGTTTGATTTTTGGTTGCCTTTTTCTAAATTTATCTGGGAAAGTTTTGGAAAGGAGATATTTTTGCTCACATAAATGCACAGACTAAAACAAAACATACTTTTAGTGGAATCTGTGAGTAAAGATTAAATTTAGAAAACCAGTCTGCTCTCTCCTCACTAAGCATACAGATGCTATAAATAGAATTCGAGGTTGACAGTAGAACCAGGTTAGATATAAATAGAACATGATACTGTTAAGAAAGTCCATGGTCAAGCATACTCTTATATTGTAGTTACGTAAAAGCCATCTTTTCTAAAATACGGTCTGTGGGATTAATGGAATGTTAATAACAATGAGAAAGCTAATTTTTTAGTAAATTATGTTTCTCCGAGAATACTTACCCGATCACATTACTTTAGGGGATATTAGCCTGCTACCTGGAGCCTGCTACCTCGCGAATCCAGCCCTACCAAAAGACGAAAATTCGTCTTTCCCGTCTATGTCATATAGACAAAGGGCAATAACTCTTGCCCCTTACCTCCGCTAAAACACGAGGATGCTCGCATGGCGGGGTGGTTGGGAGGGTTTCTTAGTAATGTGATCGGGTAAGTATTCTCGGAGAAACATAATTTACTAAAAAATTTGCTTTCTCCTTTGAATACGTTCCCCGATCACATTACTTTAGGAGAATAAGTAATAGGAGGAGGGAATGCGGAGCATCCGACCTCCACCCCGGGTATCCTCTAGGGAATGATGGCTGGATTCCCCATGTGAATGATAACCCGGTCTCCTAATTTTCAATCAGCAACACAGCCCAGGGTCACGTGATATGTGACCCCTTTATACGGTTAAGAAGATAGTTATTGAAATCTTCTTACCTACGAAAATTTATCTGGCGAATCCAGCGAAGCTAATAGGCTGTGCTGATTGTTGCACATGGGTCTGGTGGGCGTCTGGGCTGCCAACACCGGACCTACAAGAATCAATGTTTGCCTCTGCGAGTACAAACTTGAAGATAAAACTGTAGAAGGTTGACTCTGCATGTCAGCCAACAGCTTCTATAAGGTGACTGATTTGCGAATTCTCAGAGTACGCCGAGCGTATAACCCACTTCAGCCATGAAGCAAGGGCTTGAATGGTGATATCTCATGTCCCAGCTATCACCAGAAGAAAGAGGTGCTTGTATGTGACCTGACTCACCTCTATGCATTGAAATGGTGCTAGAGTGCAAAAACAGGATCTTACATGGCTGTTGATCCTGACTTATCTATAAAGAAAGCGAGCTAATGACGACTCGTTGATCGCCAATGTATGGTAATCTATTTTGGACTACGAAGCCTGGCTGCATCAAGAGGACCATCAAACCCTCTGATCGGAACGGAAGAGAGTTCGGGTCACTAGAAAGGACATGTAACTCGCTCACCCTGCATGCTGAAACTAAGACTATCAAGAAACCCAATTTGTATGATAGTAGCTTTAACTAATCGTGGGTTAAAGACTCAATACTGTCTGAATTGAGTCATGTTAAAACCCAGGACAGATTCCATTTGGAAACAGGGTGAGGGATATAAGTCGATTGAATTTTTAAAGTGTCTAAAAGATCTGACAAATCTTTGTCATGGCTGATAGCACATGTACCAGAATGGCGGAATGTGTCTGATATCATGGAGCAGTAGCATTTGATAATAACTGGAGCCAGCTGTTTCTCCTCGAAAAGCCAGAGAAAAGTTGGCCAGTTGAGGGATTGTGACACTCAGAGGAACAATGTGAATGATATGGTACCAGTCCCTGAAAACATGCCACTTGCCCTCGTAAACCTTCAGAGTAGAGGGCCTTCTTGCTCTCGAGATTCTCTCCGCAATCAAAGATTTAAATTGTTTGTCTTGCAAGGCTGTCTGGACAGGAGCCAAGCTTGAACATAAAGACGGTCTGGACAGGGGTGGAACACCCCTGGCCGCGGTTGCTTGCGAATACTTGTGCTGACTGTAATCTTCCTGGGTAGATCTATCGCCTAGATTGAGTAGATCGGAGACCCAGGAGTTGTTCCATCTGAGAGGGGCAATCAGAACCATGAGACAGTTCTGACCCCTTAACTTCTGGATTAATTTCAGTACCAAGACCGTGGGAGGGTAGGAGAATGACCACAACCCTTCCCAGCTGATTGATCGAGCATCCACGACCCAAGCTTCTGGGTCTGGAACCTGTGAGATGAAAGGTGGACAACTTGCGATTCCACCTTGTTGCAAAAGATCAATCATCGGACGTCCCCAAAGTGTGTCAATTGGAAGAAAGTCCGATTGATGGAGTGACCATTCTGTGTGAATGACTAGATAGAGTGTCAGCCAAGTGTCGGAATTGTACATTGAGGTGGAGATTGTCGAACCAATGTAGAAACTGCCAGCTGAGATTGCACAGGTCTGGTGATTGGTGTCCCCATGTTTTGAGGCAAGGCACCACCACAAAGTTGTCTGACATAATGAGGACAGTTTGTAATAAGAGTTGATCCTGCCCGAAATGAAAGGCGTTGATGACAGCCGTTATTTCTGAAAGGTTGATGTGGAAAGGGCTCGCCCCTGGCACCCACGTGCCGCTGACAGTATCGAAGTCCGGCAACAGGTGGGCACCCCAACCATAGGTACTAGTGGTGGAACATACTGTTATCCCCGCTTGGGGTATCTCCAGAGTAATCCCTGTGGACAGCCCACAGGGGTTGTGCCACTGACTCAAGAATGATCGTATCTCTGGCGTGAGCATGACTGTGGGATCGAAGGGACTTGAAAAGGGCGAAATTACGCTAGCAACGTCCTTTGTAAAGGGCGCATAAAAGGACGGCTGAGCGGAATCAAGTCTGCTGCCGCATTGAATAATCCGAGGATCTGCAACTCTCTTGCTAAATGCGCATCCTGTTGGAAACGGACTCTACGAGTGCAATTATCTGGATGATCGCAAACTCGAGGAAGCCTTACCAGATTCAGATCGGGAGAAACTCCACACCCAGATGGACCAAAAATCCGGATTGGACAGAGATCCGACTTTATCCAGTTCACAAGAAAGCCTATATGATGTAAAGTGATATAAGATCGTTTCTGCCTTTGAGCAGAGTAGAACTTGACAGATGTTTCTGGAGGATGTCGTCCAAATATACTGCCGACGCAATAGATGAAGTCGAGCGGAACAGGGTGACGACGTAATCCATAACCTTGGTACTAACCCAAGGGCTTAAGTTGAGGCCAAAAGGTAAGACATGGAACTGATAAACCGAGTCCTGACAAGCACAACGGAGAAATGTCCGCTACTCGTGGGATAGGGACATGAAATGTGCGTCGGTCATATGTAGACTGACAGCATACCCGTCGGATGGTTTGATCACGCCATCGCCACACTGACTTTCAGGGTGGTTGAGGCGGCTCAGGTCGATGAACGGCCTCTGGATAAGAAACAGCCATGAATAAAACCCCAGCTATTGCAGGTTTATTAAGATATAAATATATATATATATATATATATATATATATATATATATATATATATATATATATATATATATATATATATATATATATATATATATATATAAAGGCATCCTTCTCCCGGTCTGACGATACATCCATGAAGAGGGGAGAGGAGGACTGAGGAGGGGATGGATAAATGAAGTCCCAAGTCCCTCCAAAATGACCTGAATCACCCAAATGTTTTAAGGTAATAAAGTGGTCCAGTGGTCCTGAAATTGCAGGTGGCGGCTGCCCACAGGTAGGCAGTCCGCTGGCGGTGGGCAGGGTCTGTCAACGTCTAGAGTTAGGAGGCGTGAAGGCGGAGAAACTTTGGTTCTTGCCGCCTCTGTATGGTTGCCGTCTAGCTTGATTAGACTGTTGACTCCCAGCATTGGGTTGGGATCTATATTACACATTTGATTATAAGGATCCCTTTTCCCCGGTCCGCCCATCATCCCTCCGCTGTGTCAGGGGATGATTGTTTCGAAACGCCTGCGAAAGTTGGGCAACGAGTTGGAGGGTCAGTTCCTGAGCTGCCTGCCTCCAAACTTTTCAATTTTCCCCCAAAGTGTAAAGGTGTCCCAAACTGAGACATCCGTTAAATCCGAGTACGATGGGGCCTGCGCGACGTGGACCACCTACAGACATCACGTCGTATCAGGTCGAAGTTGGCAGAAGCAGTCAACGCATTGGTCATAGAATGGTGAGCTGCCCTGTTAACAACTCTAGCAATCCAGGCCTTCACTTCACAAGCGTGGTCATGGCTGGATTTGCCTAGGGAGTTGGAATAAAAAATGGCTAGTGAGGTCAAGTCTAACAATGAAGACGTATCGACTACGTTTCGGACTAGCTTTGACGTGGCATTTGAGATCAGTACTGAAGGCGTCTGATGGAGTTTTCGTACCAGCTACACTAGAACGTCGCTGGAAGTTAGCTTCCTGAATTTTTTTAATTTTTTTTTTTACTTTCCCGACTGGCGAAGAAGCAGGAAGGACATCGTCTCTTCCTCCTCATTCAAGATCTACAGGTGCCTGAATTGTGTAGTCTTGAGTGGCAGTAGGAGGTTTTGGGCATTCTGAAGTTCCCAACAACCTATAAATCTTTTATTCTGCGGCCGTGGCGCTAAGCTCAGTCCGGTCCATGACCTGATCTGTGGACGGCTGAAAGTGTTTCGTCACACTCACTGTGTGCCGAGTCGTGGTCTGGTCAACTCAAGCATCCATTCGCAGCGGAATTGTCATCATTTTTAATATAAATCTCCATAATGCTTATGTAGTGCGGCCAGCACTGCGCGCCCATCTACCATTCGCTCAGAGGGAATGTTGGTTCTGGTACAGCTTGCATATCTGTACAGCATACCAGGTGACCTAGATGACGCAATTCTGTCATAATTGACACTTTCACTAAATCTCCCTTGTGGAGAAGCCGTGAACATATGGACGGCCGGCACTAACGGCTGATTGAACTGGCGAATGGTCGGCCTGAAAGTCCTGATCTGGTAAAGCTGCCATATCTGGGTAGCGTATACCAAGTGGCATAGATAACTCAATTCCGTCATCTCTGATAATGTCACTAATTCTCCCTTGTTTTAAAATCACACCGTCACGTATTTGACGTGACGGGAGGTGTACACCGGCAATACCGACTGATTTGTCTGGTATATGGTCGGCCGGAATGTCGGCGAAGGTCCGGCTATGACCGGCACCTGCCTCTCGAATGGTCTGATTGGACGGAGATTCATCTATAACATCTCTCTCATGGTAGTGATATGTAACCAGTAGTACAGATTGACTGACGGGTACATCACTATAATCTCCGTAAATCCGATGTACAGCCGGTGCAGGTTGATGCCGGCTGGAAGACCGGTGCCATTTGGGCTGAACGGTCGTTGCTGGATGGACGGCCGGTGCAGGTTGATGCCGGCTGGAAGGTTGGCTGGACGACCGGTGCCATTTGGGCTGAACGGTCGTTGCCGGATGGACGGCCGGTGCCGGTTGATGCCGGCTGGAAGGTCGGCTGGACGACCGGTGCCATTTGGGCTGAACGGTCGTTGCCGGATGGACAGCCGGTGCCGGTTGATGCCGGCTGGAAGGTCGGCTGGACGACCGGTGCCATTTGAGCTGAACGGTCGTTGCCGGGTGGACGGCCGGTGCCTGTTGATGCAGGCTGGAAGGTCGGCTTGCCAGCCGGTGCCATTTGGGCTGAACGGCCGGTGCCTGTTGATGCAAGCTGGAAGGTCGGCTGGCCGTCCAGTGCCATTTGAGCTGGAAGGTCGGCTGGCCGTCCGGTGCCATTTGGACTGAACGGACGGTGCCGGATGTACGGCTAGTGCCGGTTGGTGCCTGCTGAAGTGCCGGCTGAACTGACGGTGTCGGCTGGACGGCTGGCCGGCGAAAGTGCATAATAAAATGGATCCAACTGATCCAGCATAGACTCCATGCATCCGGACTTACAGGCCCGAAAGCCATGCACGGACCTGCGGTGAAATTTACACCCACTGGGCAGCCTAAACCATGTCAACATAATTTCCTCCATTTCCACATTGCCAACACCCATTTTGCCATTCATGCCTTCATTGTCGACTTTGCTACTGAAACGACAAAAGAAGAGAACAAAGCACAAATTAAAAAATTCAGCATATTATTCATTCGATAATACTATAACCGTTACTAACGGAGTAGTCAAATTATTCCGTGCCATGTTAACTCTTAATGACCACACTAGTTATCGCCGTGAGTGTATTGCAATGGGTCGTTCAAGACGAAGTCTACTGAAACGAAAAAGATGATAAACAAAGCACATTTAGCAATTCAGCACGCTATTAAGTCGCTATTACCATAACCGTAACTAACGGAGGAAGCGAAATGATTTAGTGTCGCGTGAACTCGTGACTACAACACGAATTCCGCCATTAAATAGTCGCAACTGGTCGTTCAGAGACGTAGTCTATTGAAACGGAAAAGAAGATAAACAAAGCACAAATTAACAATTCAGCACGCTATTAAGTCGCTATTCCATAACCGTAACTAACGGAGGAAGCGAAATGATTAAGTGTCGCGTGAACTCGTGACTACAACACGAAGTTCGCCATTAAATAGTCGCAAATTGGTCGTTCAAAGACTTTTTTGAAGTCTACTGAAATGTCAAAGAAGATAAATAAAGCACAAATTATCAATGCAGCACGTTATTAGTCGCTAATATCGTAAACGTTACATACGGAATAGGCGAAATTATTGAGTGCTACATGTATTACATGCTAGTACCGCCATAAGCGTGCTTTTTGACCACGTTGCAACCTGGTCCGAAGTCTAGAAAAGGTGACAAAGTCACTCAAATTGGAAAATATTGTAAAATAATGTATACAACCTGTAGAGGAATGATTATCCAACACAGTAATTCCAAATTTAACTTCGGATGGTCAGAATTTACACTAAGATGGCTTGGATTCATTGGAGGTCTAATTGTACGTGTATTCACGTACAGCGAAGCTAAAAAACTAAAGAAGCGACACCTAGCGGGTAGCAAGGGGAGGTAAGGGGCAAGAGTTATTGCCCTTTGTCTATATGACATAGACAGGAAAGACGAATTTTCGTCTTTTGGTAGGGCTGGATTCGCGAGGTAGCAGGCTAATATTCCGTAAAGTAATGTGATCGGGGAACGTATTCAAAGGAGAAAACAAATAATTTATTTTTTTGGGACGTTGATATACCGAAAAAGCGTAATCCAAACACGTTTAAAGCGTAATGCATAATTTAGTGAAAAAAAGCATAATGATTACATGAAAAGCGTAGTGGTTGGCATGTATGCCATCGGCATTATTAAAATATTAAATCAAGCTGCAAATCGGAAACTAGCAGAATTGGCTGTAGACGCGCTGCGTCCAGAAACAGAAAAACATATAAATACAAGTCTGAAAGCAGGAAGTGGTTTTTGTGTTAGACGATAACAACTATAACAAAATGTTTAAACTTGTATCTTATCCAGCATTTAATACAGATGCACCAGTTCTTAAAGATGAATCCATACAAGATTATCAGTGTTATTCTTGTGATGCAAGACAACCAAATCAGCATGGAAGGATTGAACTACAAATTCATGATACAAGTAGATATTTCTTACCCGCTGAAGCGTTTATTGAAGTAGAACTTGAATTTGTAAAAACGGATGATACAGCATATAATGCTGATGTTATGGTTGGTTTTGTTGATAATGCAATTATGGTTTTGTTTGATAGTGCTGCATAATTGATTGATAGGTTTATGTGTTATGAGAGAGAGAGGAATTTCTTTAAGTTTTGATGAATCATCAAGTTCAATCCAACATTTACACGAAAATATTTGGTGAATCATGCTTTTAAATCTTTATATTACATGTAGCTATGTCCATCTCGCAGTACAGGAATAACTCCCATGCAAAAGGATTTTGTAAAGTTTACTGGCACCAACAACAAAATTGTTAGCAATGATATAGTAAAGAAAAAACTTGCTAGTTATAAACAAAATGATCTAAAAAATAATTGTTACTTTGATATTGATGCTGAATTTATCATGATATTTAAGCAACAACAGAATAATCACTGTATAATGTTGTGGCAGTATTCAAATAATAATCAAAACAATTTACCATAGATATAAAAGATAGTCTTAGTCATAAATGAGAAAATGTAATGCTGACCTGTCTTGAGTGTAATCGACGTAAGCAGGCTAATTAAATGATTGCAGTGGTAATTGTGTATCTTCAGGAATTACTTGAAATTGTTCACGTGTAAATCCATGATGTAACTACACTGGAAATTTTACGTGTTGTAATTCTCCAGATAGAATCAGACACTATTTTTTTACCACCTTCAAGTTCTTATAAATACTTACAGTAACACTACCTCATACTGGTTGTTTTGAAACATCATGTTGTTTTATTCGTAAATATTTTTTTGTGATTGCGCTAAAAGGTTGCATAGAAGTTGTTAGAGTAATTTCATTATTTAATGCAGCTAGGAAAATTGGTAGTCTTGAAATTCATTCAAGAGATCTTTTATATTTTTTAATTATTTCCTTTGCAGCCAGATATTTAAAAAAAAATGCTCAACAAGAGTTCAATTAAATTGTTCAATGATTACCTGACCATGGTGTATTGCAGTGTGTCATCATAATTTGACATTTTTTCCCCATTAGCGATGATACTGCACCCTGAAATTCATTGCCAGGATAAACTTGTAGCAATTGTGGCCATCATAAGGGTTCTTGCTGATAAAATCGTTCAAAACATTCAAACACAGAAACTACTTTTGTTGCTGTTCTGGTTAATAACAGCTCTGCTTCTTTATAACTACTAACAATGTCAATGATCTACCAATTTTGATTGTATCATGTAGTAAAAATAAGATATCCACCTGATGAACTTCATTTGGAATGCTGACAAATAAATGTGCATATTTGATTCATTCAGGCAGTGGTAGACAAAATTTCCAAATTTCCTGTCATGATAACCAATCTGCAGCAGCAGCACATGTAACATTTGCTGCATCAGCGACCTAGCTAATTAGTGCTCTGCCTTTCCAATATCCTTTTGGACTATAATAAATTGATTACCTTAAAATAATATTAATTACCAGCCCCATATACTAGTTTACCTTTCATCGCCCATCTTAGTAACCAATTAGCTAATGATTCTCTAAAAGATTCATTTTTTAAATAGAATTTAGCACATGAATCAACTTGAGATCTGCATAATGACGTATTTTTAAAAAATAGAATTTAGCGCATGAATCAATCCAGCTCGGATATTTTCTTGAGGTAGACATAGAAATGCTGATGTTATTTGTTACTCAGTGGTATACACAAATAATAAAGTGATCAGAGATAATTGTAATATTCTTGTTGTGTTTAACAGAGTTTATACATATATCTTGCAAAATGCTCACCAGACTTGGTGTATAAGTGATATGGATATAATTAGGTTTCAAAACGTTTTCTCACATGCACAAACTACCCTGCACAGATTTACAATGATAAATTTACATGATCCTAGATCAAGATATAGAATCGGTGCAAATAAAATATATGGTTTATAGAAACTGATCTTATTCACAGCAGCGGAGGGGGAGGGGGGCATGACCATAAACAAGCATCATTGAGGATAAACTCATGCTTGTAAAAAAAATTGAAAAAAGGGACAAAAAAAACCAAAGCCTTTTTGGATAGAAACTCTTGGTCAGTTAGAAGCTTCAGTTTGGTATTATTGACCTTATAATTTCATTTTTCTAAGAAGCCGTAGTTTAGCAAATGGGACCTTCTAAAAGTTGGTCTGTTCACCCCCTCTGCTGCTAACCTGCTCAAAATGGCTTATGTTTACAACAGGTTTTGAAAGGCATTTCTATGATAATGGTCTAGAGGCATCAAAAGGCACTTCCATGTGAATCAGGTAGAGGTGTCAAAAGGCACTTCCATGAGTAGAGGTAGCTTGCATGTATTAGCCTAATATTTCTTGCTAATACATAGAGGACATCATACTGGATTGAGTTAATAGCAGATGTATTTTTTCGAGTGGGTGAAAATATTAGAGTTTTTCACCCTTATGATATATGTCTGTTATTCAGTCAGAACAACCAAATTCTTAGTTTTATGCGTAAACGTAATTGCATTCAATATGTTTAACAGACTTAAGTAGCAGATTTTTTTAATGTATACAAATGACAATATGACAACTATTTACTGTTTATGTTCTGATATGTTTTGCATGTTCGCATTGATATTCTCCTCACTAATTCATGGCAAAAAATACAGAATATAAAAAATTTTTTAAGAAAGATGTATCTTGGGGGGTTTGAACTGCGTACTTCTGCATGACAGGTCATACTTACCACTAGACCAAACAAGTGACAATCGTCAGGTCAAATTTCTTTAGTCATAATGTTATTAATGTCTATTTTCATCATTCCATCTGGTGAATTACCAAAATTATTTCTACTGAAATTCCATTTATTTACTTACTTTGGCCAGAATGGGCATCATATTCTTCCTCACTTGTACTCTCACTTATTATTTCTTCCTTGCTGACCATTGGAACATTTTCATCTGGCGACCGATGACGAAGAAACAGAATGGGATGCCGCTTGTCATTTTTATTTTTTACCGTTTCTTCTTCCTCTGGTAATCCAGTAATGATATTTTGAATAGGATTATAACTTGAATTTCCCACATCCACATTTTCCTCATCTTCATTTTCAGATGAATCCAGATCAAAATGCATTTTATCTATCCCTTTTCTTTTACCAAATATGGTTGTATAGCAATGGTCATGGTGAGGTTGAGTCCTGCTCAACAAGTCAATTATAAACTGTTCATTTTCCTCAATTCTTTTGACTGTATTATCTTGATCACTTGCATCTGTATCTGAATTGGGTTTGTTAGAGTTTTCTGTCACAGACTTGCTATGCTTGTGGGATAATTTTTGTGAATGCTTTGGAGACAAACTAGTATCTGTATTTTCATCATAAGACTCTTCTCCGTCACATGAACGATCTCCGTCACTGCCAGATTCACTCTGGGCATGTGAATGCCTTAAAGATGTGTATTTACCAGAAAGCTCCTTAAATTTGACACTTCCTAATGGTGGACCCTTTTTGATTGTTGAATTTTTTCGTTTCTTTGTTGAACACAGTTCTGAAATAACAAGAATTGTATAAACTGACAAATACAAAAGTATAAAAGATTTCCCTAAAAAGAGTCGACAAAATATTTTATTTTTTATCACCATTTTTAATACCCATTCTCTGTTATGACTGCTCTATATTTGGAATATTCAAAAATGTCTAGCCATAACGTAACTACTACTACTACTGTTGAAAATAATGAAAACATTTCAAGAGAAATTACAACACATTGTCCACATATACTCACTTGCAAGTTAAGCCCAACTGCAAGCTGCATAAACCCTGCGAGCTGACATATCAAAATGCATGGATAGATATGGAACACTGCAGTTTACTAGGAGTATCAGTTGAACAAACAATATAGACTGTTTTACTGGCACATAATGTGACAACAGATCAGTGTATATGTTGTTTACAACTTGACTCTGTGATTACAGAAGTAAATATTGGTCTTTGTGTCACATCTGTCTTTGAATTCAAAAAATAAAATACAAAACATGCCCAGAAGCATGTGAAAGATTATATACACATATAAACAAACAGGTAACTATGCAATTCACATATATATTTCAAAGACTATTTTTATACAGATTCAGATTATTTAAATACTCTCATAATTACAAAAATTGCAATACATTTGATACGGATACCATGCCAAGCAGATATAAAAGACTTTTTCATGCTGAGCTAAAAAAAATGCCTCTTCCCTTTGCTGATAATAAATGTATTACCTGACAGTTTTCTATCTCTGGTATGCACAGGTTCTGCAGTGAACTTGAATTTAGTACCTAAATCTGCAAGTGGAAAGATCAAGAAAAAAAAGGGTAATACAAATTAAATGATTATCAACTGTTTAAAAAATGATGTACTTCATTTATTTAAGCTTGTCACCTAAAATAGTAATACATTTGTTCCCAGACAATGGGGAGAATTCAAGAGTTCTTGCTGAAACATTATATATTAAGCAATGTATGTACCAAGATTTAAATGTTATCTGAATGGTTTTGCTCTACTGCCTAAAGAGAATTCCCAAGAATTTAAAGGTAAACAATGAAATAATTTAATATTATTATCAGGTTAAAGTATACATGTCATTAAGAGAGATTACTCCTGTACATTTATTAACATTTTGAACTCTTGATCAAAGACATAATAAACAAAAATTAAAATTTGCTCTTTGTAACTGATTATAATCGATTATGAGTTTGTTAAGTGGAAGCCCTGACATTTTTGCTTCTAACCTGCATATGACTCCCCGTAAAAATTCTTGGAAACAATGGACAAAATCCATGCGAGTAAGAACCAGAATATAAACACAAAACATACTTAAAAATTATTTATATTCAACACTTGCTTAATCTACTCTACTGGTAAAACTTTCCCTGAATGATTGTAATGTCACCAATTCTTTTGTTCTCAATCCGAGTGCAGTGTTACATCCCCATCATATTCTTCTTTTCAAATCAGCGAAGTGGTACTGATTAGTTTGTTGTCTGGTCAGACATGTTTTGAAGTTTATAAAAATACATATGCTGTAACAATTTTCATCCAAAAGTCACACCATCAAGCCTGTTTTGCAAGCATCTAGTGTCATTCTCTTTAAAAGTACACAATGGTCCATTATGTATTCTATTCTTATTCCACAGTCTTTCTTTTTAGAATACTGCCAAATTTATATGATGAATGGAATTAAAGAGATGATAAGCACAACTTTTTACTGTTTTATTTTTAATTTTTGAAGGTACCAGAAAAGCATAATCCACACATAGGCAAGAGTAAGACACAATTATGTGTGAAAAAGTGTAATGTTTACACCTGAAGCAGAATGGTTGGCATGTATGTTTTTAGTGAAACTCCTATGTCAGTCAGCATGACCATCAATTCTAGAAGGATGGCAAAAATTCATCTTTCACGATGGCCACCATAGTGACCAACTAGATACCATGAAGAAGTAGTCAGGTGAAATCAATATGTCTTCCCCATTTAGGAGGAGCAAAGACAAGAATGATTAACAAGATGACAGACAGTGGCTGACAGACTAGTACCATTTTCATTTAGTAGCGATCACTCATCACAAGACATCATAGTTGGAAAACCTAGACATCAATATGACTTTCGATCTAGGCAGAATAGCAATATGATTGTCAAGATATCAAATTGGCACCATTTTTTTTCTAAAAATCATCTACATGCCATGACAAGTTTCTTGGTGAAAACCCCAAGATTATGATTAGCATTAATAACATTTTCTAAATGGTTACTGTGGTGACTGTATCTAATGTCTGATCATCATCATTTTCATGCAGCACCAACTAGACATAATAAGAAAACCACTGATGTGGCCATTTTTGATTGCTGAGATAACCAGTTACATTTAGAACAAACTAGACATGTTTTTTTACAGTGAAAACACCATGTTGAGATGACCAACCATTTATATGAAAGAGCAAGAACAAGTTTCACAAGATGACCACAGATCATAATTTTAACCATCCATTCATAACAACCTGTCTCACCAGACTGAGAAATAAATAATTATGACAAGGATTTGTGAACAACTGTTTACTAAAAGTGCAAATCATTAACCCTTAAAGTGCTAGTCGTGACAATAGTCGTGTGGTCAATCGATGACTCGTTGTGCTTGTCGCGTCTTAAGTCGCTTTTGAGGTAACCAACAATGTTCAAATGCTATTACTTCAACTAGCAATGACTGCTTGTAAAACTATATTTGATTGGTTTAAAAAGGCCCAGAACAAGCATTTTGCTGTATTTTAATATACATTTAATGATGAAGTTTTACAAATACTCGCTTTTAAACACATGGTACCTGGAAAATGTTAAATCGGCTGATGCTGAATGCAATAGTGATTTCTTGCAACAAATACTCACTTCTGATAGTGATAATAATGATTTTGAAGAATTTGAGAAAGATGACATTATTGGAGTAAGCGTAGTATTGATGCAAATATCCATGATTGATTTTGAGCCAGGAATTTACGTGTAACTGAAATCAGATGTACATGCTAGCTTGACGTGAAAAGATGACATGCCTGCCACTGGTAATTCAAACTCAAATGTAGAGATGGTGAATAATGAACTTACAGACTATTAAAAACTTTTTCTTAGATGACGAGTTATTGTATCTGATGGTAAATCAAACAAATCGTAATGCAGATCAGAAAGTTCATGTTGCAGACTTAAAGAAAAACAGTTGCATGAAGAAATTGTGACCTGTCACACCTGAGCATATGACACTTTTTCGCACTGATTATAGCAATAGGTTTGGTACATACATCTGATCTCGATTCCTACTGGGCTACTGATGCTGTGATATCAACCACATACTTCAGCAAAGAATAAGTATGGGATAGATTTCTAGCTATTCCATGCAATTTACACCTGTCAGACAATGAGAACAATTAAGGTGACTCTGTACACAAAATCGGCCCAATGATTGAAAAAAAATGAAGCCTTTGCTGAGGTTTAATCACCAATATGAACTTCGGTTTTAATGAGATTAGAATAAATAATAGGTGAAAGTTTTTCATGAACGTTAATTACTGACTGGGGAGTTTAAACTTGCCTATGGCATTCATGGAGTGGATTTTTTCCAAAACTGTTACCCTTCCTTTACCTGTGATTTTCACAATTTATAAATAACATTGTGACAGACATAACATGTGCATGATTGAACTACCAAAGAATACAACATTTCGTAGATATATTTGAACTTTTCCATAAAAAACAAACACAAATACTGATGAAATACAAATGTAACTGGTCATTTTACCTGTATTTACACCTGTACATGCAAATATGTTAAACTTACACGTGTCTTGATGCTAATCTTAAAGTTTAGACATCCACCGTCATTTTTCATATAGGGTTTGTCGATCAATTGTGTATATTTATTGAAATACAAGCAATTTAAAAACTGCAGTTTTCTTCTTTTTTTTTCCTCAAACAATTCAGCACTGAGGGACCTTGTACTGCAAAACAATGCAGCACTTTATGGGTTAAAGTATTCATGGTCACAGTTTCACCCATATAGATCACTAAAATATTCTGTCTTTGTGAATAAAATGGTTGGGTGAAGATACCCTGCTTCAACAATGAAAATACAATTTGTTGGGTATTAGCAGTAGATACATTTATGATCACAGTATTAGGCTACACGTGAAACACCTTATGGTAAAGGAATCAAAGCTAAAATAAACTTTCTGAAATGTAGATTTGCATCATTGACATCCTCAAAGGAATTTTACTAGTTGCCAACTATAACTGGAAAATGTAGCACCTGCAAAATGATATAAAAATTTGAAATTTCAACCTGAATTTTCCATAATTAACTCAAATCTTGCAAGTAGTGGAACCCCGCTATAACACAAGAATCGGGGTCCAAGAAATTGGATTGCATTAAAAGCGGGGTTGCATTATTGCGGGGTTTTACAGTATTTTTTAAATTTTCCCTGGCAAACACCGCATTGGCATATATACGTGTACTCGTGTCTAATATAAAAAATTGGAGTATTATCAGACGAATATTAAATGGAATGCAGTAATAAGACTTATTCAAAAAAGTGGACGGACAATATATTTATAGGTTATTACTTTGCGTTAGATAGTTTATTGTTTTCCAAAAAAAAAATACACGTTGATCTTTAACGTTATAGAAGGAATAGGGAGAGTATTAACATTGTTTACTATCATACGTCATGGTACGCAGTTCATCCATAATGCACGTAATTTCATTGAAAAATTGCACAGATTTAAATATTTAATAATTTTGTTCAAGATCGTTGTCCAAATTCAATGTCCAATATATAGCATGAACAGAGTATTAACACTGTTTACTTACCATCTGATATAGTACCGTAATGGCACACAGCTAATCCATAACACCTGTACCTAATTCCATTGCGAAAATTGCAAACGTATTCAAACTAATCAATAATTTTGTCACAAATCATTTTATGTCTGAATTCAATTAGAAAAATTAACAGAAAAGTAGGTTACAAAAGACGATGCAAGTGTATGTTTCATTACGTTCCGGGGTCTATGAGCAGTGTCTATACAAATTGTAAACTTGATTTTCCATAACGGTAAAATATTTTTTTTATATACAAAAAATAGGAAAGTAGTGATGAGTTCATTAACAAACACCATACACATAAAATCCGAGAACTAAATCATAAAATGCAGCGAGCCTGTAATGGTCACGCTCCACTGATAAAAAGTGTTTTTTCAGCTGTATGCATGTACAATTTCCAGCTAATAAAGCCGACACAGTTTATTAGTCAAAAGATTCCCCCTAATAACACCGTCAAGCCCAGAAAACATATTGGCTGCTTTCGTTTTTTGATGTTTATTAAATTGTGAGAATCTTGTATCAACCACCACATTGTCGGCTGCTTGGTTGTTTATGCAGTTCAAGAACACGTGTCTTTACTCTTGGATTAATAATAAGTTATATTTCCGATGTTTATTTAGGCACAACAATTCAAGGTCCTGGTGAAATTAATACATTTCAGAAGCCGCGTTTTACACACTATTAAGTGTGCTTTATCGTATTATATATTGTATTATATTAGAATTCATACACGATCTCTTCCCCAAAATCATAATAAATGTTTGTTTGGCGCAAAGTGCAATGAATAACTTCCGTTTGTGAACTTGCTTTTCCGTAACGGTAAAATATTTATTTAAAATAAGAAAGGGGAAATTAATAACCATTTCATAAGCAAACCCCATACACATGTAAAACCTGGGAACTAAGTGCAGTAAGCCTGCAATGGTCACAACAAGTCACTGTAATAATTGTTTTTAAAGCTGATCTTTTAATTTCATACCCTCTCAATTTCCAGCTAGTGAAGCAAACACTATTTACTGATCAACTGACTGCGTTTAATAACACCGCCAAGCCATGAAAACATGTTGGCGGCTTTCATTTTTTGATGTTTAATAAACTGTGAGAAGCTTTTATCAACCACCGCATTGTCTGTTGTTTGGTTGTGTGTGCGGTTAAAGAAGAAACACACGTCAGCTCTTGTTAGAGCAACGATTGTATACAGAATTAATTGAAGACAACCACAAAGTTCACATCATGTTTATTTTGGATTAACACTTCAAAAAGAAAAAAAAAATCATGTGCGAATAAATATACAAAATTTCCGGAGCCACACCATGACCACGTTATATCCGAATTCGCATTATAGAAGGGTTCCACTGCATGCAATTTTTAAATTATAGAGTTGTTGTAAGTGTGTTTCAGTGCTTTTATTGCATTCCATGTCCATTTGAATGCCAGTCATATCTCCATAAAATAAAGGATGTTTCCAGAAGAGCATTGACAACAATAACCATTTGCAACATCAAAATATAGTGCCAGCTGATGAAGCCATAAATATCTAATTATTTTAATTATTTCCTGATCTGACCATTATTGGCTGTCACGTGTAATTGTCATACATTAGCTGTAGTGTTTCAGCCTTTCAGTGACATTGTTTTTTTAAGATATTACATAACATGAAAGCCGTCTTCATAGACTCTAATGCACAGTCTATGACCATAATATATATTTGTTGCCATTTTTATTACTATTACAGACTTCACAAAAGCAAGGAAATAGTTTCAAAACTTTTCAGGATTGCAAGATTCTTTCGTTACTATCCCTAATGAGAGTGGATACTTTTAATCACCATCCCTGAAGATATTGGAGACCTTTAGTTAATAACCCCAGTGACATTGGATACATTAACATTTCTGATGACATTCGATACCTTTATCTAACATCTTTGATGACAATGGATACCCTAAGCTGTCAGATCTGATAACATTATCTATCTTTAGCTAATATCCCTGAGGACATTGGCAACCTTTAGTATACATCCCTGATTATATTGGATACCTTTATTTAATATCCATGATGATACTGGATACCTTTAGTATACATCCCTGATGATACTGGATACCTTTAGTTATACATCCCTGATGATATTAAATTGATTTAGTATACATCCCTGATGATATTGAATACCTTTAGCTTCCTTTTTCAGATTTTCAATATGTTGCAGCAGATGCTGTGACACTGAACTTCTGGCTCGTTCCTCATTCCCAAAGCTAGTGAATTTCTCCCGACATTTTTTAGGCATCAAGCAACATGTGAAGGTGAAGTTACGAGTCATCTCATTTGCACTGTTGTCAGCAAAGAGCATCATCAAATTTCTCTCTGACAATTCACTGATCTGTTCTAGATTTAGACTGTCTAGTGTTTGGAGATATCTCATTGTCATCTGTAAGGAAATGGAAAAATGTACAGTATTCTTAAAGTTATGTTTGCTATTTTTTTTATACAATCTGTGGCTATATCGAATGGCTAAAGTGACAGGGTTAGACCTAGGCCTTTTTGAATGACCATGCACGAATGGTGTATGCTCAGTAGCACTTAAGTAATTCATTATTTCTTTCAAATGCTCTACAACAAGCATAACTGCTAAAATGTACTAGTGATACACAGTACTCTAAAATATGCCTCCTATTTATGTATTATTATGCAGGCAAAATGCATCATGAAATTTTCAAATAAATTAGAATTATGCAAACCAATCAATTTTAAGCAATTACTCAAAAGTTAACTATTGACTACCATAATCACAGTTGTTTTGTGCAGGCTATAAGAGACTCACTAAAAATAGTCATATAATCAACACCTTGAATCACTCCTGGTCACTAAACCACTTGACAGTTTGAAAAGACACGATTAGTATCTTGATGATTAAGATTCAGGATCACAAACTTTACTTGTTTTTTTATCTTTCATAAAACACCCCATCAGGTGGTAAAAAATTTAAATCAGTTACAAAACTGGGATTGCAATACTCAATTTACTTCTCTCATTCACAATTCCAGGTGCAGAAGGTAAAAAAAGGATTAATGACATAATTCCATATATTCATGTATTTTGTAATTTAACACAGCTGGTCAATGGTCCTGTATTATTAAATTAATAGACTTCAAACTTATCTGTATCACTCTGGGTGATCTTTGGATGTGTTGTTTGTAATTTGATCCACCTTTCAAGAACTGCTGGATTAGGGGGAATAAAAAACTTCAGAAACATAGGTAGTAAGCTGTAGATTACTGGATTCATAACTGAACACAGATGGGTACAAGGCGTTACCATTAAATATAAAGACGGGTGCTATGCCCTGCCCAACCTTTTAATGCACATGTCAAGTTAATGATGCCATTTAACACCATTATAGTATTCAAAAGTACCCCACTCATTCACCCCCAAAATTTAATTATGTTATGGCACGATACTAGTGGCTGGTTTTGTCACACCTGTGCAATTGGTTTACTTCAGTTTTTATCAAGAAGCTCATTATTTATGCGCTTGCAATCGCCACAGAGAGTTTGTACTTTATGCGCAAAGAAGGGATATAAGTAAATGAGGATATTGACAAAATATTTTCGGTAAATGCATTTTATTCACGAAGTCTAAGTGTTTATGTTATTCATATTGGATACCCCTATCCTGTCATCAAGAGCCATTGTCTTGGTAAACTAAAACCATTTCAGCTGGGCATGTGTTGCTTTGAAGTATACGAAAACAGAAAATTGCAGCCTTTTTGGTCCATTTCCTCTTACTTATGTGTATATAAAGACATAATTATTGATGAGCAGTCGCCATCTATTTAATTGATTCTTTTTTCATTTATACCCACTATCTATTCATTGTACAATTAACTCTTTTAACTTATTCAGACTGCACAATATATAGATGGACATATTTCTTTCTCATCATCAGTACAATGATTGGCCTTTGTAATAAAATTAAAATTTCTGAAAATTATCAGAATGACATGTCAACAAAAAAAGTAACTATTTTTATTTTTAAAAATATTATTTACATTATACAGAAAAAAAAAGAAATATACTTTTCATGGTTTTAATTCTGATGAAATTAATTATCAAGTAATCATATATTGTGTGGACCATAACATCATTTATTATTATTCTTATTATTGTTTTATTATTATTATTATCGTTTTATTATTCTTTTTTATTATTAGTAATATTATTATTTTTAGTGCAAATTTGAAATGTTGAATTACATAAATATTATTTCAGCATGAAGAGTAAAATTACCATTTGTACTTGGAGATTCTCTTAAAATGAAACTACGAAGAAAAAGCATGACAGATGAGACAGCAGCAGACCCAAACCAAAAAACCTATAATGAAGAAGAATCGTAGCTTTTAGCTACATATTGGTTAAAATAGAGTATAGGTCAAGAAATAAAAGATGCTGAGTCAAAATTACTTATTTTGTTCTTATTTGTATTGCCCTGATCATGAAACATTGTCAATCCACTCTCAACTAGGGCTGTCAACGGGTACCCGGGTACTCGACGGTAGTGAAATACCCGGGTATTGAAAATTAATCGCGGGTACCCCGTTCACAAAAAATAAATTGTCGCCAGACTCGCCAACACTATCAAAATATCATATATTGTCAGCAGTACGATTGTCTCAGTTACAGCTCCAGTCTATATTTAGGAGTAGGACCACCCGTTATGCATCAGCGGCACTACTAAATCGTTACACACGAAACCATTTCAAACAGGTGTGACAGTTATGGCTTTAATTAGAAACCAGATCCCTGCTTAATATAAATAAACAATACATCAGAGAGTCTGTTTGGATTAGTAAAATTCATTGGCATTGTGCAACAGGACAAACCCCTGATCCCTGAGGCATTATATGCCAAGGTTAAAACATAGACATTGTTCTACAGTTAATAAACCTCTTTGTAGACGATAAGTATTGATTGTGGGTGCTAAATGATTGGTACATTGTGTGCTCTTTTAATGAAATCCAGATGGCTACCTTTTATTTCCGAATGCACATGTCAAAGAAATCAAACCCATTATATTATTAACAATTATCACCTAGACACCTTGAAATCTTCGCCATGCCTCAAAGCAATCTTTGAGCAGCTCATTGGTTCAAGTCGACTAGCTCTGCTAACTTTGAAAATTAGCCATCATACATGTACCGACATTTCTACTCTCGATACTACGTTTTTGTCATAACTATCTTAAGAATTATAATTCCAAAATCATATCACTTCTGCAACTGCATGCTCTCTCTCTCTCTCTCTCTCTCTCTCTCTCTCTCTCTCTCTCTCTCTCAGACACAAGACGGTTTTAACGCCTTACTCTTGCCATGTGGTAAAGCTGCTTTACACGCATGCGTGGGTAATTCAAAATCTGAGGTCAACAGCCGATGAATACACGTGTTCTGTTCTGATGATGAGTGTTCTAAAGGATTTAACACAGCTGATCATTAGAAGTTGTATTATACTTACCGTCTGGGTACAAATGTTATTCTAAATAAATTTATTAATTAATAGCGTGCAGTCCAATCATTCGCTGCTACCACGGTGCGGATGCTTCAGACCGAGTAGTGCATTACACGGTTAGTCTCTATCGCCGGATAAAATATTAAAAAAGGCGGATAACAATTAGTTGGTCAAGGGTTGTACATGTCTTTCATGTTTCTAATGGGTACCAGTTAAATGGCACAACGGGTACCCGGGTAAGTTTTTTGTGATTTTTGACAGCCCTACTCTCAACGTACCCATTATTTTAAATCCTAACTGGATCATGTCTTTTTTTAAATCTTGAGCAGGGTCTATTTTAGAGTGGAACTTTTGAGAAATCTCTCACCTTAATTAAAAAATGTACTGTACAGCTTATGCAATATTTTTATTTCTCAAACCATCACAAGGTAAAACAGTTACTACCCTCCATGCTTAAGTTCTGCAGTACTGGTTTTACTGGGTGGGTGTGTTTGATAGTGTGGGTGTAAATATCAAAGGAAATCATTATGTCTTAGGTTGTCATATATGGCTGAGATAAGCAAATCATTTCATTTCTCCTTTAAATACAGTCTCTGTAATTAATTACTTTTGTGCTTAGATATATTTTGAAAGGAAAGAGCTGTCACATTCTGGACAAAAATACTACTCTGGGATTACTGTAAATTTGTTCAAAGATATTATGGTGTTATGTGTCTGTGTGATTAGGATTATTAATGTAGCTTTAACAAATTTTTCAATCATACTACTATGACGTCTGCAGTGTGGCAGTTTATAGTTATGCCTAGCACCGGGGCATCATTCCACAGACATGTAGCATGATGTCCCACCCAGTCCACAGACAAGTTGACGCCCAGTCACATTATCCTGACACCAGACCGACTAGTCCTAACACTAGCCTCTTAATGCTGAGCACCTAGCCTTTGGTATAACTCAGCCAGGGATCAACCCATGAACTCCTGCATTCAAGGTGGATGCTCTAACCACTAGGTCAACATGTATTATGTATATTTAATCTGCACTGTTTGTTAGTTGGTTTTTTAAAATTTATTAATACCATGGGTTATGTAAAATTATATTTTGTAGCTGACCTTACCCAAAATTAAGTTAATTTACTATGACCAGAATAACTGTTTATGGTTTTGTAAAACAACATGTCTATCTGAATGCAAGTCCAGAACATTGGAAATTCTTCATGAAAAGCCAGGTTTACCTGATATATATATACAACATTCTATAATATAATTTTAGTAACAATCCTTTGAATTATAACTAAGATTTTTCTAGCAATGAACTTTTGTCCTATATCCTGACTCTTCTTTTGTATCTCATTTTTTATAAAGTTTATCTCAAAATTATTCATGTGACAACATCTGATCAAAATTATGTTTTAATAAGGACTTAACATTCAACATTAGAGGGGCTTCAAATAGGGCATGTAAACAAATATCTGCAGCAAGATAATCACATCTTTGGATTTTTAACTTAGATTTAACAATTTGGTCATAATGCTACAATGTGTAGAGTGTGGCAATCAAGCCCTGGTGCATCATGCTGCAGACATTAATCATCATGTCTCACCAGTCACATTATCCGGACAACAGGACAACTAGTCCTAACAGCAACAAGAGGTACTGGAAGCTGTCTTGCTTGGTGCTCAGCATTAACACATTAACCCCTGAGCCAATCAGCTAGGTAGTCCCCGACAGCATACTTGCAGCGATTGCCTAGAGCAGTGGTAGCCTTACCAGTGCCTGTATCCCTGAGACTTGCTGACAATACTTGGCTTGCAGATTTTTTTCAGAGAACTACGAGTAATAAATGTTATTTTTTAGATTTACATTCCTTTAATTAAGCTAAAATTTGGCACAGCAGTTCTCAATAAAATTACATACAAAATGGTATAAAAATTTCAAACTACATGCAAAAATAAAACTGACACATAAAGATAAAATGAATTTCGTACCAATTTGTTTCTCTTGCCATGAATAATCCATAAAAATCCATGATGAATTAACGCTATCAACACGTGAAATTCACTCCATCTGATGTACATACAAATTCCACTTGTCATCTCTACTGCAAACTAAACCTCATGTAAATACTTCAGTCTGTCAAGTAAAAGTCTACTTCCATCGGCTGATTCTCGTAATTTTCTTCATTTTCTAATCTAAATATCTCCACTAATTTTGCCGCTACTGAAGTCAAATTTTTCCCCCTTTCTTGAGCAATGTACACTCTATCTATATAAGCTAACATTTTATTGATCAAACTGCCGGCAGAATTAGGAAATGGCTTCAAATCAGCCAATGGTTTGCACCGATTCAGCTCATCACTTGGGATACAAGCTATACAAACTCAGCCCTGTTATCGAGGCACTCGAGAGATGAGGGAGGTAAAGTGCAACAAGTTATCAAGGCGGCAGGGGATAATGTGTTAAGAGAATGCTGAGCACCAAGCAAGGCAGCTGTAAGTACCATTTTTATAAATCTTTGGTATAACTTGACAAGGGTTTGAACCCCAGTTCTCCAGCATCCAAGATGCATGGTCTAACCACTTAGGCCACCCAAGCAGTACTGCAACAAGATAAATAATACTTATAATAATAAGAATGCGTACATAACGATACAATAATAATGGATTTCTGTGTCTGACCAGGCTGGATGAGAAACAAAATAAAGTGCCTGATGAGGTAGAAGTTGACTATATCACTACCACTAGGGGGTATGATGCACACAGCTGGCCCGACTTCCACCATCATAAGTTATAAATGTCCCCTCCCTCATTGAGTAATACTTGTCACAAAAATATAGCATAACTATCATAATGCGGGGAGGGAGGGGAAGGAGGGGTTTGATCACTGGCCAGCTAGTTCTCAATAGCTAGTAGTCTTGAGATGTTCACGAGTCTTTTTGTTTTTTTGTCAGAAGTACAACATTATGATAGGCAAACATACAAAGAAGATTAGCCCTTTTAAAACATTTTTATATTTGATTTCATTTTAAAAAAAACATCTCTTTTAAAATAGTAAAACATTAGGCCCTGTTCAGAAAAAGAAGTCTCGAGTCTGGGCTAGTGATTTTTTTCAAAGCCACTTTCCCTGGGCTCATGTCTGAAAAATAAATGCTATTGAGCACTGTATCATATAGTATCATACACACACTCCTTTTTTAACTTGCACAAAAACCCTACATCACAACCAATGCCACCATGCTTAACCAGGTGAGACAAAAAAAGGGTAAAAAGTAGTACCTTTCTTTTCCTACGCTGAGGTTTGGGTTCATTTTCCAGTGTTTCTGAAGCTACCTGTGCCAGTACATTGAGAGATCGTTCCCTACCAGTTGTACGATCTTCCCCATCCTCTTCATCTGTACCGTCAATCTTTCTCCTTGACCTTAGTGACCTTCTACTTCTTGGACTATTGGTCACAGCTAGAAGGAAACAATAAATTAACCAATAGCCAAGGTAGACTAGCATTTAATTCTACAAGGTCAATTATTCAGTTTTAATGATGTTCGCACGATATAAATGTGTTCATTCATGATAATCTGGACAAATATACTTAAAGAGAAGCACAAATTCACTTTATCTTAAACAGTAAAATTTATCCAACAATACAAAATTGTAAGAGAGAAAACACTGCATTTACTCTGAAACAATAACAATAATAATAATAAAAATAATAATGAGGACTTTAATCAGTGCCTGATCTTTAGAAGCTCTAAGCGCTTTACAACATGTATATCTCATACAACCCTGATCTTGTTAATGCACGTGATCTGGTTTCTGCATTCAATGGTAATTGTCGAAGATTCTTGACTGCATTCAATGGCCAATTCCGTCTTTTGTTGCTTTGAATGTGTGTTAAAAACAAAGTCTCTGGTTACAAATGTTTTTTTTAAAACCAAGAATCAGACTAATCAGAGATGATTTTACTATTTTTTATGCCAATTTGAATTTAGAGACCAAGGGTTAATAATGGAGGACAGTTTCATTACACGTGTTCTGTTCATGAAATATTGTAAATTATGGCAGACATAATAAGACTTATTGATGGTGAGAGCAAAAATCAGGAGTTTCTTGGGTTTAATCTCTAAAATATTGGAAAAAGGAAAGGAACAATATGTTTGGCAAGTGGATATTTTATGAGATATACATTCAGACATTGAAGTTTCTGAGACTGTGTCATCATCAGAAGAGGATGTTGATAACGATGAGGACAGAGTTCTTGCATATCTAGCAGATTGTAGCGATCATGTTAATTTCATAAATAGTTTATTTAAAAAATTGTGAAAGACAATAGATCACTATGTAGACATATTCATTTGGAATAATTGGTGAAAATTTTGTGGATTTGTATTCAATATAAGAAGAGAAATTAAGGTGAGAGTAAATGCATGTGTATGATATTTACAAACTTATCTAATCAGGTAAAACTATGTGACACAGACACCTAGACACAGTTTGAGCAGCAATGTTCTTTTAACACTGCTGGGGCTGAATGAGAAAATGATATGACTACATAAGAACAAAACACAATGAAATTAGAAAAGAAACAAAAATGTTATAAATGTCTATGGTAGGAACATTATTAGGTCAGTTAAGTTTGTTCTTGCAGTAAAAAAAGTTTTTTTAAGCATTCTTGAAAAGGATCAGTATGCCTTTGCGTCTAATTTAAATTGGCAATTCATTCCACGCTGCTGGGCCCTTGTATGCAAAAGAATTTCGTTTTGTCCATATGACTTCATTTTTATAGAGGAAATGTGTGTGATTAGGATTGTTAAATGCAGCTTTAAGATTTTTTAGTCCTATTGCTGTGATATCTGCAGTGTGGCAATTTATAGTGATGTCAAGCACTGCAGCATCATGCTGCAGATATGTAGCATAATCTCCCATCCAGTCACATTATCCTGACACCAGGCCAACAAGTCCTAACACTAAACTCTGAATGCTGAGCACCAAGCGAGGCAGCTGTTACTGCCATTTATGTAAATCTTTGAAAATGATTGGAATCGAGGAGTTTTGATATCTATGGGTTTCCAGGACAGTCAAAGTGAATATCAGGTTGCCACCTATTGAATTTTGATACTCCAGGAGATTTGGAAATGACTCAAAAAAAATTAGATTCTGTCAGCTTGTTTTTCCTACTAGGTGGAGGGTGGTAGAGGCAGAAAAAATAGATTGACCTTTGTTCCAGTGTGAGTGTTGTTAGGACTACTTAAAACCTGAGTTCATGTTTTCAATCTTAAAAAGTCACTTAACTAACTCACCCATAACCATGGTAACATTACTGGATTCTTCAGAGACTTGATGATAATATTCTATGGCCCACCCTTGGGAATTGCCATCATTTTTCAAAACTACCATTGTAAAGCCTCTGCTGCAGAAACCAACACTTGACCATAATAATTTAAAGAACTACCAACCAGTTTCTAACCTCCCGTTCATATAAATGTTTTTTAGAAAAAGTTGTTGTAACCTAACTTGTATTTTTCATTTGAATTCAAACAGACTTTCTAGCAATGTACAGTCTGCATATAGCCCTTGCCACTAGGGCTGTCAACGGGTACCCGGATCATCAAGTACCCGATTCTAGTGAAAAATTCAGTAATTGAAAATTAATGACAAGTACACATAATTCCAAGAAGCGAAATACACATAATACATTCCAAAATTTCAATAAACAATGATTTATTTATTTATGCACCTCTCATCTTTTAGCAACCTTTAATGTTTAAAGTTTTCATATGTAGCACTTTCATTTTTACACACACACCAACTAGAATCCATCATAAGACTTTTAGCGCCAAATATCATAATTCTTTCCACACAGCCTGAAATAGATGTCATGTAGAACAAGATTTGCTATAAATGGAACATGATACTGTTAGGAAAGTACAAGTCCACGGACAAGCATACTCATATACTGTAGTGTCATAAAGCAGTCTTTTCTAAAATACGGTCTGTGGGATTAATGGAATGTTAATAAAAACGAGATTTTTGACAGGACGATATACCAAAAAAGCTTAATCCATATGCGGTTTTAAAGCCTAACATGTAATTTAGTGAAAAAAATCATAATGATTACTCCAAAAGCATAATGGTTGGCATGTATGCATCTAGGTACAAAGGTTAGTCTAAATAAATTCATTAATTAATAGCATGCGGTCCGATCATTCGCAGCTACCACGGTGCGCATGCTTCAGACTATTTAGTGTACGTGTTGGTCTCTGCCACCAGTCAAAATAAAGTAAAAAAGGCGGAGAAGAATTTCTTGGTCTAGGGTTGTACAGTGGGACCCCGCTATAACACAAATTCGAATATAACACAGTTGTGGCATGGCTCCCGAAATTTCAGGTAATTTATTACAGGTGTTTTTCTCAAAGACCAAAAAAAAAAAAAAAAAAATCTTTTAAGTATGAAAAATAAAATATGTCAAGAGTTTAATTATCATTCTTGTACTCGTCTAAAAAGTGCCAAAAAAACGTGTAGAAAATGTATTATCATTTTGGGGAGGAAATCACACACAAAATCGAATATAAAAAAATCGTTGTATGGCTCCTAAAATTTCAAAAATTAACAAATTTCTTCTAGTTTTGTGCCAGAATAAACATCGGAAATATGAACCAATTGCTGGGCCTACTGAGAACTTCGATCTTTGTTTATTGTTGAAAAATGACAGCTCATAAGTGTCAATATTATTATTACTGATATCTGAGCAATGAAGTCATCGTGTCTACTTTGTGTTTGTCTTGAATGCATTCCGAATACAGTCGTTGCTCTAATAATCTCCGATATATGTTCTCTTAATTTCATACACAACTAAGCAACAGCCAATGCGGGTGTTGATAAAAGATTCTCACCAGAATGTATAACTCAATTAATTTAAGTACATTGTTTATCATCAAAGTGAACTGCAGAGCTAAACTTGTTCAAATCAGGGGGAAACGATTTATATGGCATCAAAGAAACAAAAAGCAGCCAACATGTGTGCGTGGCTTGGCGGTGTTGTTTTATGCAATCTGTTGACTAGTAAATTCGAATTCTGCAATTGAGAACTATAAATGACTTTGCCAAGAGCAAACGTAACATGTACAAACCCATTGTTTTAATCGATGCGAAAACGTTATAAATGCTCAGGTGTGACATGCTGCCATTTCTTCATGCGACTTTTTTCCTTAAAGTCTGCCCCATGAACTCTCTGATCTGCATTACGATTTGTTTGATCTACTATCAGATGCAATAACTCGTCATCTAAGAAAAAGTCTTCAATAGTCAGTACGTTCATTATTCACCATCTCGACACGTCAAGCGAGCATGTACATCCGACTCCAGTTCCACGTAAATTACTGGCTCAAAATCATTCATGTGTATTTCCATCAATACCTCGCTTGCTCCAATAATGTCATTTTTCTCAAATTATTCAAAATCACTATTAGCATCACTATCAGAAGCGAATATTTGTTGCAAGAAATCACCTTCGTAGTCAGCGTCGGCCATTTTAGCTTTGCACAAATACCATGTGTTTCGAAGCGAGCATTTCTAAAATTAATTCGTTAATAATATAGTAAAGTACTGCAGAATGCTCGTTCCGGGCCTTTTTAAACCAATCAAATATAGTTTTACAGGCATTTATGGCAAGGTGAAGTTATAGAATGTGATCAGTGTTGCTCATCTCGAGCGTGACTATAGTCGCGACACGCACTTTAAGGGTTAAAATACCCCACCCACCAATGTGCCTGCTCTATTTATAAGAGTTCATCAAAAGAACATGTTGCAATAGCTGGGCGGAAAGTTCAAAGATTTTGACTAGCAGCTTTGGTGAGAAAATGTGCGGAAATTTTAAATGACTGAATTCAGAGACAGAAAGATCCTGAGATGTACATGTGGTTATTATAAGAGTACACCAGAACTTTAGCTTCTATTATTGTGTTTATTTCTGATTGTAGCCAAATAAATAGTGAGTGCGACCTCAAAATCAAGACTTGGACTAATTGTTGTTTGCAAATTTGGACAAGTATTTTGGGGTTAAATGGCAAACGGGCAAAAAGTTTAAGGGAATTCAGAAAGGTGCTGAAGTTTCTAGAGCTGACAGCTTGGATAGAATAGTAGCCAAGTGCAAGAAAGAGTGTGATGCCTGGCTTAGTGTTTGGAATATGACCATTCCCTGAATCTACAAAATTCAGTCTCCCCCTAAAGGAGTAACAAGAGTTACACTGCTGTCAGGCTATTCTGTGTATTTAAGGTCACCAATATTGATGCAAAACCCATGCCAAATTCAAATGAAGAAAATAAAATTCTGCAATTTTTACCAATTAAAAAGTGTTTACTGTCACCATAATTTTACGTTCAAAATAATACTAAGCTTAGACAAATGGAAATGACATATTTAACTTTGTACTGTTTCTGGGAATTCAGCTAAAAATTGAATTTTCAAACAAAATAAGACCTGATCCAATGTTTACAGAAATGACATATCATTGTGCAGAATTACCAGATGCAACGAAAAGGCTGACACAGTTGTACATTGTCAGTGCTATAAAGAATATGAAAACTAAACTTAAAGGCAACCATCTTCTAATCTGCCAAGTTCAACATTGTTTGGGATGGGACTGCAACTTTTGTTGGTGAGTCTCCCATTTTTACCAAACTGGGAGTCCTGGACTCCTACTTTTAAAATCCAAGCGCTACCTCTCAGCTAACTTATTGTACATTGGACATACATGCCAAGTCTCCCGAATTGTCCGGGAGTCTTTTGATTTTCGACCCCATCTTTTGATCTACCGATTTGCCGACAAGATCTCCCGGAAAAAAAAAATTGCCAAGCATAGGTATTTCCAGCTAAAACAACATGTTCACGACTACCGTAATCCGTCAATCAAGTTATTACAATCGGAATATTCTCTGCCTTTTCCGTTTATTCGAGCAATAAAGCTCTTATGTAGTTCGTTCCCGCTATATTCTCAACTACTTTTGTTCACATGGAGCAATATAGCAATGGAAGGAGACGCATCACAATCGGAATATCATAGGCCTTTGCTGTTGTACAGTACGTAGTGCGCTCCGCCGGAGGCGAATTACCAAACACATAAAAATTGATGTATATTCCTACAGCTATTTCTCTGGTTATTTCAAAAATTCTGGTGCCATGTCCAAACATCCACTAACGGATTCGATGGAAAATATGCCTTCAAAAAAAAATAAATATGTTTGCAAGTTCAATAGTGCTTGGATAGGCGAATTTAAATGTGTGAAGCGTAGAGAAAAGGGAGAAAGCTTTGCGTACTGCACAGCTTGCAACACACATTTGAACATTTCTAGTGGGGGAAAAAATGATCTTACAAGGCACTTGAAAAGTATGCAGCACATTGCAAACGAGAAATCATCACATAATGTGCCTAAAGTACCGTATTTTCTCGCATATATCCCGCACACGCAGATAATCCGCACCCTCATATAGCCCGCGGGTTTTGGGGTTTTGTGTAAAAAATCGTTGGCATAACCCGCACCTTTGTATAACCCACAACCATAGATATATTTATACAGCTACAATCGGAAATGAAATCAATTACAGGATCACGGGGCTTCGCTGATGTAGCAAACTGCGATTCTGTTTTCCGTTTTGGTGACAAAATATACCATCTGGTGATATTTGTGGCGACACCAATTTTGGCTGATAAAAACCGTATATACAGTCTTGCGTTTGGAGTAGAGAAAATCAAAGGCACCATGACAGGAAACAATGTACTGGAATATATTGTTAAAATAACAAGTCCTTGTCTCATACTGGCAAACCACACTAACAGTGCACTGTTATATCATAATCCGCTAATGATGATATCTGGCCTTATTACTTTATGCAACTGACTAGTCAAAATCCGAATCCGCAGAAGGCAGAAACGTAAAATGAGTACAGTCAAGCAGATGACACTAATTTAAAAACAATTACCAGATGGAAGAAGAAAAAATACGTTTGCTGACACTTCAAAGAGAACTGATTACCTTTGAAGCACTGATATATACTAAACAAATAAAACAAATCTGTTTCAATGTTCTACAATTATCTGAAGTTGCCGCAGCAATAACAAACAGGTATTTGTTTCACCCTTCAACTGGAGCCTTTAGCGGCGCCATCATCAAAGTAAGCTGATGACCTTTGCTCAATAAAAGTCAGGAAAAACACGGTACACAGTGCTTGTGTGCGTAGGAGCTGTGCCTCAACTACAGGCTACATAAACACGGACATTTTTAAATAATCTTGTATTCTTGTGAAGTGTAGATTCGAGTTTAAATAATTTCTTTCTGTTTAATATAAAAAATGCCGAAACGAAAGTCTTACACAGCCGACTTCAAGCTAACTGCCATTGCGTATGCTGAAGTGCATGGCAATAGAGCCACAGGCACAAAATTTGATATTGATGAGAGTGTAATCCAAGGTTGGAGAAAAGAAAAAGGAACGTTGGAGAAGATGAATCCACGAAAACGTGCTCGTCGCGGACCTAAAGCAAAGTGGCCTCACCTTGAAGCTGACCTGAAGCAGTGGATCGTGGCCCAGCGGTAAAATTAGGTACCGTAGTTATTTCGATTGAAAACAGAAAATATTGATTATGAAAACGTGACAGATACGAAATTTTAAGTTTTTATCCCGAAATGTTGATTTGGTCCCGATACCATAAGTTGTTGTAAAGTCACCGTAGTAGCCATAATATCCAACCCTAGCAAAACAAAACTAGAACAATATATGTTATGTAGTTACGTTTTTCAAACAATATGTTGAAATATCATTATGTGTAAAAAAATTGTGATATAGCCCGCACCCTTATATAACCCGCACCCCCCTGCGGGGTTTGTAAAATCTCGTATAATCCGCGGGATATATGCGCGAAAATACGGTAACACAAATGTTTGCACCAACATCAGCAGACAGTGTCACTAAAGCTGAGGTTCTGTTTGCTAACTTTGTGGCAGAGCATAATTTACCATTCTTGGTTGCTGATCACTTTAGTGAGCTGTGTAAGGTTATGTTTCCTGACTCGCAAATTGCTCAGAAATTTCGCTGCAAAAGAACTAAGGTAACGAACATTGTTAACAATGCACTGGGTCCAATGTATGACAATCAGGTAACATTACTATGCAAGGAAAACCCTTTCTCAGTGATGATGGATGAGTCTAATGACAGTGGTGATGAAAAGTGTGTAGCAATTCTTGTAAGGGTGTTTGACATTGACATTCACAGAGTGACAACCAAATTCCTGGCTATGCCCATTTGCAATATTGGAACTGGTGAAAACCTTTTCAACTGTCTTCAAGAAGTCTTAACAAAGAGACAGATTCCATGGAGTAACCTGGTAGGGTTTAGCAGTGACAATGCAAATGTAATGGTTGGAAAGAAAAATTCAGTCCTCTCCAGAGTTCGTGAACAGCAACCAAATGTAATTGACCTTGGGTGTATCTGCCATTTGGCCAGTACATGTACACAGTATGGTTTGAAGAAATTGGCTGTCCCAGTTGAAGAACTTCTGGTCGACACCTACTATCACTTCACTTATAGTTCCAAGCATAGAGAGGTGTATAAAGAATTCCTAGAGTTTACCAACACTGAGGAGTACAAACTGGTCAAGCATTGTAGTACAAGATGGCTGTCACTCCAGAAATGTATTGCACGCTTTCTTCAACAGTGGCCAGCTCTCCAGTCATATTTCCAGAGCCATGAAGATGCTGAGAAGATAGGGAGTAGAGTAAACAGATCTGTGGAGAACCTTAAAAACCCTGAGATGAAACTGACATACCACTTTCTTTTATACATCATGGAACCACTGAATGACTTCAACACCATGTTCCAGGCTGGTGATGCTATGGTGGGATACCTCCATGTGGAGATGGAACGAATTCTACGGAAATTCATGGGAAAGTTTGTGAAAACTAGTGTCATCACTGCATCAGCCAGCATTACGGAGGTCAACTTTATGTCGCCAGAAAACCAGCATGAAAACTCTTTGTTAGCAGTGGGTATGGAAGCCAGACGTTTCGTTCACAACAACTCAGACGACATTTCTCCATCCCAGCTGAGCTCCTTCTTTAGGAGTGTGAGGTCCTTCTATGAGGAAGTTACAGCAATGATGCTAGCCAAGTTTCCATTTAATGACCAGACCCTGAAGGCCCTTGGTTACCTGAATCCTGAGAGGAGATTGGAGATCTCAGTAGAAGCTGTTCTTCAGCTGAGTGACAGACTGGTTACAGCAACTGACAAACAGTGTCAACTTGAAGATGAGTTCAGGGACTTCCAGCTCTCCCCAGCCTCAGACCTGCCCAGTTTCACTCAGGGAGAAACACCATTGGATGTTTTCTGGGTAGACATGAGCAGAGTCTCCACACCCTTGAAGAAACCCAGATTCCCAAATCTAGTGAAGCTCTCTATGGCAGCACTCAGCTTGCCACACAGTAATGCAGACCCTGAGCGCTGTTTCAGCATGTTGAGGAAGATTCAGACAGACCACCGTGGAAATTTATGTGGAAAAACTGTGTCATCACTTATATCGTGTAAGATAAATGCAAAGTGTGACTGTTATGAGTTCAGACCTTCAAATGATTTGTGTATCGCTGCAAAAGGAGCTTCTCTACAAGACTGAAAGACAACCAACACATGTAGAAAAAAACTAAGTTTGTTAGAGCGTTTGAGGTTCCAGTGTGTCATTATTTTTCAACCACAGTGATTCTTGTGAAGATTCTTAAATTATTTTTATTAAGAAAATAACATATAACAAAATTAATAAAGTTCAGTAACTGTTATTCATTATAGTTATTTTACTTTGTTGTGGTACGATCTGCACTTTCGCACTTAAACTTATGAGAAAAATAGTCGTTACGCTAATCTCCCTGATTTTGAACACAAATCTCCCTGATTTGGTTCCAGAAAACTTGGCATGTATGACATTGGCTTTGATCATTTTTTGAACCTTTCTGTTGCCCAAAATACAGTATGCAGTGCCATCCATTAGATTTAAAAGTTGAAGGGCAAGTTCCCATAAAAGACATGAGTTTGGGGGGCATCCCCCCCCCCCAAATGGGTACATTTTTTTAAGTAGCTGAGTGTAAACTACAAGTAGCCAGGTAAATCACACAGTTCCCAACTGATATGTAAAGTCCTGCAGTACAATTCATTGGCAAATAGCTATGTAAATTTTCGGCATCCAAAAACATTTCAGATGCTGGCATGACATGGGATGGGTCGTTGTCCTTAAAACAAAAATGATTTGCTACTGTCATCTGTGTTATTCCCAATAAGCCTTTTTTTTCACAAAAAGTTTGTAAAAATAATTCATGAAAAACTTTTTTTTTAAAGACAAAGAACTTTTGAGGAAACCAAATGTTTAAAATAAACTGCTACATGAGAAAATGACTATTAATAGCTGGCAAGTTGGAAACTGCACACCCCTTCCAAAGAGAAGTCATATGACAACATTGTGGCGGTATACAGTCACTTACACCACAAAAGGACAAGTGGAATGCATAATGTTGAGATTTATGGCAGAAAAAGAGTAAGGAAGTGTTACATCCTGTGTAAGGGAACTTTCACTCTTGATTTTTTCAGGGAGTTTGTTTTATTAGTGTCTGACAGACTACTTGGTGTTTTGGTAGATAATAATCTATCATGGACTGATCATATCAAACATATCGGTAAAAAGGTCAATTCAAGTTTATGGCTTCTCAGTAGGATAAGACATTTTCTCCCTGAAAGGCACAGAAAATTATTTTATAACAGTTACATACAACCGTATTTTGACTACTGTAATACAGTATGGGGTAATTCAAATGATAAAAACATATTAAAGTTGGAAAAAATTCAGAAAAGAGCATTAAGGCTAATATCAAACCAGAAAGAAAGCAAGGAAAATTTAGCTGGTAAGTTAAAAATATTACCTATTAAAGACCGAATATGTTTAAGAAAAGCCAAATTAATGTACAGGATATCCAATAATAGTGCTCCTGAATATTTACAATCCCTATTCCAGTATAGGCTACCTGGTAATACACCCAACCTGCGATCAATATCTACAAAACAGTATAAAATTCCCAAACCAAATAAGGAATTATTCAAGAAAAGTTTCCAATACTCTGGAACTTTGCTCTGGAATAGTATTCCAGTTGAGATTAGAAATGCCCACTCAATTTCCATCTTCCAAACCCAATATATCCAGTGGCTTCAGAGATGCTGTTGAATTAAATAAATTCCTTGTATGAGGGCCTCAAGGTAGATTAGTTCTTAGCTAATTGTGTTACCCTCTTTAAATAAAGTCATTATTATTATTATTATTATTATTACATGCAGAATTTAATACCATTCATACAGTTAATTGAAACCAGTGACACTGTTCTTTTTATCAGATCGATGCGTTCAAAAGAGTCTGGTTTTCAATCTGAAATTTTACACCAGTGTGATTCTTATTTATGTAAATTATACATGTTTGGTAAATCTTGTCATATTAACCTTTAATGTGCTAGTCACGCTGTTGTTTTTGGTCCCGTAGTGCTTGTCGCGACTATAGTCGCTCTCTAGGTGAGCAACAATGATTGCATTCTATAACTTCATCTTGCCATAAATGCCTGTAAAACTATATATGATTGGTTTAAAAAGGCCCAGAACAAGCATTGTGCAGTACTTTACTATCCTATTAACGATTTAATTTTACAAATGTTGGCTTTTAAACACATGGTACTTGTGCAAAGCTAAAATGGCTGACGATGAATGCGAAGGTGATTTCTTGCAACAAATATTTGCTTCTGATAGTGATGCTAATAGTGATTTTGAATAATTTGAGAAAAATGACATTATTGGAGCAAGCGAGGTATTGATGGAAATACCCATTAATGATTTTGAGACAGGAATTTACGTGAAACTGGAGTCAGATGTACATGCTCGCTTGATGTGAAAAGATGGCGCGCCTGTCAACCCCCATTCACTGGTAATTCAAAATTAAATGTCGAGATTGTGAATAATGATCCTACGGACTATTGAAGACTTTTTCTTACATGACGAGTTATTGCATCTGATAGTAGATCAAACAAATCGTAATGCAGATCAGAGAGTTCATGGGGCAGACTAGAAGGAAAAAAGTCGCATGAAGAAATGGCAGCCTGTTACACCTGAGCATCTAAAACGTAAAACATTTTTACACCGATTAAAACAATGGATTTGGTACATATGTCTGATCTCGATTCCTTATGGGCTATTGATGATGTGATATCAACCGCATACTTCAGCAAAAAATAAGAATGGGATGGATTTCAAGCTATTCCAAGCAATTTACACCTGTCAGACAATGAGAACAATTAAGGTGACTCTTTACACAAAATCGGCCCAATGATTGAACAAAAATAAAGCCTTTTTTGAGGTTTAATCACCAGATATGGACCTCAGTTTGATGATATAATAAATAACAGGTGATAGTTTTTCATGAACATTAATTGCTGACTGGTGGGTTTAAACTTACCTCTGACATTCATGGAGTGGAATTTTGTCCTTTACCTGTGATTTTCACAATTTATAAATAACATTGTGACAGACATGACATGTGCATGGTTGGACTACTGAAGAATATAACATTTCTTAGATATATTTGAACTTTTCCATCAAAAACAAACAAAAATACTGATGAAATACAATTGTAACTTGTCATTTTACCTGTATTTACACCTGTACCTGCAAATATGTTAAACTTAAACATATGTCTTGATGCTAATCTTAAAGTATAGACACGCACCATCATTTTTCATATAGGGTTTGTCTATCAATTGTGTATATTTAATGTAATACATGTAATTTAAAGACTTGCAGTTTTCTTCTCCCCTAAAACAATTCAGCACTGAGGTACCTTGTACAGCAAAACAATGCAGTACTTTAAGGGTTAAGTTTAAAATCAATTTTTTTTAAAACATGTACACATTAAACAAGCAAACACAATCAAGAACAAACTTTGTCTCTGTACAGATTTCAACACTAATTTTAAATGGCCAAACGCATGCACTAGACCCAATAAGTTTTCCCAAACATACTATGTAAGTTTTCTTTATATATAAAAAAAAAGAAAAAAAATACAATTAGTCTTGTAAGTAAAAAAAAGCAAGCCTTTAAATTACTCTTAATTGCAGTCAACAAATAATACTGGAACAAGATGTGTTGCCATGTCATACCTCTATTCTATTAGGGAATTCAATTTTTGAAGGATGTTTGTATAAGTTATGCCATAAATATATTTGTCTCTAAATAAACAGAATAATACTAAAAACACTTTTTGACCATTTAAGTCAGTACTGAACTGTTTTCCTAGCAAATTTCGGCTGCTATCTACCTTCAACCAATCAAATTTCAACCTCCTTTTCGCATGGCGATCGGCCATATTGAAAGCGTCTGTCACGTTACAAAAGTCGTTTTCAACAAACCTTTCAAACTTATCCGTTAAAATCCTGCTTAATGAAATCTAAAATGATTCAAATAATAATTCATTTTCTTGTCTGAAAAATGTTGTGTCATCAATCAAAGCGGAAAAAGACACGTTAACATTGTATACAAAAGTTGTTATATTTTGAAACATTGTTGCCAGTGAAACTAGCAGCCGACAAAACGTTCTCAACACTTGAAACGAACCATGTTGACATATTTCTTACAAGGTAAACTGCAGATTGATACGGTGTTACGAAATCTACTACAACAATAGAAGGATTTAAAAGTAACATACCTGTTTGGTTTGAATTTGCCCCTTTTTCTTTTCGTCGTGGAGACGACATCTTTTGGGAACTCGTCTGCTAAATGGGGTTACCACGCACCCAAGTGTTTGTAAAAATGCACACCTTTCTGAGACGAAAACGTCAAAAAAGGAGTCGTGCAACTGGTTGAAATATTATACTCAATAATAAACTACATTGTTTCACTTTTTTACAATATTTTGTGTCATTGTCAAAGCCGAATGCATGTATATGATTTTCACATTTATTCTCCCGCGCATCCATTGGTTTTAAGGTAAATAAATCTCTAAACAAAAACCACAAAAAAATCTTTAATAATTTCTTTGTAAAATTTAAAAAGAAAAAGACATTCGTACAAAGTAAGTTAAGAAAAAAATTTTAAGAATGAAAACATTGATAATGTTAAAAGTTCATAATAGTTTAACAACAAGGAAGCAAATCTTTAATTCCTGGTATACGGTGTCCATATAGATATATGTAAAGTAACTTTTATCCGCATAATATCCTATCAATCAGGGATCAACCTTCGTCGTAACTTATAGTAAAATATTCGTCATCGACATCTGTAAATGTTTTGTTTTTATCCCTTAGTGATTTGTGCAAATTCGCCGCTATAACATACAAATTTATTTGGATCTTATATTTCAGAGTTAAATATATTAATATGTGCACGGCACCGTCCCTTTCTAAATGTATGAAGGTCTAGAGTCACCATAGCTTCTACTATGAAGTCTCTATAGTTGTTTCTCGGTACAGTTCTCGGCATTACCCATTCCAAATCCTTATAAATTATATGTTAATCTAAAGTACCTTAAAAGGTAAAATCACGGTGAAGTTCTTACTTTTGGAGGGGGTGGGGTGGAGAGAGGCTCTACTGGACATACAACACAGTTAATTTTACTATATGTTCTATACATTTATTTCTCAGTACTGACCTTTCCACTTTGTGACAATAATAATAATGAGGAATTTGTAAATAGCCTAATCTTTAGAAGCTCTAAGCGCTTTACAACGTTTATAATGATATGAATACCAAAAAAAAAAACGAACAAAACAAACAAACACCATGAAATTGGAAACAAAAAATGCAGAAAATATTTAAGGTAGGAAATATTTTAGGTCTTTAAATTTGTTCTTGCAGTCGAGAAATTTGAGTTTTAAGAGCACTCTTGAAAAGGATCTCGATGTGTCCGTATGACTTCGTTTTCATTGTGGGAATAATGAGTATACGATTGTCAGAAGAGGATCGTAAGTATCTTGCTGGTGTATACACATGGGTGAGGCAGGATAGGTATACTGGTCTGGAGTCCATCAGTAAAACGTAGCACAGAGAACAAATTTTGTGTTTGATTCTGGATTGAATTAATAACCAGTGTGTGGGTACAAAACAGTGGGAACATGTGCTCTGATCGTGGTACTATAAAGATGATTTGAGAACTATGTTTTGAAATTTTAGAAGTCAATATATATCATATGTTAGATTAAAATACCTTTAAAGATAACTTAACGGTGAAGTTCTTGTCAAAGGTTCACCGGTATTTTTTGAGAGGCTGCACTGAAACAAAGAAGTATGTAAACAGAACACAGATTTCACGTCTGGATCATCACCAAGGGCTTATTACTCACTTTTGCACTGTCGCCGAAATACACAGAAAACCACTCTCTGAGCTCACATTCTCAAGACTAAACAATTATCTTTTATTCCCTGTAAAAAAAATGCATACATCTAACTCTTATATCACCACCAAAATAAGAGAGGAATAAAATGTTCTAAAATAGACTAAAACTACGGGTACTGAACTGGAAGGAATAATAATAATAATAATAATAATAATAATAATAATAATAATAATGAGGACTTTGTATAGCGCCTAGTCTTTAGAGGCTCCAAGCGCTTAACAACATATAATGATATGATTACAAACAAAAACAAACAAAAAGCCCAGCAGAAAACATAAACACATACGAACTAAACAGCCAATGCATGATAAAACGCAATAATCTAGATGAAGACAAACAACAAGCACCTATATAATGAAAAATGGCACAAAACAGAACAGCTGAACTCCAATCCATGTCAAATAGGCATTCTTGAAAGAGACGAGTTATAGAATGTAATTAAAAGATTCTGGCTCACGAAAAAAATTATTGGCGTAGGGGAAACAAATTTAAACCATTGCCTATAATTGGTCAGAGGGAAATTAAGGCGTACCCCTGGGAACTAATGTGAATCTAAAGTTACAACCTTCGTCAGTATGTAATTTTCTGAGAGAGAGGGGGGGGGGAGGGGAGAGAGATCACTTGGAGGATATGGGGACTCTGTTAAGCTTTTAAAACGTGCGATTCTTCTGGACTCCGGGGAAACCTAGGGAAAAGAATAGTGCGTTCCACGTTAAACCATACAGTTATGATACATAATTTCAGCGTCAAGCATTAGGAGCAATTGAACCTATCTCTATTGATTTAGTACGGACAATCGTGATGAAGAGTGCACTAAAGTCTTGTGAACTTGATCCAATTTCGACATCACTGTTGCTTGAGTGCTTAGACCCAATACTACTTTCACTAACTGATGTTATTAATATCTCTCACTCATCGGGAGAATTCCCATCATATTTCAAAACTGCCATCGTAAAGCCTCTGCTGAAAAAACCAAAACTTGACCATAATGATTTAAAGAACTACCGCCAAGTTTCAAATCTCCCATTCATATCAAAAATCTTTGAAAAAAGTTGTTCTAACCCAACTTGTATCTCATTTGAATTCAAACTGTCTTTTTAGCAAAGTACAGTCTGCATTTCGCCCTTGCCACAGTACTGAAACTACTCTTCTGAAAGCATTTAATGACATTTTCTCTGCTTTTGATAGTGGAAAGATTACAGTCCCCACCCTCCTTGATTTGTCTGCAGCATTTTACACAATAGACCATTATATATTACTTCACCGTCTCCAGCATGTATTTGGCATTCAGAATATAGCCTTACAGTAGTTCAAGTCCTACTTAGTCAACAGGATATAAATTGTATCTGCAAATGGAATACACTCCAGCCCAGTTGATTCTTGTTGTGGTGTTACACAGTGATCTGTTCTTGGCCCTTTTCTCTTCATTCTATACACTCAGCCATTCTCAAGTATCATAGATCATCACCCAGTGTCTCACCAATTGGACGACGATGACACCCAAATATCTAGCCAACCAACTGAAGTTGATGCTACCATCCATATAGTAGAGAGGTACATTTCTGGTGTGAAATCATGGATGACATGTAACAAGCTGCGGATGAATGATGATAAAACTGAGGCCATTCTGATCACAACACAAAGACTTTCTCATTCACATCCTTTACCTCAGACAAAAAATATCAGCAACACCAACATTAAATTCTCACAATCAGTACGAAACCTAGGTTTTACTCCAGACAGTACTCTTACATCGCACCAACATGTCTTGAACATATGTAAGGCTACATATCTTGAACTGAGACGCATCAGTTCCATTTGAAAATATCTTTTAGTTGATGCCACTAAAAGACTTGTGTGGTCATTAGTACTTTCAAGACTGGACTATTGTAACTCAATTCTGTCTGATTCGTCACAATATATACTCCAGAAACTTCAAAAGGTTCAAAACACAGCTTTTCGGATCATCTTTAGAGTACCTCGATCAGAGCACACCTCACCACTGCCCTGTACCCTACACTGACTATCAATTCGATGCAGAATAACACAAAGTTTGTTCTTTGTGCTATGTTTCACTGACAGACTCCAGTCCAACATACCTATCCAGCCTCACCCATGTGTATACACCAGCAAGATACTTACGCTCTTCTTCTGACAATCGTATATTCATTGTTCCAACTATGATAACGAAGTCATATGGACAACGTTCTTTTATATACCAGGGCCCGGAGATGTGGAACGAATTAGACACAAAGACAGAGTGGTCCCTTTTAAGAGTGCTCTTAAAACTCACCTTTTTCGACTGCAGGAACAAACTTAGAGACCTAATAATATTTTGTATCATATGTTTTCAGCATGTTTGTATGTTTTCCAATTTCATGGATTTTGTTATTTGTATTTCTGTAGTGTAGTCATATCATTATAGATGTTGTAAAGCGCTTAGATCTTCTAAAGATTAGACGCTTTTCAAAGTCCCCATTATTATATTAAACAATAAAGGGACCAGGTGTATGTCTTGTGAGGAAAGACATGGTTTAATACTAGGATGCACAATTTCTACAGATAACAGCATTAAGGTACGCAATTTTAATTTCACGTAATATTCTAGTTTTTCATTGTTTGTTTAATGCAAATGTGTTTGATATGACCAGGTTCCATATTATGTATCGTTTATTCAGTTTCATGGAAATGTGTTGATGCTAGAGTTGTTATGCAATTTGTCTTATTTAATTTCATGGAAATCTGTTGATGCTTGAGTTGCTATGCAATTTATCTCTTTTACAGTTATTCTTTCATTGGTATAATTGGTTGCATGCGAGCCAAATTTTAATAAGTGTAGCTTTTAGTAGGATTATATAAAATAAATATGGAATTATTTAATTTGTCTATTAGGACGATACTGATTATCGTGAATGAGTAAAATACGGTAATTTTCGATAGACCACTCATGTGGTAAATTATGACCTGTCGCAGTGACGCGAGGGTAAGGCTCTACCGTATTGAGTTAGAGTTTACGCAATGTCTGGATAGCATGTATGCTTCTGAGTAACGTAAGTGAGGAATTTCATGTACAGCTAGAAAGTGGTATATATAGAGATCATGGGATAACTGTGTTCTTTAAGGAAACAGTTTTCAGAGAGAGAGAGAGAGAGAGAGAGAGAGAGAGAGAGAGAGAGAGAGAGAGAAAGAGAGAGAGAGAGAAAGAGAGAGAGAGAGACGGTACAGTCCGAAGACGGAATCCGTACAAAAGAGACGTGGCGAGTCAAGTCCTAAAAAGGGAGAAGTGTCGAGTTCAGAATAAAGAACTAGGAAGTCCAGAAAGGAATGAAACGGTCAGAATACACACAAAAAACTTGGGTAAAAAACATTTGAAGACAGTCGCGCGAGGAAGGTTATGCAATCAATCGTGGACATTGCGCTTTTTCACCACTTGTTATTACGATGAAATAAAGTCGCAGCGATCGAGCAAGGAGTAACATGGCATTATTGAGTACGCTAGCGGTAGAAGTCATACCTGTACAAGCCCTTCGCGCCATTTTTGGTGTAGGGCTTAAGGAGGCCACAAAATTGGAGTCTCCGAGCGGCCGACAAGAGGACAACACTACTTCTTGTCTGGGACAACGAAGACAAAGAGGAATATAGGGGGAATTCATAGTACAGGAGAAATAGAAGTAAAACATTCAAAGTCAGTTAAAGTGCGCCATTTGCACACGAAAAACGGCTGAAGATTTTCGGCTTTGAAAACAAGACAAATGTATTTATTTTGAAAGAACTATATTTGAACAATTAGAAAACACAAAAGGTAGCTCTTGAATAACAAATTCACACCAAGAAAAACATGAATATACATGTGGGGGTATTTTGGATGGTGAATTACGTTACTTCTTACTACTGTAATCATATCAAATCTATTTTATCGTAAAAAGAACCACAATTGCGTATAAAACACATTTATATGATAGATATATGATTGATTTACCAAATAAAACATTTCAGAAACAATACACTAACCAACTCTAAAACATATCGGTCAACTCATTTATACTTAAACAATAAAAAGGAAAATAGACGCATTTAAGAAAAAGTGGCTATTTTTCAATGTTGATACCCTTTTATTTTAAAGTCTAAAGACCATTTAATTAAATCTGTGCATTTGTTAACCATTTAAGATAATACTTAACAATTAATATGACTTGAAACTTTACCAAACAGATATTTATTAGACTTTACAGAAGTAGTACTATTTGTAACGTAGTTCACAAAAGTCCATAAAATATATATCCTTGTTATTTATGTTTAAACTGGAAACATTGTAGAAAAAAAGAACTTTTGGGTTATGATTATTTTTTGTTACAATGATTTGCAATATCTTTGCAACTATATTAACACATAAAACATAAAATCTTTTAAAATGTTACATTAAATTCTCAACGCGAAGAAATATTAAAAAAATCCCAAGTTTCACAAATGAAATTGTGCTGTTCACAACGGTTTGAACAAAGATAAACAATGGGCTATGATCATTTTACACCATTAAATGTTTTGGAACAAATGATTGTGTACTCAATACTGTTATATTGCTTGTATAAAACACAAATGATGCTGTAACGTAATTCACTAACGTTTTACTGCACATGGTCGCTTCAGTATATATCCTGTTGCATGTTCATGATGTACAGTCAAAGTCTGTCAAATAGATTTCTGACCTTCTCAAGGTCTCGTCCTGAGAATTTAAACATATTGCGGGTCTTTCCTTGCTTTATCGGCTCATCCAATGAGCACAATACGTCGGAACTTGGTATCCAAATCTGATCTGGTTTCGCAGGCCATTTGAAAGAGTTTTTTCCAGCCACCATGAAATTAATATTATATTCCTGGTCGTCTTCGTCGTATTCTAAAACTTGTCCAACGTACCACCTGCTTTCATAAATCGCTGCTACGTATGTGTTGACTTGATAAAGTTCATCTGTGTTTATTTTATTGCATTCCATTAGTTATGTAGCCTGCTGTTCACTTTCATCATGTCCTGTTGTTTGTTCAGCTTCTGAATTTTGGACTATGTTGGTTTCGCTCATCTGATGTACTGTCCATCCATCACATGCTGGTACTGGTTGACCGTCGACGAAACACTTATCACAAAAGCATGACGTATTCCTCACAGCAATGCTGCCTTCTCCAAGTGGAATAACTGCATGTACCTGTATAGTACCCTTCACTTGCTTTCCGACAAGATTCGAGAGTTCTTCATGGGCTTCTGTACATTGAGACTTTGGGACAAATATGTACTTAAGTGCGCTATTTTCCTGTGTTTTCCCCCATTGGAAAAAATCATCTGCTGACTGAATTATTGCCGAGTGTCTTTTGACGGCCATATCAGCTAGTCGTTTGGCAGTACCCCCGACCCCGTCACAGGGGCCTTTCCCGTGTCCAGCTTCAAAGTATAACCAGGAAGCTTTAATACCGGGAAAGATCGTATCATGATGTGCTACTATAGAAAAAATCTGCTTGTTTCTATACTGTGATGTAGGCAAGTCCGTCATATAGTGAACCATTTCAACATTCTATAATACAGCTTTCACTTCTTTTACAACATGCTTCATGATTGCAAAGACTGTCGATGAAGTGTGAGACAACTCATCAGATACTACTACTAGTGATTTATGCTTTACCTTTACCTCATCTTCTTTATCCTTGGTATAAATTACAACTGGATGCAACGTGACAGCATTCTTATCAAAATATGCTAACTGGATTTCTTCCGCAAACCTGCAAGTATAATTTTCTGCGAAATCCATGTGACATATGGCATGTGTTGTCGGCAGTATGTCTTTCAAACGTCTTGACTGACCGTATTGTTCTTTGACTCTGTGAATATGTTTCCTAAATTCTGTCAGTTCTGATCTCAAAAGTGCAACAAAGTCTGTCTTACTTTTCTCCACTGATACTATTTGCATTCTTTTAAAGAACTTTCCGTTTTTCTCAACGTCTACCCTCTTCCATTCTGAAAACTTGATCTTTTCTTCGCTGATACTTTCTATTCCTTCGACGACCTTTGCTCAACGTAAACATCTGGATTTTCGGGTGTCGGAATGCCCAAACTTTTAAGTGCCTTTAACTTTAAAACCATGTTTTGGTGTCGTTGACATAAACATGTCTTTCTGTTGCTAAATTTGACAACGCTAATATGTTTAGGTCTCATTCTTCTAAATGTTGTCAAGCTTATCTTTGTGTCGCTGTTTTCCGCTAAAAACTTTCTGTGCAAGTTATAAATATAATCATTCAATGATCTTTTCTGTTGGTGTTCGTCTCCTCTATTGGCATCTTTCTTCCCTGGCAGACATGTGCTGTTATCATCCCTCTCCATAAACAGCCTAACTCTTGTCCTCATTGATTGTCGTTCAGCATTAAGTCGCTGTTTTTTAATGCTCTTTCCTACCCTTGCTTTAAGCAACTGTTTTCTATGTACATGTACTCCAAGACTTCGGCTAATCTGCCTGCCCATTCTGTATCGGTGAATAAGTTTACCACATATAACTCCCAATGTTGTTCTTATTTTAGCTTTTCCTTTCAATCTCTGTTGAAATATGCAAATCATTAGATGTTGGTGAATTACGTTACACAATAGTGAATTACGTTACACTAAACTGTGTCCCTTCACGTGACGTAAATACAAATGGAATCAATATTCCATGTTCACAGTTCTTCGGTATATTATATATTTTGTCGTTTTATAATGATTTTCGCTGACAATTGATGTTATATACTAAGTGTTCTTCTTGTTAAATAAATGTGTACTTACGAGTGATGGTAATGTTTACACCAGAAAATGTTTTAAATGTCTCCCGCTTGGCAACTTCCGTTTTTCAATAAACGCCCGTATGTTAGGCTATGTCAGAAAATAATGTTTCCAGGTAATTTGTTCCTAGGAAATAGTTTTAAACCATGTTTACTGAATATACCGTAACGTAATTCACCGCAACGTAATTCACGGACATAAGCATTTTCAAATATATGAGAAATGTTACAACAGCTAAAAGCAATGTTTATATGGCAATTATGGTTAACATAAGTGTGTTTATAACTCACAGTGTTTGACGCATATACCATATACTTATTATGAGGTAGGTACCGTAACGTAATTCACAATTAAATGCAAAAAATTAAAAATGGAAATCAAAGACTGTTTTTTAGGAAAAAATTATTCCTACACCTTTAAATCATGATTTATAAATATTTCGAAGCATTAATGTACATATTTGTTCTGGTACCATTACTGTATTAATCAAATATGTTTGCAATACGGCTATCATAAAATTGTAACGTAATTCACAGCATTTTATGGGACACAAATAATTTGTTTTTCTTTTAAATTCCAAATATACTGACATAAAAACAGAGTGTTTTTATCAAAATTCAGACAATTCTCTATCATAGAAGACTTATTTCACTTATTTATTTCGCTACAAATTTTCTTGCCATGTAAATAAATTTAGTACCCCAAATTTGTGACACAATGGTTTTTACTGTGTAGGCTTCAAAATGAGTCCGTGTTGACCAATAAATGAGTCAAACAGAATGTTATTGTTATTTTTTCAACTCGTTATTGCCTAGGGGTTAACTTAAAAGTCAAATTCCCATCAAAAATATACTGTTGGTCATAAAAAAAACGCCTGTGACCCCGATATTTGTAATTGGCGCACTTTAACTGACTTTGAATCAAAAAGCAGCGGCGACCGGCCAGCAGCACCCCACCCCCAGCACCTACGGTCAACGTGGAAACTGCCCTTCAAGCACCAGAAATGGATGCGCCTGTACAGGAGGATGCAGTGCAACTTCTACGAGACCAGATAGCAGTGCTATCACAACAAATTGATGCTCATTTCATGACGGGGGTTGTGGACGTGGCCACTTCACCGATTCCGGAGCTTCAACCTACACCACACCACCTCCCCCCTCCCCCCACCACCAAAAAGGGGAAGGCAACTAAAGTGAAGGTAATTAAGACCAGTACACCTACTACACCTATCCCTACGCAGTCACCAAGTTTGGCAGTAAACTTGGAAAAAAAGTTGGAGGCTGCCTCGCACTCGCCACCGGAAGAGGAGACATAAATCACCAGTAAAGGCCGTCAGGATGAAAAAAGCTGCTAAGGACCAAATTATGGGAAAATTATGCAATGACCTGGGGCTTTCTGAACTACTTAATGACAAAAAGAAAGCAGGGAATTTCCTCAACGCCATTACCTATATTGGATTCAGGTCATTGCAAACATCGCCGCCTAGGACGACCCAAAGGAACTACGCACTCAAACTACATACCAGATTTTTGAAGACGGGCCTCTTCGCCAACTCTACGATGCTGCGCAGCACATTGGGTCCCACTACGGGCTTTACTTCCCAAGAGTAACAAGGGAGGAAGAAAGAACAGCTACCTTCATCGCTGAGCTAGAGGATAGAAGGGCCACCTGCACAACAGTCCTTTTAAGGGCTTCAATCACTGCCATTTATTTTTTAATAGAGCTCTCATTTGGCAAGAGAACTCTCTTTGAACAAGCTTTTTTGAAAATCTAATACGATCTTTTTGAAACACCGCCTCAAAATTTACAATCTATTCCAACCTAACAGTGACACAACTACATATGTCGCAAAGACAGTTTAGCTTACAAATTGGGAGGGCCTTATTATATGTACACTATGTACTAGTAATATTGGTATGTTAAGTGTTAGGAAAATTCTACAACTTATTGAATTTGACTCAATTGCATAGGTGGCTGACACGTTATTGGTTTTATTTTATCCATTAGTAAAACTGGACTGAATTTGAAATAAGTATGGCTATGGCGTTCCAGGGCGTAAACGACATTCATCTACGACATCGGCTAGCCGACCTCCGAGATCTTTTCCTCCTTTTTCTCGTCCAGAGCCCATCAACATAGCGATATGAGAAGACTATTTTTCTCTCGCTGCACCTCCGTTTGTAACAAACTCACCGATTGGTTGATAGGGTTGAGTGTGTGTTGGGTCTATTTCCACTCACCCAGGGCCTTACATTCATGTCATTAGCCACTTCTTAGTGGTATGACATGACGCTAATTAACTAGCGCACTATGTGCGTTAAAAGCCCGTGGGGATGTGGCACCATTCCTTCCCCATGGGAAACCGACCACCATTAAAAAATGGTGGTCGAAACCAGTGATCATATGACCCCTCGTGGCCGGCATCACTATAATCCAACTTTCATTCACGATGAAATAAATCCAAATTAGACACGCACTGCTATTAAATCCTGTTGATATAACGTAAGCTGAATTGAAATTACCACTTTTGACTTGTTTGATTCCATTTGTTATTTTTCTTGTCTAAGGGGCTCTTATTGTACTATTTCTTTCCAATAATTTTGCTCAGTTTTCTTTTTGATATTCTATCTATTAATCACTTACACCTGGTCATAATATCGAATGAGGCAATTCCCTAGAGAGCGCAACTAAATCAAATTAACTATCCCTCTTACTAAGAGGGTGAAGTTACACTGGTTTAGATGGGGGTATTGCAGAGCGAGCTACAAGAGCTGGTATCGTTGCTTACAATTAACATGTCATACATTTGCTATATAATATAATAGCTAAGCATCGGTACGTAATTTATTACGCAAAGCGCGGCTTGAAATAGTAGCATTTATTCTAGACTTAAATGTGTCGCGCGGCTTGAAATAGTAGCATTTATTCTAGACTTAAATGTGTCGCGTGGCTTGAAAATAGTAGCATTTATTCATTCTAGACTTAAATGTGTCGCGCGGCTTGAAATAGTAGCATTTATTCTAGACTTAAATGTGTCGCGTGGCTTGAAATAGTAGCATTTATTCTAGACTTAAATGTGTCGCGCGAGAAATGAGAGAAGTGTCCTCCTTTGTTAGTTTATTATATAGTAAGCAACGATACAAACTCCTGTGGAGCGAACTCGATAAATCATAGCATAAGGTCAGCTGGAAAGATCGCTAGGCGATTTAGAAATCATAGCCTAGAAAGAGATGGAGAGGTCGTAAGGTGATCTGGAGAGGTCGTAAGGTGAGTTTGAGAGGTCGTAAGGCGAGTTGGAGAGACCTCATAGTGAACTGAGGAGGACTAGCTTGAGCAAATGAGAATGAAATGATGTATACTTATATCAGGAAACTGTAAAATTATGATATTCAATGAATACTGTTATATAAAACAATTGCCTTGATTATTTCATATAATTGCATTTAGAAAGCATATAATTGTAGCCTAGACCGGTAGAAAGAGGAAAATTAAAGTAATCACAGCTGCCATATTCATTTGACATAACATGTTTTTTGTATGTAATTTATTGGTGTCTCTCATATTTACTGTTGAACATCGGTACAAAATTTGATAGCAGTCAACCGATGTTGATGTATCACATAAAACATCGACTCCTCATCAATACAATTAGCGGCTACCAATTTAACCATATTGATTTAACTATAATGTAATGATCTCAATTCCTTTAGGATAAAAATAATATTTTGCTGCGTTCTTTTATAAGTAGTTAATCTCGTAGCTTAATTTTTAAACAATCGCATAGTTAATGCTCAATGTTAGCGAAATCGTTACAAATGGATGAGTTGGAGAGATAGTAGCATGAATCGGAGAGATCTTAACGTGAGCTGAAGAAGACCACAACCCTTTTGCGGATACTGATGTCCAAAGAGTAACAAAATCTCAAGAGCTGAACTTTATGACACAGTTATTTAGAATTTATCACATGAGCATGCAGAAATTGCAAGATTGTTGTATTTTGTTATCATTATATATTATATGTTCTAGTATGCATTATTTTATTAGTTCTATGCTTTATATTCTAATTTGTATTATTATATTTTACATTGTCTATGCGTGTGTACGATACACATTCTAGATTTCATCTTTACACCTGCCAATATTTATTTTATTACGATTATATGGTCATAAACTAAGTAAGAGAAAAGAGCGTAAGCCATCAAGTTTTGAAGAATTCAACAAATAATTTATTTCTCTAGAATATAAAGTAAAATTTATTTTATTGCGAATTAAACCCCAAATAGTCCAAACGTTTTGTCACCAGTCCTAATGAATACAGTTCTAATTAAATTCCAGTGGTATTACAAATAAGATCTAACACGGAAGGTGTTGATTTACCTATAGTTTCTGATGTACTAATGGCCTGAAATGTAATTATGTGCCAAGTGCCTTGATGAAGCACAATATGTTCCAAGATATACTTATTTGAAATCACTATACTTTCAAATGTCTTTGTCAAAGAATGTTATTGAGCACTTTGTAATTCCAGAGAAAAATATTTGAATAACAAATTCTTTCCCAAATCACATGCTAATCACAACACTAAGATTTATTCTGCTTCAAAGTCTAACAGCACGAATTAATAATTTATAGATAAACAAAATTATTAAACCCTCTACTCTATCATTTCCTGGAAATTCTAGGTCTTAATGGAATGTTCCATTCCAGAACAATCTATTGCTAAAATTATAATGTAGAATGTGTCCTTAACTATGCCACTCACGTAACGTAGTTGTCCTTAACTATGCACCTCACCTAATGTACTTGTCCTTAACTATGCCACTCACTGAAGACAAAACGTTTCGAATAGTTGAGTCTTTCAAATACTGTAAGATTATTGACGACCGTATTCTAATACTGTTCCACGGGGTTTTAGATTTATAACGAAAATTGCAAAACCATCTCAAGCGAAAGAAACTGGAATCCATAACGTATTTATTAGCAACAACAAAAGTACGCCAGAAGTGTTAACATTTGTAATATCAATAGCTACACTATCGGGCTTGATTTGATAAGTATATATGATAACTATTGCATAGTTCATGTTATAAGTTAGCTAATGTACAACAGCGTATCCACCTACAATAATCAGACAAGACGCTCACAAAATATATTTGTATATTAGCTTATGCTGGGACGTATATTCAAAACAATCACTTCAATCAATTATGTTGTAAACATGTTTGCATTGTAACTTTTTCTCATTACAAAAAGTTTTCATCTGTTTGTTTTTACTGTTCAAGGAAAAATACCGTGAAAAGTGGTTACTCATGAATGAAGGTGTGATCGTGGAATATCCTTAGGATATATAACAACGGTAGTAACTACGACCTCGACGTAATCAAGACATATGAACCCATTGGATATCATGTAATGGAGCAAATACAAGTTTCATTAAAGTAAATAATAATGGAGTGAAAATATATTCCATTTGGTAGACTCATATTATGAAAAAATGTTGTGCTTATAAAAAAGTTAATAAGCCATTTTAAGATAAATTATAATAGTAGTCTTTACACTAACAGGTTGGTGTGAAGTGCATTAGTGCTTACTTCTTTGCGCTTTCCTTTACATATTTGCACTTATCGTTGTTCCCCCCCCCCACACACACACACACATACATGAATGACATGAATTTTCTTTCAGTAAATGTATGGAACATCTTCGAACTTCTTGACAATATGATGACAAAGCGCCATGTGTGAATAAAACCCTGCAGCTCCATTGATACATATGGGCTTGTTTTAGCACACGTCCATGAAATGTGTACAAAGCGTTATAATTTCTCATGTAAACTATTATATTTCTCTTTGTTTTTCAAAGTAGGTAAATGTTTTTGGCGCCATTGGGTTTGTGTCATTCTAACCATTTGCCACCTTCTATTTCGAAGGAGATAACTTATTTTCAGCAGGAATTAATTATCTACCGCTAATCAATAGTCCTTAAAACGATCGTGAGGGTGTCATTGAAATCTAAATCCACTCATATAATAAACCAGTATATATATATATATATATATATATATATATATATATATATATATATATATATATATATATATATATATATATATATATATATATATATATACTTATAGCAAAACGTAGAGGATGTTTCACTGGATAATGAATGATGTTCTCTATTCATGTCATCTTTGATTTTGCTTCTCGTACTAATACAGGATCAATTAGTTTTCGATTGTTTATAAACACATCAGTGGCGTAGCGGGGGGGGGGCAGGTGGGGTATTCGCCCCGGGTGCCGGTGGCTAGGGGGCGCCAAATGGGGCCCAAATCGGCCCAAAGTATCAACATAACTGCGCAACAGGGGCAGCCGGAGGCGCAAATTTGGGTGTTTTGCCGTGGGTGCCGAAAATTTGGGTGTTTTGCCCTGGGCGCCAAATATCCTCGCAACGCCACTGACAGACATTCCTGAATTTTTCAGATATGTCACATACCATAAATGTTTCTTACTTTACCAAATAGTAACGTAGATCTCCAAATGTATGAAGGTACAAGCGGTCCACGTCATCCTAAATATCCTAATATGTTTTACTCATTAAGTGATAAGTAAAATACATGTTTGTGTGATAAATACGTTTCATTCAATAGCAAAGCAATCGACATACAGGTAAATGTATTTCCTCTAATAGGTGTGCTCTATTTCTGTGAACACTTCATCGCTCAGATTTGTTGGAAACCTGACTATTAATTACACTGACTGTCTAAAAACTGAAGTGATCATAAATCCTGACCGTCCTTAAAACCTTTATCTCCTTCATTCATGAACATATACGCAATGATATTCTTTCTAAATTAAGACTTTTTGCATCGTTATTTTGTACTGTTTTTTCCTATTTCTTCAGACCGCTCCGGTGGTCTAGCGGCTAGAGCATCCGCCGCGGAAGTGGGAGGTTATGGGTTCGATTTCCGGCTGAGTCATACCAAAGACTTACAAAAATGGTACTAACAGCTGTCTCGCTTGGCGCTCAGCATTAAGAGGTTAGTGTTAGGACTGGTTGGCCTGGTGTCAGGATAATGTGACTGGGTGGGACATCACGCTACATGTCTGCAGCATGATGCCCCAGTGCTATGCATCACTATAAACTGCCTCGCTGCAGACATCGTAGCGATATGACTGAAAAATTGCTAAAGCTACGTTAAAAATCCTAATATCACACACGCACACACACACACATACACACACACACACACACTATTCCTTCAGAGCATTTTGTAACCACGATTTTAATGAACTGTCATTATCGTCTGTCATTATCGGCAAAGTAATGAATATTGGGATATTTGTGGTATTTTCTAAATCAAATTACATAACTAATGTATATACCAGATGTCTGTTACCGTAACATCGGGTTTTTTCTTTCTTTCTTCAAAATGTGGCCTAGCTTTATCTGTGGACACAATAAATTTGAATTTTGAGGTCTAGATTCTTCGCATTCTAGTTTGGCAACTTTATTCGTTAAATACTAAAGTACTTGACTGACAAATGGTAATCTGTAAATTATAGGAGTTTATATATTGTGGATTGATTTAACATATTAGCGTTACTCGCTGAAATTTGTTTTAATCTTTTTTATTGTCATGATAATGCTTACCAAATCACAACAAAAAATATATGAAACTTTCAATTTGGTATTGAAAGTTTATAAATTGTACAGCTAAGTCGTCTTTTAATATTGTATTTATCGAATTATTGAATTTGTGTAAACCCGCCATAAAGCGTTGTAACATGTGAGGTTTGACTATCAGTCCATTTGTTCGTCTGAATGTACTCCGTCCGCCTGGCCAATTTTTATTTACGAAATTTTACTTCTATCCTCCATTATATTTGCCAAACTTTGTAAGTAGTTTGGATGTGTGACACGAAGAGACCTATAGATACCAAACTAGAGACCTATAGATACCAAACTAGAGACCTATAGATTCCAAACTAGAGATCTATAGATTTTAAACACAGATGATCAAAGGTCAAAGCCACATGCTAACGAAAGGAAAACATGAACTTGACTTTATTCAGGATTTTTTTTAAATTACTAAACTGTACATGCATTTTAAACAAAACAAAAATTAATTTGGAGTGAAAGGTCAAAAATGAAGAACCATAAAGACGCCAACAAATGGCGACTTCAATAGCATCTTTTTTTCTTTATCCCGACTTCTGTTATTAGCTTGCACCTGAGATAAACAAAATTCGATTTAATTTTATAATCAAAAGCTGAAAAGTGAAGGGCACTGCACTAAGACTGAAAGAAGAAGACAATATTTCCATCAATCTGCTGAAAATATGTACTGCATGCCTGAACTAAACTTTGCAAACGCTTTTAACATCAATGGGTTACAAAGTGAAAGGTTAAGTTCAAGGTCTTTATAACTAACAATAATTCATTATACAGTGTATATGCTTTACCAGTTATACTAGCAAACAACATTTCATTGTATGCTTCCTGTTTTAGTGAATATCGAATTTGTAATGTAATATCCACTAGTCTTACCATAACTTATGAAATTTTGTAAATTGGGCAATACTTAGTCTTTACAGCAGTGATATTGATTTCTTTAGTATTTTTCATTTAATCGATGTGAATCTCCATTTTACTTCGCTGCTGTCTTTTACAGCAGTGATATTGATTTCTTTAGTATTTTTCATTTAATCGATGTGAATCCTTATTTTACTTCGCTGCTGTCTTTTACAGCAGTGATATTGATTTCTTTAGTATTTTTCATTTAATCGATGTGAATCTCTATTTTACTTCGCTGCTGTCTTGCACCAATGCACCATTTACGCACGATTTTCCATTTAAGATCATTTATATCGTCTACTCAAAACATCTTGGATTCACGTCTGGATACTATATATCCAATAGATTTCAATTCTAGGATTATAAATAAACTAGCAGCAGAAAGGATTAAGAAGCACAAGTTGACTTTGCAGAACACACAGATCACCTATTTAAACCTGTTACAAAAGTTACTGAAAGAGTTGCAGAGACTACTGAAGGTCTTCTTCCATCAGTAAGACAAACTGCTAAGCAAACTGAAAAATTATGGCAGCGAGTGTCAGTAAGGTAATTATTCAACTCGCGAATAAGAAACTATCCGAGTTAAGTGGAGTATCTGATGAACAACAGCAAAGAAACATTACCGCAAGTATGATAGTGGGTAGTGGTCTTCGTTTTAGACGATGATCAATTATTATAAAATGTTTGAAAACATATCAGATCCTGCGTTTGATATATGTGCACGGGTACAAAGGAATACATCTCTACGTGATTTTCAAACTTATTCATACGATGCAAAGACTCCAAATGCGCGGAGTAAAATTGAACTTCAAGTTCAGGATACTAGAAGATATTTTCTCCCCTCCGAGGGATACATTGAAGGTGAAGGTCAACTTTTAAAACATGATAATACTAATTATGGAGATAATGATCATGTTGAGTTTGTTAATAACGGCATAATGGCGTTGTTTAACAGTGCCAGATATATTATCGATGGAAGAGAAATTGATGCAATTCACGAGAAATGTTGACATCGCAACTACTATCATAGGTTTAGCAAGATATTCAGATGATTATGCAAGGACAGTTGGACGGTCTATGATGCTTGTAAAGGATACAACAGATCATCCAGATAGTTGAAATGTAATTATGGGCCAAGTGAGAAATGCTGCGGAGACCGCAGAAATAAATGCAATTTTGTCACAAAATAGAGATTATAGCCTGGGGTTTGCAGCTCGTAGATCGATGTTAAATGATAACAATGAGTTTTCCTGCTTGATCCCTTTCTCTCATATATTTGGATTTTGCCGTGAGGATAAAAAAGTTATATTCGGTGCAAGACACACGATTGTACTTAATAGAAAAAGTGATGACAATGACGCAATATGGAGAGATGTCGGAGTTGATCCCAGCCAGGTAGTTTTGACAAAACTATCATTGTGGATTACAACAATTACTCCTTTGACCGTTTATGGAATCATGTAGTAAATCACTGTTATCATGGCAATCAGTGACGATGAGTAGTACCGCTGATACCGCCGCAGGATTGTTTACATGGCAAATAGCATTACAACACGGATTATCACCTCCGAAATATATTTTCGTTGTGTTTCAGAGAAATGATAGAGTAGGTCACCAAGATCAAAACCCGATGTTATTTGACCCGCTTGATGTTTCACAGGTTTCATTGAGAATAAATGGACATCAATAACCGCCAGAAGATATAATAATGAGTTTTGAGCATAATCACGTTGCACGAGCATATCATCGTTTGACGACCTTCCTAGGACGCGACTTAGATATCGATACGGGGATGTTAATATCTCAGCGTGATTTTACAACATTGTATCCAATCTACTAATTCTCACTGGAGCATTTGGAACTGTATCGGCAACCTGTCGTTGATATAATTTTCCGAGCTCATGTAGGTCGTTATCCTGCAACAACAATCTACAACAACAATTACAAACCGCGAACAAAGAAATATCAAAATATCAATCCGAGATAGCAGGATTAATATCAGAAAATCATTTATTATAAAATGCGTCCTTGGAGAAGCTTTTACAATATCTTGATCAACGAAATTCTGAAGTGCGTAATCAAGTTGATGAACTAAAACGATGTAAAAATCAACTAGAAAAATTAACAGCGGAGGAACAACAACGTCAAGGACAACTACAACGTCAACGGGAGAAAGAACAACGACGAAAACAAAAATGAATTTAAAACCTGCCAACTCGGTAATAACGGCAGAGCATCAACGTCAACAATGATCAATAATATCTTCCAGGGATGAATATGCGCTGACAACAGGAGAAAAACAACTACTAAATGAAGCTTACCTGGTAGTAAAAAAGATAAAAGAAATAAAAAAACAACAACGATAATTACTGTTATTAATGTTATCGTTGTTATCGTCGTTGAAAAATCATGTAAAAAATAATAACAACGACGATAATTACTGTTAGTATTGTTATTGTTATCGTTGTTGTTTTTTTTGTGTGCGGAAATTGAAAATTTCACATTGAAAATTTATAATTTTAATCCAACAACATTCTTTCGAATTCTTCGATTATAACCTTTTGTCTTCGTTGTTTCGTGAGAATATCTTTTATGGCATCGGATATTTTTTTGATAAGTTTTGAAACCGGTACCAGCAACTTCAATTTATCAAAATTGTGATAAACGATCTTATCTCGAGCTTCTGTTACTATTTTTATGATCCTGTACTCGTTTTTATGTGATGGTAAACAAGCTTCTATCATCTTTTTAACACCTGCGTTTCCTCGGTTATGAATTCCCCAGTGAATGTTTTATTTTCACCGACTAGATCTTTTACTCGATCAAGTTCGATTATCAACTCTGCGATATTTTCGTCGTTCATATACTTATATGAGATCATTTGTTTAATTGCTAGTAGGTCTCGGACAACTTATTGAATATTTTATTCCCATCAACGTCAACAAATAAAACAATCGAGTAATTAATTTACCCGTAAAGAAATGAAACCCATGTACGATATCTTTTGAAAACGCTGCTAAATATATATCGTCGGCGACGCGTTGTATAGATGCGAGTTCAATATCATAATATTTACTGGACGAATATGTGGATGGAAAATATCTTATTTCCTTGTCCATGAATGATATAACCGATCGTCGGTATTGAGATTTAATTTTTGAAGCTGAATTAAGGCAATTTTCACTTTGAGTGACAACTCTTAAATGTTTTACCCGATTATCCAAGGCGTTTCTGTTGATAAGATCAACAACAAGACTTTTACCTATTGGTCCATTAAAACATTCCCAAATAAACAGATGAACGAGATGTTTTTTTTCGACGATACAAATCATTATATATCCCATATTGTTAATCCATCTGACTTTTACTCTTCGTTGACGGTGCCTAACAATTCCACATCGGGATGCCTCGTAATCGCTGTAAACAGGATGAACAATGAATTCAATCTCATCCATGTATTTCCTAACCAAAAAAACTATTCAATTGTTTTTCGCGATAAACACCGGTAATATAGTCATGTTCATCAAATGCAACATTATATTTCTTCGCGTAGTGCCTAACAACCTCGCGATATCTTTTACCACCGCAATTATAACATAATCGAGTTTTACCTCGTGCACCATGACCACATTTAATACAAACAGTGATACCTTTAGAAACACGTTTAAAATATTGATTATGAATCGCGCAGTATTCACTTACGCATTTTCTTGAACATGTACCTGAATCTCCTTTAAATATCCACTTGCAATAATTTTGTTCGATCTATATATTAATTATCGTTGATAAATTAATTGAATACATATTTGTCTAATGCATATATGAAACATTTTTCCAACATCGATGAAATAAATAAAACACAACGTGGACAAAGGAGGGGTTTTAACCTCGACGATAAAATAAAACCACGAATGTGGAGATTTCAAATCAAACGAAGTATCAAAGCAGCGAAGTATGAATTTCTTAAAGATTTAGCTGATTATACATGGTCGTTGTATCGAACATTCCGCAATGATAAAACTATGACGGATTCACGTTTCCAAACAAATATGGAAAATATATAATAAACGCGAGCGTGTAATGACAGCGAATAAAAAAAAAGCAAGCAATTGTTAACAGCGAAACAAAACCAGGTATGTTAACTGGGATCGATAGCGCATATTACAGTATAGCATACCCGGTAACAGTAACCATATATGGAATCTTCTTAATAATACAACCAGAAATTAATAATCTCCCCCCGAAAAGAGTTTCATCGGGGATAAATTGTATAGCCGAGCGAGTTACCGAATATTTCAATAATGCTCGACGAGGAAATGGTTTAACCGAGTTAAGAAAATCCAAGATAACCAAATCGGCGGAATCAGTTAAACACACAGGAGCGTCAATAAAAGATGTTATCGAGTTCAAGAAGAAATTGAAATTTCCGATAACAGTACAAACTATCACCGGGGAAGTTTTATTTGGATCGAATTTTAAATCAAGTGGGGCTCCTATTGAACTCTTCGATCATAATTCACATGTGTGGTCCAGTTCCGTATTAGTATTTCCTCCAACGAGAACAATAAAATATTTTTACTCTGGGAATATGTTTGATTGTATCCACGAGATAACTAAAACTGATCCTGTGTCTGTGTGGTTATTTAGCAGCGAAGATGGAAACTACGATCAATTTGTGAGAACAAACGGAGAGTTATATCGAACAGAAGAACTTTGAAGGATATATGAATGACCTTGTGAGAAAATATACAAACGACTTAAAGAAATAACAAAAAATTGTTTTACAGTTCCATCGATCGCAGATCATTTTACCAGGATAAAGAATTCCTGGAAACCAGCTAAACTTGAATTTCTCGATGATGAACAAGCGAGCTGTACCGAGTAAGGTCATGGCGGTCTGTGGAATACAAAATATAATTTCCAAGATATGATTTCCGTTGACATGACAGCATGTTACCCTGGAAGTTTTATCGGAGGCGGTGAATGCAGTAAATATTTTTCGCGGTTCGGTCATCCCACCCACGAGATGACCAGAGTTGCGAATAATGGACCATTACCCAAGTTTGATCTGACGGGGGTAAACGCTTGTACGTATCATAGCTTCTTTCGACACAACGAAATTGCTTTGACTCCTGAACGAATGGGGACAAATACTTCCCCGGGATAATTATTTGGGATGAAGTATGTACAGTATCATTAGATGTATTAAAAACATTCTTGGAATGGTTATTAACGAAAAACACCACGATGATAATGTGTGGTGATAATGGTCAACCACCACCGTTTTCCTGATTATCCCCTTATTGTTGGTTGAGCGCGACTGTAAATTAATACGAAGAAATTAACGCCGATCATCGATCTCTAGATGCAGAGTTAACCGAGTTAACCGAGTTAAAATCCGCGATAAGATTACAATCGAATAAAATTCAATGTGAAATGACACGTAAAACAATCCCTGAAACCCCGATCAGTGATTTTTGGACGAATGTGGACTCCGGCAGATTTAAAAATTGCGAGCAGACAACGAATCTGAGATTTACTTCAGATGAAATTATTTTATTTACACGAAGAAAAATTTCCAATAGAGCCGGTTCTGTTATGTTATAGACGCACGGATACACGAAAACAAAACATCGAAGTTGATATTCCTGGGAAATTTGAAAACAAATACTTGTGTTAAATGATATTGTGTTGGTTTATATCGCTGTTGTCAGAGATGCAATAAACGCTGATAAATCTCCATGGCGGTTAGGTTACGCGATGACGATACAGTCTTCACAAGGATTAACAATCACTGATACGATTGTTTGGATCATCGATGACTTCATCGAGTGGTCAAATTTAGTTTACTTGGCGGTATCACGGGTACGAAGAATAAATCAACATCGACGAGTTTATGTCGATTTCAACGATGAAAAAAAAATGTCATTGATGTGGTCAATGATACCACGATAAGAAAAAACTAGCCAGGTATAAACAACAAGAGAAAAAAAAATAACAGAGAATTTAATCTCGATGTTGAATTTATAATTACGCTGAAACAACAACAAGATAATCACTGTGTGAGCTGTAATTGTACCATGGAATGGTCAGGAAAATCTCACAAACAATTTACCGTGGATAGGAAAGATAATAGTCGTGGTCATACCCGAGACAATGTAACATTAACCTGTCTGGAATGCAATCGAAATCATTGCATCTGGGATAATTTGTAATTGTTCACGAGTAAATCCACGTTGTGGAGCAGTTGAATCTAGTCTATATATTGCTGGCCTGTTTTAAGATGTTACAACACTAAATATTTTATGTGATGTGATACTCCATATAGGATCAGTAGCTCTCTTTTTACCACCTTCAAGTTCACCAGGTTCATATAAATATCTTACAGTGACATTGAAAGGTAATATCAGCGATGAAACATCACAGCGGGGTAAATTTATATTTCTTTTTGTGATTGCGATAACCGGTTTCATGTTGAACGTCCGAGTAATTTCATTGTTGAGCGCGGTAATTACCCCTGGTAATCTCTTGACCCATTCACGTGATCGTTTATCATCGATGAATTCCGTCGCGTATTGATAATGAAATAATCGCTCAGATAATGTTCTATTAAACCGCTCAACAATTGCCTGATCGCGATGTATTGCAGTATGTCCTCGTCGTAACGCAGTATTATGTTGTTTCATCGTTGATGATACTTATCCTTGAAATTCCTTGCCAGGATCAACCTGGAGGAGATTAGGATACCGTAGAGGTCCTCGACGATAAATTCTTTTAAACGCCAAGGCAACTTCAGATGAGGACTTGATTGATAACGGTTCAGCTTATTTGTATCTTCTAGCAATGTCAACGACGGTTAACGCGTATTTGTAAACACGTTTTTTGACAGTATCGTGTGGCAGAATTAATATATCCGCTTGGTGCACTTTATTTGGGACACGAACATCAAACGACGCATATTGAATTTTCTTCCTTGGCGGTGGATAAATTTGCCATATTGTTTGCCTGGATAACCAATCCGCCGCGGAGGTATTTTTTACCTTTTCCGCGTTAGCGAGTTTACTAATCGCAGCATTAACTTTCCAATATCCGGTTGAAGAATAATAAATTTATTCCATATAATTAATTACCAGCACCTAATACCAGTTTACGTTTCATAGTTGTTTTTATCAACCATAAAGCTAATTTTTCTTTGAAAGATTTATCAGGAATAAAATTCAAAGCGTGGATCAATTTTATATCTGCGATTTGACGTTGTTGAAGATCCGTACGTAGATATGTAACGTCATGAGCATGACAAGCTTTATCTATAGCGTTTATCGGATATTCACCGGGTTGGGGTTGATCTAGATCATCGAGTCGGATATCCAGTCGAGTAATTATATCCAGGAAGATGTTTTTCACATGGGTATTATCCCTATGGAGCGCCTGGGAGCTTTGTTAATTTGGCGGCGAACGTTGTGGAAAATTTCATGAATTGTTCATTGAACACAAAGGGATCAATCCTTTTTAAAAAGCATGCAAGATTGCCAAAGTGTGTACTTTAGTGTACCACAAACGATTCATTCCCGAAAAGACCCTGACTGGCATGCGTCCTGAAGTGACCCATTTTCTCAAACGACGATGCTCGGTCAAAAGCCTACATTGGCTGCATTAATTGTGCGACAGGGTAGACAAATGGATCCAACATACCCAAAATGGGGGAGACGAAAAGACTATTTGAAATTAATCGTTGGATGGCTAGGACTTAGAAAACACTAAGATTGTGTACGAGTTTAACAGTTGCTTATTTCACGGATGTCCGACCTGCTACACTCAACGTTACAGTTTTTACAATGTACCATGAAGACTTGTGCGAGATCACTTGTGAAGGCCGCTTAAAGTTAGAAGAGCAAGGATACCAAGTCGTGGAAATGTGGGAACAAGAGTATGACTACCGTTTGAAAAAAGATCCAGAGTTTAAAAGCATCGTGGAAACTTTTAGGCTGGTAGTCACTCTGAACCCGCTGAACAGTTTGTATGGACGATGGACGAATGGTACCTGTTTGCTGTACCACGCCGACGAGGACAAAGGAGAAGAAATAAAATTCCTGGACGTGTGTTCGCTGTGTCCTTACTTGTGCAAATATTGTCACTTTCCCAAAGGGTACACACAATTGCTGACGAAACGCATTGACGTGGAAAACATTTGACAATACAAAGGATTGATTAAATGCAAAGTCTTGCCTTCCACAAGCTTGTACCATCCCGTTTGACCTCACCATTGCCAAGGAAAACTGAAACGTGTAACCAAGAGCAACCTGGTCATCTCACTGAAGAAGAACGAGCCTTTACGGGAACGTGGAAATGTTCCATGCTCTGGACCCGAGACACGAATTGTCAGATCTGAACGAAATTTACCACTTTCCCGGACATAATAGTATCACAACGGTGACGAGACTCAGAAAGGCATTTTCGCTGACTACGTAAATGCCTTTTTGAAACTTAAAAAAGAAGCCAGCGGCTCTCATTCCTGGTGTCAAATTCTCGAACACCAAAATAAATTCAAAGAAAAAATACTTTGAGCCGGAAAGCTCACTAGATCACATCTACAAAAAAGGAAGGAAGGATATCGTTTACCAAAGTGATGTTGAATTGTTTGTGGTGACAAATGGCACATCAGAACCTTCCCTCTACCTCAAGATGTTTCACGACAAATCCAGATACATGAAACACGTGGATCTCCTTCGCGAAGACTTTATCGTAATTACGAAGAAAAACTCTAGTTTATACAGGATGACGAATGTGCAAATTGCAGCCTACGTGTTACGTGCTCGCTTAAAATTGTACGAAACCTTACACTAGTTAGGAGATCGTTCTCTGTATTTTGACACGGGCAGTTGCATCTAAATTGATCGCCTTGGTCTGCGTCACCTTTACATCAAATGATATCGTTTAGGAGCCTGGACGGACGAGTACCCCGACGACAAGATTCAAAGTGTTAGTAGTGACGGTACTAAACATTATGGCTACAAAAACCGTGACAAACAAGGAAAAGTACACACCTAATATAAAGTGAAAGGATTGACTCCTAAATCATCGGACGAGTCAAGTGGTGAACTTTAGCGTGCTAAACAATTGTTACAATATGGAGAGAATGGAAACTTTAAAGTGACCACCTACGAACCGTACAAGACTGTAGATTTATGTAGAGCCAAAGTAAAGTATATCAAAGCGTGTACCAGAAGCGAGTACAGCTTCCCAACCACTTCACTTTACCAAACGGACACGCTAATATTGGTCAGCATATAAAAATGGAGAATGTCATCAGCTCCATTCGCAAATATCTTTCAGCTGATGCCACTAAAACACTTGTGCGTTCATTAGTACTTTCAAGACTGGACTATTGTAACTCAATTCTAGCTGGTTCTTCTCAATATCTACATCAAAAAATTGTCAGCTCTTTACTGGATTTTATCCTCAACTGGAAACCAAGTGGCTACTTCGCTACGGATGGCACCCATGCCTGTGCAGACTATTTCGGGTTTCACAGTACCATCATCGAAATGAACCTGTGAAAAAAGAATATTTGTTTTCTGTGTGCTTGTCTGAATACTGCGACGTTGAATGTCTTTTCCAACCATTTCAAAGAAAGAAGTTTTCACCTCTGTCAACGTGGGTTCGAGTCTCGGGCTCAGCCAGTGTGGGTATGTCAGAAGGCTTGACGGTAGCTTCTCGTGGGTCGATAATTCTTTCAGGCGTTTTCCCACTGGCCGCCATGTATAACCTATCTTGTGCTGAAAATTGACGCTAAACTCTACAACAACAACAACAACAACAATACCTGGAAGGACCTACCCTGGAAGTATTATTCATAGCTTGATATGTCTACTTGGGCGATAAAGTCAAGTACTTCAGTTGTGATATGTCACTTCACGAGTGGGAAGAAAAACTTCGCTTACTTGGAACACCCATATGCATATGGAGTATGCCAGTCGTCTCCTGAATGAGTTGGCCATGAAGGCGATCCAGGAAAGTGCTGAGATAGAATAGGAAGGGCAGAAGAAGAAAAGAAGAGAAGAAATAAGGGATCCTGCCTCACATGATGTCCCTCAAATAAATTGGAGAGGCGGCTGTAAAAGTGGGAACCGCAGAGATCTCGATATCAAAGAGTCTGAATAGACGATGGATTGAAGTCTTCACTATCCCAGAAACTGGGGAATGGAATAGTGAAGGCAATCAGGCTGCCTCCACATGTCTAACCACACGCATAGATCGGACACAAGATTGGAATAGGCTATCTGTGTGTATGTATGCTGTGTGTGTGTGTGTGTGTGTGTGTGTGTGTGTGTGTGTGTGTTTGGGGTGGGGCAGATCTTGGAGGTGTAGGCATTAACCAGCTGCACTTGAAGTTAAGCAAGAAAAAACCAGCTCTTTTCAGGACTAACCAGATCTCTGGAAAAGAGAAACTAATCAAGCTGCGAAACAATATTAGTGTTTGTTGGTAGTTTGTATGTGTGAGATGTGCGTGTCTTTCCCTCAACAAACATACCCCCCCCCCATGTCCCTTCACTCATAAGTGTTTATTTTGTGTGAATGTAGAGTAGCGTGATTAGTGACTAAAAACACTAACTCCCTTGCTGATGTAATAGTGTTTGTGTGTGTGTGTGTGTGTGTGTGTTTCTCCAAAAGAAATCATAAACCTTTGAAATAGTGTAAGTATCAACACTAATTCCCTTCGCTGGTGTAATTATAGGTGATGGTTTTGGTTTTTTATTAAACAATTTCCTTCTCCACTATGCCTTAGTGGGAAATATATGTTTTATTGGTAATAGTGTGTTGGTTTGAAAAAACGTTTATTTTCGGGTAGCACTATTATCACTAAGGGTTGCTTGGTTTGTGATATGTATAGTTAGTGTACATGATATTTTCCTTCACGCCCGTACTTGAGGTATATAAAGTGTAGCATTCGTTCTCTATTTGCACCATTCAACATTTGCATAAACCAATATGGCTACCAAAAGCCTAGAGAAAATGCAGAAGCTACAAGAGGTAGTGGATGATATAGTCATTTTGGCAGATATTATAGCCCACACAGAGTGAAGATGGAAATCAATAATTTGAGGAAGGCCAAAGAAAGATTAAGAGAAAAAAACAGGAAAAATAGGAAAAGCAGGGAAAAGATGATAAGGAACAGATGAGAAAATATAATGAAAAATTAATGAAAGAAGAATAAAATCAAACAAGAAAACATTAAAGGGAATGAGAATGAGGAGGAGAATGTGGAGAAAGAGAAAAAGAAAAAGGCAAGAAATGTCCTGCAAAATATGAGGTGTTAGTAGAAAAGAAGAATAGAGAGAACATAAAAAAAAGTTAAACGGCCCTTTTCAGGGCCACTCATATGTCTCGACAAGATGTATATTCTCTCTTGGCTAAATACTTTTTATTCGATTGTATAGTTGTTTGTTGAATAGATTTATGTTGATAAATATATGTATGGCTATGCATATGTCGATGTATCTAAATTTGAGGAAGAGAAGAAGACTCGTGCGATGCATTCTATGTGAACAGGACAGTGTTAATATAAAAAACAATGGCCCTTTATGTTAAATTTATGTATGTTGATGTATATCTCTTTGTCTCTTATACATGTCTCTAACCATGTCTCTGTGTCTATTGCTCGATTGTGTTAGTCACTATCTAGAGTAGCGGGCATTCAGATAAGCCATTTTCAACACTGTTCCTAACTACTCTGCTCGATTGAGGTGAGCCGCTTGCAACATTGTTGCCATTGTTTCCCCAGTGTCCAATACCGTGCAGACACCCCTATCCAATTTCCCTTGTCGATAGAAAGTTAATACATTGTCGCTATTCATCCCTATATTAAATTCCTCTTGTCCCCAAAGTATCCCACCAATATTAAATTCCCCTTATCGACAGTGCACAAACACGGAAAGTTTACATTAATGTCCCATGGTCGTTAGGCTATCCCAGATTACTAAATCGACCTTGTTTAATCAAGACGGAGTATCCGTCAGAACCTTTTCGTTACTTCTAGACGTATCATGACAAAGCCAAATAAATGAAAATCGTGGACGTCGTTCGTGAAGACTTGAACTTAGTTAATTACGAAGAAGAACTTAAGCTTGTACAGGCTGACGAATTTGGAAATGTCATCATCGCGGCTTACGTGATACCCCATGCTGGTTTAAAACTGTACGCAGTCTTACAACAATTGGGTGATCGCGTCCGTTACATTGACATGGACAGTTGCATCAACATTCAACGTCCTGATGATCAACGTTACCCTAAAATCGAAGAAGACCGTGTAGGAGCCTGGATGGACAAGCACCACGACAACAAGATTTAAAGTTTTGCTAGTGGCGGTCCTAAACATTACGGCTTCGAATACAGGGACAAACAAGGAAAAGTGCACACCGAGTGTAAAGTGAAAGGATTGACTCTAAATTATCGCACGAGTCAAGTGGTGAATTTTAGCGTGCTGAAAGAAGCGTTGCAAAATGAAGGGGATGGAAACTTTAGAATGACCACCTACGATCCGCACATGATTGTAGGTTTACCCATACACCAAATCGTCATTCGGCTCTTCGAAAAAAAAAAGTATCAGATCGTATAGCAGAAGCGAGCACGGCTTCCCAAAAGCTTTACTTTACCGTAAGGACACGCCGCTATTGGCTAGCATAAAAAGGGGTAAGCTTCCAAAACCGATAATTCATTGTGACTACAAACGCCAAGCGAGAAAGATGAATGCTTTCATACAGTAAGTATCAAGCGAAGAAAACTCAAGTGTAATGCTGTGCCTGGCGATCACATCACCAAGGCAGACTACAACACTTTACCTTATGGACACGTTGATATCACCCAGTTTAAATAGGGACGACTTCCAAGAACGACGCTTCATTGCGAGGACAAATGCCTAGAAAAATGAACCACTGTACGCAGACGAAAAAAGAGAAGGAACAAACATGATTGACCTCTTTCACCAGCATACCGTCACGGCAACGTGTGTCCAGGAAGAAAAAGTATTCAGTAGACTTTGACGAGTATTTTAGCACCCAAATGACTGAGACAGCAATTTTGAGAAATATTAGGAAGACAATATTTACCTACACGATGAAATGTATAGACTTCGCGTCTGACGTTCCACTCAAGAAGGCAGCAATTTTCATTACGGACTTCTTTGACTCACTGTTAGAGGAACTCAAACGTCAGTGCCAAATCAAAGATTGGGGTCGTTTGAGCCTATCTATTTATCACGACAGTTTGAAGTCTCCTGTATGTCTCGAGTTTAGTACGCCGGCAGAAATAATTTTTTTTTCCCCAAAAAACTTTTGAGGGCTATTAAAGACGTGCAGACGATGAGAAAAATGTTTGACATCACCGATGGAAAAGTGACCATTAATATGACATACGTGGTACCTCCATGGGAAGAAGACAATGACCGCAAATGATCTGCTTATCGATAAGTGTACCTAGCACGCTGGATATAACAACAGATATACAAATGAAAGGGAGTACGTGATGGGAAACATCTACGATAGGACACAAGTGATAGCTGACCAGATTTAAACAACGGGTGTGACCAATAAAAAAAGAAGCACAAACTTCGTTCTACTTGATCGTTTGTTTCTTGTTTTAGCTTTTTCTTAAAATTGGACAATACCACCTCTTTTAAGATGACAGGCTCATAGAACTTATCTCCCCCTCCCCCATATACTACTGATATCTGCAGATGCATATGGTGTTGCTCTATACTTTTCATATTATGCATATGGTTAAAGAAAAATAACTTCCCTGGGTTTCTTCACTGGTTATACCGGCTATTAAAAAAAACTCGTATATGTTAAATATCTTAAAGAACAGTTTATTACCTTTATTTTGGTGTGTGATGTGTGTGTTGTCTTACATAAGATGTGCGTCTCTCAAACGAATGCTAGCTCTAATTGGTCATTTCACTTCCTGGACTTCAGAGGTAAATTGTGCATATGTAATATATTCATTGCAATTTCAGAAGCTAGTATTGCCTAGTGAAGCAAAATTCAGTTTCCCAATTTTGAATACTGCGAAAGATAATGCACTAATTCAAGCTGAGTTTTTAGGACAATGGAGCGGTCATTGTAGTTGGCAATCTGCTTAGATCATGTACAATTTCCGCAAATACAATATCCATAGAAATTTCAGCTACAGCACATGAAATTAACACGGTTATATACCAGTATTCTCTCCACTTTGCATGTTATGAATATAAAGATTCATCTTTCACTTGCAACTTTGTTAGAATATCTTTAGAGCTCTCCCCGATACAGTCTCCAGAGGTCGAATCCTGAACCTTTAGAGCTAAAGTTACTCCGATTGATTAAGCAGAAGACTTAAATGGCGGTGGGGAGCACTTGACAAGATGTTGGTGTTGATCTATTACTGCTATTTAAGATGACTCTGAAACCCATGAACTAATATTGCTACGATTTTGTACTAGTTGCTGTGTGCGTTTGCAGCAGGAATTAATCACAATTACCAGGATTTAAAGAAAGTAAGGATGAAATTCGTTTCCTGGATTGAGTGAAATTGAAGGGTTGTTGGTTGTTCAGAATAATTAGTTGGACAGTTGTATTGCTAGAGAGGATACATACAGATCATGGTATATTCAGCTATTAAGTTATATGTGTGCTTTTTTTGTTTGTATACGTTAATATAGGTTTGAGATTTGTTTCCAGTTAATATAGTGTCTGCATAATGATGGGCCAAAACCTGTACCACTTGAAAAGAAAACTCATTGTAGATCAACTTATTGTTTAAATCCTTACAGGTCCATTCTGGAGAATATCTTCATAATGTCAATTAGTCCTACAGCGTAAGACATACCACATGTTTTTGTTTTGGCGTGATATCTTACTGCCTTTATAACAGCCTCTTGTAGTGTGTTCCCAAGTCAACTGACAGTCAAGCACGAGGAATACTGCAGGAATATCTCACACACTTGGCAGCACATATTGAAACTCTTCCCCAAATTTAAATCTAATTTATTATAAAATTTATTATAACTGCTGTTTTTATCCTGATAGAATCAAAATTTGACAGAAGCATGTGCCGCCATGTCAATACTTTTTTATGTTCCATTCACCTGGTTGGAATGTGATGGAAGCCAAGAAGGCCGAAATCAGATTTGGTTGAAAAAGGTTTCTTTAACGAAACAAATAAAAGTACCCTAATATTGAATAAAGTATTTGGATAGCATCATTTCTTTCAATATATTTATGTTTTAACCAATTTCAGCATACCTGTTTTACATTACTTTCCAACCAGCTAAAATGTACATCAATGGAAATTTAAAACATGAACATCTGTTTTGCGAGAATTTGATTTATTACAAAAAAGTCATCAGAGTAAGTGAATTCTGCATAAGTCAACATGCCTTTAACTTGTGAGAAAGCTTAATTTATGTGCTACTAAGTGTGTGAGATATTCTTGAAAATTTGGTCTCATTCTGATGTCAGTCAGCATCGGAACCGACTACACAAGGCCATTATTTTGGCAGTAAGACCAGATTTATTTATATTTACTATAAAAAAATAATGAAGGCTTGGGTGAACCTACAGCTTCAACTGCATGATGGCATGACAGTCATAAGCAAAAATACTGATCCATCACAATGACTAAAGTTAAATATAAACCACTTGCTCGATAACTTGACCCATGATCAGTGCATCTCCTAGAGGTCCAAGACTGAGAGTCAAAACTCCTTGGTGTCAAAACTGGGGGTCACACTGAGTAAAAAACAAATGTTGTTATCAAAACTGGGTGTCAAATTAAAAATTTGGGGGTCTCGGTAGTGAAAATGAGGGTAAAGGGAAAAACTGCCCGTTAACTCACGAACCCACTTTCGATGTGGGTCAGGCATGGATCCTATTTCGTTTTACCAGAAAATACCAAAAATTGATCCCAATTTGTTGAAATTAAAAGAAAATAATAATCAAAATTGGTAACTGCAGGGTTCCCATGCTACCAGGAAATAAGGAAAATGTCTGGAGAAATGATAAATTTTTATCCAACTGTGACAAATCTTTGCAAATATGGATGAAAGTCAGGAAAAACCGGCAAATTTTTCTCAACAACTTGAATCCCAAAACAATTGCATAATTCAGTTGTAACTGAACTGATCTTGAGTTAAATTTATTGAGTTCTAGCCAAAATATTAGGAGGTTGCAGTATAGATCATTTGGCTGCTTTCCAGAAATATATTTGTTGAGACAATCCAAAACACACGGTTGATTAGATTCATCTGGTAGACATTTTGTTTCACAGACAGCTTGATATCCATATATATTTTTATATGGAAGGTATGAAAACCAGTCTTGCATCCCAAGAGGTCAACATGGTGGTGTTAAAGCATAGCTGCTTAGTGGATGGGCTAGCAAACTTAAATGTTGTTAAATTGAGGTATACCTGCATGAAAAATTGATATGAAAATTATTTATTTATTCAGAAATTGTGAATATTGAAATCATTATGGCTTTATACTGCTGAAAGACAATAAAACTAATGTGTTGATGATATTTGAGCTGGTGCTATTGATTTTGATTGCTAGTTGCATGAGTATATAGAATCTCAAAACTGTCATTTTTAAATGTTTTACATATTTTTTTTAAATGAAAGTCATACTTGTTCTTGAAATAAATATGTTAAGAGTTATACGTTCTTTCTTGCTTTTACAAAAGGTATCACACTTTCATTTACAAAAATTTAAAGTTTTTACAACAACAATAAAAAGTTGTTGATATCACATGACCATTGGACATTGAAATGGCTTAAGTGTCTAATTATAAGAATCCATCAGATTTGTTTCATTTGATGGTTCTGTACATAATCATCTTTTCTGTCAAATATTAAAAGCTGGCCTCCTTTGTATTATTATATCTTTTGGATCAAAGGAGGTGGAATAAAAGAAAAGTCACAAGTCATGCAAATCCTACATGCTTAAGATTTAGTAGCCCTGGTTGTTTGTCGGGTGAACACATCAGTTGATCAGTCAACACTATTATAACTTTTATTTTGTGTAATATAATTAAACTACCTATGAACAGCATCAAAAGTGTAAATAGAAACTATTAAGCAAGTCACACTTCACATGCTAATTAATATTAGCACCGCTGACCCAGTAAGTAAGGACAATATTGAAAGAATAATTTGACAATGGTTGGCATCAGGATCTGGAGGAAACAATGCATTACATGAAGTATATTGAGAACTTAATAAATATTATTTTGTTTATTTCTTTACGAATTAATGTACAGTAGTATATCAACTGCAACATTTTGTGACAAATAGTGGTTGCAAAATAGGGTCCTTTTGGGTACATGGAATTAGGGATAGGATTTGTGAAATTGGGGCCTGAGTCAGAAACAAAATTCGTTGAGCACTGTATGTGGTGGCAATTTCAAACTATTTTCAAGTAAGGCCAAAAACTGTTTTTCATTAACATTTTTTTTTTATGTTTTGGGAAAAAAATGCAAGAATCATCAGTGAGACTGGAAACATATATATATATATATTTTTGCCTATTATGTCCTGTTTTGTTTGTCTAAACAGATTATTGATTTTGTATTTTAAAAAAATGACAAACATTAAGCAATGTCATTTACAAGTGTAAGAATGACATTCCTAATACAGTGCATTGAGACTGATAGTTTCTAATAGCTTTCACTTGTTGAAAGTTAATAATTTAATGACATTCCTGTAGTTTATTGATCCAGATTGAAGCTGAAAATTAGAGAATTTATACAGCAATTATAGTGACCTACTACATCAGGACAGAATCATGTGGTACACAAAGTGCTGCTGACTGGGTTTTCTTAAAAATCTTTCTAAAGGTACATCAGACAAACTGGTAAGACACAGATTCTGTCCTTCAACAATCTGAATCATAGTTTATCCAAGGAATTTAACAGAAACATGAAAACATGAAGCCAAAAAAAACCAAGGAAATTTCTATTTGACATATAGTCGCTGCAGTTATTGATTATTTTTACTCTTGTTAAGATTTTATAATAATGAACACAACTGTGGACATGGTTTCCTGTCAAATCATTACTGCTGTATGTATTTGTAAAGAATAGTAAAAAAAGACAGCAAACTCGTACTGAGAAATACTATTAAGAATTTTACTCCTGCACCTTTGTTGATGGAATGCCTGGGAAAGATAGGGTTTTTAAAACTTTACAAGTCAACTATTACAATTTCCTAATTTTACAATAAGTATTATTATTATTATTATTATTATTATTATTATTATTATAACAGCAGTAATGACAATAAGAACAACAATTCATGATGAATAAAAAGGCATCCTTTTGGTCATGAGATACATGTGCAGCGTGTCACGCTTAATTATTTATCTATTATGTCAATGTACATTGCTTGTGTTTCTCAGAATATTGAGCACAATTTCATTAAACCTATACAGTTATGGTTATTAAAGAAAAAGAAAGAAGTAAATTGGTGAAGGTAGATACAGGAGAAATCCAGTAACACAAGTTATGGATCATGACTACCCTGCTGTCATCAGATTGGATATTACAATTGGAGTAGTACATTTTCTTGTCCATGTGAACAGGAATTGTTTTTAATAGCACTTTCCTACACTGAGCAATATCAGAATCCCTTTTCATCCTGAATATACTGTTATGTTTATCTATATTGTGTGCTTAATTTTTGTCTGTGATTGATGGTTGTGGAATTAATGCCTACCTGATTTTTGTCATGATTATAAAACAAAATGTTTACGGAGCAAGAATTTAAGGTAATTTTTGTTTGCAGTAGGCATAGACTCATTTTCCATTTTGATGATTGGTTTTATCAGAACACACTATTGTGACATTGGTCATGTGCAGTAAGTATACATTGGATTTGGTAGACAATTAATTATTTCTGTTTTCATATCAGATTTTGGGAATCTATGATCAGAGTTTGTTGATGTGTTCAGATATAATTTGAAAGGAATTATTTATTTAAATTTTTGGAATTTTAACGTGATCATTGAATTGGTGGACTGAGACACTACTTTGAGATTATTGAGAACTCATTCAAAGACATACTGGATTATCTCATTGTGGTACATAAAATAATTTTTCAGGACTTGGTACAAAACTTCAGTGTAACCGCAGCATTGCCACAACATAAGGTTTTAGGAAAGTGTAGTATCTTTTGTAATTGATAGCTCAAGAGAAAAACAAATCTGTGATCTTGCTTGTATTGTTTTCTGAGAGCCCTTGAGTGAATTGAACAGAATAAAACTCATTTCAAAGATATTTTATCACACTAAATCATTTATTTCTCTTAAATGCCATATTACATAAAGTTTGAATAGACTGAAAGTAAGAATTTGGAAATCAAAATATATAATCATGATATAAACACAGTTTTATAACATGTATTCATCTCCTTATAAACATTTCCAAGGGGTTATCAACAGGAAGGAAACCAAAGTGCAAATTTATTTTGACTATACAAAATTTTCCTTCATTCAGACTGTCAGGAGTGTTCATTGAATCTCAAAATAGGGGTAAATAACCCCTGCCAATCTCTGTCTTGTACCCGTAAATTTGTAGTTTCTTAAATTTTATCCACAACACTTGGAGTTATTAAATGTGCTTTCACTCTTTAATAGACTGGATATTATGAGTACTGTTGATGCATTGTGGAGGTGGGGGTGTAGTGGTTCTATGGTTAAAACTTTATGTTCTTGACCAATAATCATTATTGTTGTTCTTGGGCAAGGCATTTTACTTGACTTGGTATGATGTAACCTTCATGTGTTCAAACTGCAGTAGTTTCGTTAGCATATTGATAAAGATGCATTTTAAGGATATAGTCAACCTTAGTTATTTTGCCATCTGTTTCACCTTCACCATCATTCACATGTATTGCTAACAATAAGCTTGAAAGGTATAGATTTCTTAGGAAATTACAAATAGGTACATAACAGTGTTTCTTATATGTTACAGTTATATCATGAATAAAAAAATACGTACAGGCTGTTTTAGCTTTTCCAGAATTTTACCTATTTATCATACTCAGATTAATAGTCAGGAAAGCAGTTGATTTAATTTTATATCATTTCTCAAGTCCACTAAATGCTTTCTTGATTGTTAAGTGTGTTTCATGTTTGACTGGCCCCCTCTGATACTAACTCTATAGACTAGTTATTGCTAGTAAATTGTAGGCGTCAGTATTAAAACTTCCTGCTCTTTTCAACAGGCTCTTAATTGTCTGTACAGTCTTTCACCTGGTGTTGGCTATAGTGTAAGCCTAGTGTCCCACTTGAGTTACAGTTTTTAGATTACATCTTATACAACAATTTACATCACAGCGCAAATTCATTTACTATAAGGTAATGACCATTTTATTTTATTGGGGTGGGGTGGGGTCTGTGATTTTTGTTTGAGCTGTGATATTTTATTTTCTTTATCTCAAGAAATTAGTTTTAAATTATGTAATGGATATAATGATGTGCCATTTTGCTTTAAACAGATAATTCAGAACAAATATTTTTTCCAACTATTGACATACTTAAATTTCAAGAAAAGTTTTAGTCCCCTGACCTAGAACATTAAAATGTTAGTCCTGAATATAATTTATTATTGGGTATGTTGTGGTATATTCAGAAATACTTCATATCACAGTAAAAAAAAATGTCATGGTCCCATGCTATAGTAGACATTACTTGTCATGATCTAATTACTTTGGCACACATCATTCCACCAGATTTCCAGTCCCCATTGCACCATTCCCACCTGATTCTGTAATGTAGTGATAGAATGCACAAATATGATGCTTTTTTGTAATAATAATCAATTTTCAAAAGCAGTAGAGTGGATTTCAGCAGTAAAATGTATGTGCAGTAGATGACCTTTGACAAAGTAAAGTTTACTGCTGGTAGAACCACATGTATGTTATTGGTCAAACAAATGCTGATATCTGATCAAAAATGAATCTAGTTATGTCATAACTGATTCCTTATTCCTTGAATCTTATAAACATCAAAGATACTCTCAAAATAATCCAACCTTGAATTTAAAAAATACCCAACTAAACTTGACATTAGTGACCTGTTACCTCTGGCCAGTACATACTTACTTTTGCGATATTTTGTGCCGATAAAGTGTAAATGGTAGTCTAGTAAATATTATTGATCATTATATGCAGTTAATTTGTTATGGACAGTACCTGTTGGAAATTATACAGGAGGCAAAATAAGCCTAATTAAGACTTGTGCAACAGCCAAAATCATAATGCATCATAAAAACATGTAGATTGAAATTTCCATGTGTCAAAAATGGTCAAAGGTAACTTCCAAACATCAAAACCCAATGGTATGCATCTACTGAGAACTCTAATCATACTTGCCTTGCAGCAGTTATATTGATGGTCCTTGTAGTGATGGAGTGATGTTGTTTTAATCTTGTGGTGCAGACCATATATTTGAGGTGGATGTTCACCCTGACCAGTTTTAAATTTGACTTACAGACCATTTTTTAAAATCATTTTTAGTGTTACATATGTTCTTGCAAAAGAACATGATATAATAGTTGGGCGGAAAGTTCAAAGCCTTAGAGTAGCTGCTGAATGGTGCGAAAAAGTGCTGATATTTACAGTGTCTGAATTCAGAGGCAAAAAGACCCCGAGATATTATTATAAGAGTACAAGTGAGCAACTAAGTTTCATGATCTTGTTCATGTACTAGTTGTATCTAAATAAGTAGTGTACATGACCTCGAAATCAAGGCATGTCAAGACTTAGACAATTTGATGATGGGGTTAAAGGGCAAATTGACTAATGAGATTAACAAAAGTGCTACAGTTGCTAGAACTGATAGTTTAGATGGAACAGTAGCCTAGTGTAAGAAGGCGCGTGATGCCAGGCTTAATGTTTGGAATAAAGCCTTTCCTTGAATTGACGAAATGCAGTGTAATTCTAATGGACAAACAAGAGCTATATGTCAGTTGTGTAAAGAATTTGGAAAAGTAAGCTCAATGACAAGCACTGGTTCTTAACATCTTAGCCACTTCAGCTATGCTCAATATGCTTAAAGACGGGGAATGCAAGTTTTACTGGTGGGACTCATATTTTTACCATAATAGGAGTCCTGGACTCCTAATTGTAAATTGTCATGATACCTCTCCATATGATTTCACCAGTTTTAATGGCACAAATGTACTTGTGCTAGAATAAACCCATTGGTTGTTTGCATGTTACATAAAGAATGCAAACTATATTTATTAACCAAATATGTATTGATATTGTCATTTTTGCAGAATATGGCATCTATTTTAAATTGGCTAAGAAAAAGCTCTTTTCTTGAGTACCAGTAAATAAGATACTTGATGTTAATTTAGGTTTTTTAAATCTGCAAGTCACTGTTAGGTATTTATTACCATTAAGTCTACAAGTGACTGTTAGGTTATTTATTACCATTAAGTCTACAAGTGACTGTTAGGTTATTTATTACCAGTAAGTCTACAAGTGACTGTTAGGTATTTATTACCATTAAGTCTACAAGTGACTTACATATTTATTACCATTAAGTCTACAAGTGACTATTAGGTATTTATTACCATTAAGTCTACAAGTGACTATTAGGTATTTATTACCATTAAGTCTACAAGTGACTGTTAGGTATTTATTACCATTAAATCTGCAAGTGACTGTTAGGTTATTTATTATCATTAAGTCTACAAGTGACTGTTAGGTTATTTATTACCATTAAGTCCACAAGTGACAGGTTATTTATTACCATTAAGTCCACAAGTGACTGTTAGGTTTTTTATTACCATTAAGTCTACAAGTGACTGTTAGGTTATTTATTATCATTAAGTCTAGAAGTGACAGGTTATTTATTACCATTAAGTCCACAAGTGACTGTTTGGTTTTTTTATTATCATTAAGTCTACAAGTGACTGTTAGGTTATTTATTACCATTAAATCTGCAAGTGACTGTTAGGTATTTATTACCATTAGGTCTACAATGAATGTTAGGTTATTTATTACCATTAAGTCCACAAGTGACAGGTTATTTATTACCATTAAGTCTACAAGTGACGGTTAGGTTTTTTATTACCATTAAGTCCATAAGTGATTGTTAGGTTATTTATTACCATTAAGTTCACAAGTGACTGTTAGGTTATTTATTACCATTAAATCTGCAAGTGACTGTTAGGTATTTATAACCATTAAGTCTACAATGACTGTTAGGTTATTTATTACCATTAAGTCCGCAAGTCACTGTTAGGTTATTTATTACCATTAAGTCTACAAGTCACTGTTAGGTTTTTTATTTCCACAAGTGACAGGTTATTTATTACCATTAAGTCCACAAGTGATAGGTTATTTATTACCATTAAGTCTGCAAATTGACTGTTATTTATTACCATTAAGTCCACAAGTGATAGGTTATTTATTGCCATTAAGTCCATAAGTAACTGTTAGGTTATATATTGCCATTAAGTCCACAAGTTGACTGTTAGGTTATTTATTACCATTAAGTCTACAAGTAACTGTTAGGTTATTTATTACCATTAAATCTGCAAGTGACTGTTAGGTTATTTATTGCCATTAAGTCCACAATTTGACTGTTAGGTTATTTATTACCATTAAGTCCATAAGTGACTGTTAGGTTATTTATTACCATTAGGTCCACAAGTGACAGGTTATCTATTACCATTAAGTCTGCAAGTGACTTAGGTTATTTATTACCATTAAGTCCACAAGTGACTGTTAGGTTATTTATTACCACTAAGTCCACATGTGACTGTTAGGTTATTTATTACCATTAAGTCCACAAGTGACTGTTAGGTTATTTATTACCATTACGTCCACAAGTGACTGTTAGGTTATTTATTACCATTAAGTCCACAAGTGACAGGTTATCTATTACCATTAAGTCTGCAAGTGACTTAGGTTATTTATTACCATTAAGTCCACAAGTGACTATTAGGTTATTTATTACCACTAAGTCCACATGTGACTGTTAGGTTATTTATTACCATTAAGTCCACAAGTGACTGTTAGGTTATTTATTACCATTACATCCGCAAGTGACTGTTAGGTTATTTATTACCATTAAGTCCACAAGTGACAGGTTATTTATTACCATTAAGTCTGCAAGTTGACATTTATTACCATTAAGTCCACAAGTGATAGGTTATTTATTGCCATTAAGTTCATAAGTGACTGTTAGGTTATTTAATACCATTAAGTCTACAAGTGACAGGTTATTTATTACCATTAAGTCCACAAGTGACTGTTAGGTTTTTTATTACCATTAAGTCTGCAAGTGACTGTTAGGTTATTTATTATCATTAAGTCTAGAAGTGACAGGTTATTTATTACCATTAAGTCCACAAGTGACTGTTTGGTTTTTTATTATCATTAAGTCTACAAGTGACTGTTAGGTTATTTATTACCATTAAATCTGCAAGTGACTGTTAGGTATTTATTACCATTAGGTCTACAATGAATGTTAGGTTATTTATTACCATTAAGTCCACAAGTGACAGGTTATTTATTACCATTAAGTCTACAAGTGACGGTTAGGTTTTTTATTACCATTAAGTCCATAAGTGATTGTTAGGTTATTTTTTACCATTAAGTCCACAAGTGACTGTTAGGTTATTTATTACCATTAAATCTGCAAGTGACTATTAGGTATTTATAACCATTAAGTCTACAATGACTGTTAGGTTATTTATTACCATTAAGTCCGCAAGTGACTGTTAGGTTATTTATTACCATTAAGTCTACAAGTCACTGTTAGGTTTTTTATTTCCACAAGTGACAGGTTATTTATTACCATTAAGTCCACAAGTGATAGGTTATTTATTGCCATTAAGTCCATAAGTAACTGTTAGGTTATATATTGCCATTAAGTCCACAAGTTGACTGTTAGGTTATTTATTACCATTAAGTCTGCAAGTGACTGTTAGGTTATTTATTACCATTAAGTCTACAAGTAACTGTTAGGTTATTTATTACCATTAAATCTGCAAGTGACTGTTAGGTATTTATTACCATTAAGTCTACAAGCGACTGTTAGGTTATTTATTACCATTAAGTCCACAAGTGATTGTTAGGTTATTTATTACCATTAAATCTGCAAGTGACTGTTAGGTATTTATTACCATTAAGTCTACAATGACTGTTAGGTTATTTATTACCATCAAGTCCACAAGTGATAGGTTATTTATTGCCATTAAGTCCATAAGTGACTGTTAGGTTATATATTGCCATTAAGTCCACAAGTTGACTGTTAGGTTATTTATTACCATTAAGTATGCAAGTGACTGTTAGGTTATTTATTACCATTAAGTCCGCAAGTGACTGTTAGGTTATTTATTACCATTAGGTCCACAAGTGACAGGTTATCTATTACCATTAAGTCTGCAAGTGACTTAGGTTATTTATTACCATTAAGTCCACAAGTGACTGTTAGGTTATTTATTACCACTAAGTCCACATGTGACTGTTAGGTTATTTATTACCATTAAGTCCACAAGTGACTGTTAGGTTATTTATTACCATTACATCCACAAGTGACTGTTAGGTTATTTATTACCAGTACGTCCGCAAGTGACTGTTAGGTTATTTATTACCATTAAGTCCACAAGTGACAGGTTATTTATTACCATTAAGTCTACAAGTTGACATTTATTACCATTAAGTCCACAAGTGATAGGTTATTTATTGCCATTAAGTTCATAAGTGACTGTTAGGTTATTTAATACCATTAAGTCTACAAGTGACTTAGGTTATTTATTACCATTAAGTCTACAAGTGACAGGTTATTTATTACCATTAAGTCTGTAAGTGACAGGTTATTTATTACCATTAAGTCCACAAGTGACTGTTAGGTTATTTATTACCATTAGGACCACAAGTGACAGGTTATTTATTACCATTAAGTCTGCAAGTGACTTAGGTTATTTATTACCATTAAGTCTGCAAGTGACTGTTAGGTTATTTATTACCATTAAGTCTGCAAGTGACTGTTAAGTTATTTATTACCATTAAGTCTGCATGTGACTGTTAGGTTATTTATTACCATTAAATCCCAAAGTGTCTTTTAGGTGATTCATTACCATTAAATTCGCAAGTGACTGTTAGGTTATTTATTAGCATTAAGTCCACAATTGACAGTTTATTTATTACCATTAAGTCCGCAAGTGAGTGTTAGGTTATTTATTACCACTAAATCCCAAAGTAACTGTTAGGTTTTTTATTACCATTAAATTCGCAAGTGACTGTTAGGTTATTTATTATCACTAAGTCCGCATGTGACGTTAGGTTATTTGAGTCAGTGCCATTGTTGTCTTCCTTATGGTATAACAGTACCAATTGCGCAAGTCCAGGTGGGTGGAGCTTAAGGTGTAGGGAACCTTGCATTCAGAAATAAACAGCAACACTAGCTATAATTGGTGGAATATATAAGAGTTGTACTTTCTGTTTGGCTTAAAAAATGTTTAGCCTCTTGGCAACATGTGAATTTATGCTAATTCCTATAAAGGTCATATTTTGTATTTTTTATGATTTTTTGAAAATGTGATACACATGACTGAAAATAAGTATGTTGTGACTAGATAACTCATACCCCTGTCTAGTTTCAGCAGAGTTACCTCTCTTAAATGCAATGGAGTACCTGGTTCTGTTATTGTCAAATTGACAATCACATTGTTCTCTACGACAGTGTGTGACATACATGCTGAAGTAGGATAGAAAGTATATTTATTTCACAAAACATTAGCATTGAGATCTATGGAAAAACAATTGGTACCGTGATACCTTATGGACAACAGTATAACAATCTACTAGAGGTGTGTGCCCACAAGTGATCTTTCTCTCCTTGCCAGATTAGGGCTGAGTAGTGAGAAATTTGGGAAAGGGAGTGTCAAGAGGTCTGACTTAAGGCAGCATTGTTTACAAGTGTCTACCACTTAATTTAGTTTACAGTATGTAAATATTTATAGTCAGTAACCATTTAGAGAACATGCACATGGTAAATCTGGTGTTAGCAGATGTGTATGTCCAGGTAGTGTATCTGTTTTTTCATTTGGGCATTTGATGAGTTGTCAGTTTTAAGTAATGCAGGCAGATTAGAGAAAAGGTTTAATTTAATATTGGATTAAGTAAACAATAATTTTGGTTATTGTATGCCATTTACACTTTCAGGTATTTTGGTAAATGTTAAAGCCTTAGTAAGAATTTTAATGTTGCAAGAGTTACTAATGATGCTTAAAACATGTTTTACTTCATCTTTAAAGAAATACTTATTAAAGTTTATGAAAGTAAAATTTAAAAATCCTTGATTTACATGTATTTCTGCAAACTTGTATGATATTTTTTACTGCCAATAATGGTAATCTTTAAAAAGATTTCTATAAAAAAATGGAGCCAAGATATGAAGATGTAAATCTTATTTTCCTACTTTTACATGATGAATTGCAACATAAACTTGCTTACTTTTGCCAGCAGTAATGAAACCTCCACAAAGTAATAATTTGCTCATGATTGGGTTGCAATTGCTTGGAATTGAATCACTCCACTTTGGAAAGCTTTATACATTTCTAACTGGACCCTCATAAATTCAATTATATTTGCAGATAAAAATAATCCTTCAGTTGCCCCAACAGTTTAAAAAAAAGTACATAGCATTTTGTTTAAGCTGATTTACTTTTAATAACTTTACTCATTGAACATAGACAAAAATTCAGAATTGATATTGTACCCAGAATATGAATTATTCACTATTAATTAGTGAGGAGTAAAGATGTGAACTTGAGAAAAGGTAAAAGTCAAATTTACTTTTTCTTTTTATTGGGGGAAAATGGCATGTACTGGAGCTACAGTTTCAACCTCTGGCATGGACTCAGCAAGACAGTACCAGTAATCATTTCTAAATTTTTATCATTGGTATTACATCAGGTTAAATCTAATTATGTGCATATAATGTATTGACTCAAGTCATTTCTGGAATGTGTGACATCCATCAACATTAGCAGTACCACCTGTGTGTAAAATTGATGAAACCAGAATATGTTCATTATGCTTCATTGTATATTTAGATTAATTCTCTTTATATCTGTTAATTTTATGTTTTTAAAATAACTATTTCTTGACCCATTCTTTCTAGGATGATTTAAAAAGCCATGAAATAGATTGATTGCAAGACAGTAAGTAGTAAGCATGCATTTGTGTTTGCACAGTTGATTTGTCATCAAACCTCATTTTGGAATAAGGTAATTCTTACTGCTGTATTACCTCCCATTAAACTTTAAAATATTTTTTCACATCACACCCACCCCTTTCCCCCAATGAAATGGCCAGTCCTAATTGTGATTTTTATACATTTTTCAATACAGACAAGCATATCTTGTGGTCAGACTACATACAAATGTCGCTTGCATTTAGTTAAAACCCCTTATTGAATTACTGAGAACAGCAAAGACTAATTAAGCCTTTATTTTGCCATCCATTGGATTTTAAAGACAAAAACTTGTATATTTTTATTTAAGGTCAGTGTGGCTGTGATTATTTGTGTGTTTGCACATTTTTATAATCCAAATTTGAACATGGACTGTTATAGTCTAGATTTTGCATCAAATAGGTTGACTTGGTTACCATTCTTGAAGCCCCATTTTGATCTGTTAGTTTTACTATCATCAAAATCCAGATGGTGTCAATTTTGAGTAAGAGCTTATGCCTTTATCTTTAGCAAGAATTTTTTATCACAATGTAGTAGAATGGTCAACTCTACATTATATAAAATTTCAGATGTATATAAGGCAGGTTATCATAATCAGGTCACAAATTGTATAAGACAAATGAGTGATAGCAGGTCACATCTTGATATGTATAGAACAACACCTTCGCACCTCAGGTAGTTTACATGCAAAGATAACAATGTTGTTGAAATTATCCAACATGTTTTCACTACACACTGCAAGACAATATACAGTATACTAAAAATCTGGATAAATGGAACACTTGGGCATTATTTCCGGTTTGTTTCTCACATTGGAAGTTTCAGTCATGGCTGGTGTAGAATATTGACACTTTGAGAAAGATTTGTCCACTAAATCAACCTACCTCTTTTTTTTCTTTCTGAGATACTAGTAAAATTTATGCAGGATCTTGAAATCTAGGATTATACAATCATCCCAGTTAAGAGGCAAAATGTAATAATGGGTCAACATTGCATGCATAGGATGTTTGACAATCATGTAAGACAAAGGTCTCAAACTCAAATGACCCTGTGGGCCACATGTGAGATATCTAGACAGAATTTTATTTGTGTATTTGTAGTTATCAAGTTGCAGCAAGTCATCATCCCCCCACCCATTTAAAACTTGCAAACACCAAAAATACACAATATTTTCAAAAGCATGATTTCCAATTATTCTATTTTTAGAGAGTTGGCAACTTTTTGGACACTGATAATATAAACCTGTATATACAGTAATATCCTATGATTCCTGTAGCTTCATGCTTAATACTGTTGGACAATTATGATGCCTTGGCAGTTTATGCAGATAATTGTTATTGAGGTGAATAAGGTAGATAAGTGAAATCGAATTGCAAAAATGCACCAACAGAAATGGGTTCTTGATCTAAATATCTTGGATTGCATTTTTGTGATGCATTAATAAAGCTAAGAGTTGTTTGATTTAGTCTGCTGAAAGGGACATAAATGTACATATACACATTTGTATTATGCAGTTGTGACAGTGTACTTTGATTACCAGTACATTGTAGTACCAATATTGTTCTTAAATTTGGGGGTATGAACATTTATGAAATATAAAGTATATTCAAAATATATTTTGAAAAAGAATCTAAAATGTAAAGACAGATCTGTCCTAGGCTTTATATAAAACTTAGAAGAATTTTTTTTGTTTAATACTGGTTGTATATGTTAACAGCTGAATTTAATAAAGATATTATAACAGTTTTTTATGAGATTATACAATATTGGCAAAGAATCACAAGTTAGTTAATTATATTAGAAATCTCTTGTCTGTATGGATTTCACTGTATGTTGCATGATCAAAATAAAGATGTTATGGACATTAGTTTGCATCTGTGTCACCAATAAATCCCATAGATTGGCATTTATAAATTAATGATTGTCAAATGTTAATCTGGAGAGTGAAAACGAGAAAATGGACTTGACACAAAGGGAAGATCAGTATGCAGATGCTGTAAATGTAGTTCAGTTAGGAATATTTTGGAATAAGAAATCCATTAATTAATTTCTTGTCCATGCTAAGATGAAATTAGAATCAAATGTAATTTGAAAACCTTTTTTGTGACATCAAAATCAGTTATTAGAGATCTCAGAAATAATGATAGCATTGTTATTAGGAATACATGAAAATTTATTAATTTACCCTCTAGGAAAAAAAGAAACTGTTTTGAATAATGTTGATTTGAAACTTTATGATTGGTACAACACATTTGTTTGGAAGATAAACTAACGTAAATGTCTGTGTATTTTCTTATCACCATGCAGCACTCTGTTATATGTAAATTTTGATTAAAATTTGATTGTAATGTGGGCTTGAGGCATCTGCTACTTTGAGTAATAAGTCAGTCAAGTCAGTCAAGAGGTGATTAAAAGGCAAAGGCAGCAAGAGATAAACAGTTACCATTCTACAGATTGCTTAATTGATTTACAATAACTGTGCTGATTTATGTTGCAAGTCATTGATCCATCCTGTGAGTATCCATTAGGTCAACTTGCGATATGCATGAAGTACACAAAGTGGAACAATTAAGTTTTTTGGAAGTAAGGTAAATCATAAATAGTTTTGTACTTTATTGCCTAGCATGAGACTGTTGAAATCATCTTTATCAAAGATTGTTGGCTAGTGTAATATCACCTACAAAGTTTGTTTGAAATCTGAGTTTACTCCATCCATGTAAATATGAAAGAGCAGAGGATGTTTATTGATGTTATTCATCCTTGAGTTTGAAGATAACCAGGACATCACTAACTGGCTTCGTTTATGAGAGTATGTCGTTGACTGATCAGGCCAATTTGTGTTCTGAAAGTTTGGGGCACACTGAACAGATTTGCCACTTGGTGTTGCTTAATCAATAAAGGACATGCAGCAGATTTGAGATTTATGCGGCTCATTCTTTGCACTGCTTCTACAATTCTCCATAGGTTGAAGTCTATTGCTTCTGTATGATTACTATTTAAAAGTTTCAAGGATGACTTTAGTGAAACTTTGTAATGTTTTCCTGAAATTACTTTCTCTCCTTCAGCTCACCATAGAATAGCTTCATTGGTTGTTGCTCTTTTTTTTCATGTCTTAGTGATTTGGCATGCCCATCTTATCTGTAATTTCATCAGCAGAGTGTTTTTTATGCTTTGAATGCCTTCCTTTGTGAGAACCTCACTTTCTGGGACCCTATCCTGTCATCTTATGCTGCTCCAGATTTTGTACATAATTGTGAAAATCAGGAAAAAGTATGGAAAACAGAGATTTTTTTCAAAGCCTGAACAAAAGGATGGAATTTTGGTATGCTGTTTTACTTAAGTTCTTGCATCATAGGGTTGGATGACGGATCAGCTGCTGAATACAGGTTCATTAGGGTAGCTATCACCCACTCATGATTAGCAAATACTATTTAGGGTCATGCGAATATCACCTGCTCATTTATAGTGACCCAGACTTCAAATTAGTCTGCAAAAAAATGCATACCATTCTGGAAAAATCTTGGAAAAGGTCTTGAATCTTTTTAGCCAACCACTGTGTGAACCCTGCTCCTCAGCTTCCTCAACTTCCTCAGCCCATTTGAAAATGGTTAAGCTTATTGGCATGGCATCTGTACACTATCCGAGTTTTGCATGCATACAACAGGGTTGGCACCACAGTGGTTTTGTAGACCTTCAGTTTTGTTTGTACTTGTAAGCCTCAGAATTCCCACATACCTGTACATAGTTTGCTAAATGCCACACTTTTTAAAACAATTCTGACATTGGTTTTGTTGACAATATGGACAGCATGTGACAGTTTACTGCAGAGATAGGTGAGCCTTCCCGCTGCCATGAGAGGGTTGAGCCATTCACTGTGATGGTAGGGTCAACAAAACTTTCCTGGCACTGCTTGGTGCATCATCTCTGCCATCTTCATACTGATTGTGAGACTGAAATTGTCACAACTGAATAGAAATGGTCCACACTCTGTTGTATGTCAGACTCAGAGTCTCAGACTCGACATTCATATAACAGTCATCATGGAACAGTAGATCATTGAACTGTCACTTCCTATAACTTAGTCTTCGCTTGCCTGTAGTCTCCTGAGATTGAAGAGCATGTGATCAGTCTGATATCTGATGTCAATCCCAATATCGTTGTCAAGAAGGCATCAGTAAACATGGTGGATAACATAATACTGAAGATGGCTGTTGTAACACAGCCTTGCTTGACTATTGATGACTAGGAATGGTTCAGATGAATCATTATCATCCTTGAACAAATGAGCTTGCATCCTGGAATTACCAAACCATTACAATGAATTTCTCAGGGTAATCAAGCTTGCCATGATCTTCAGAGGCCCACCATGACTGACTGTTTCAAAGGCTTTTGTCAGGTAAATGCATATTGTATCAAGGTTGAAGTTCTGTTCTTGGCATTTATTGTGGAGTTCAAACACTGCAAATACAATGCATATTGTCATTGGTCCATCATCCTTTCGTGAAGTCACACTGACTCTCAGGCTGGATTCTGTGATCAATGTGATACAGAAGGTGATTCAGCAGAATTCTAGCGACGATTAATTTACTGGCGATTGACTGTGCCCTGATTGGCTGAGTGATCTAAAGCACTCACTGTTCCAGATCACTGCCATCACCTGTCTGCGTGGGTTTGAGTCTCATTCTTGGCTAACGTAAGTGCGTGAGAAAACTTGTATTGTAGCTTCTCATTGGATGGTGGTTCTTCCTGGGGTTTTCCAGGGTTCTTTCTCCATGAGTTATACTGGCTGCCTTGTATAGCCTATCTTGGCATTAAACCCTACAACAACAACAACTGGTTATTGATAGCAAGATGTCCAAATGGTTGCCACATGATTGTCTGTTGCTTCTCATCAGGTACAAATGAACATTAGATGCAATCCTTGTATTCCTGGAGTTCCTTGAGTCAACATTAATTAAAAGATTTCATTCAGTTTCTTTTATGATTTTAATAGTACAGGAGCAGGATGGAAATGTAATTCTGTTTTGACGGCAAATGTTGAAACATAGCATTTTTTTGACAGCAAATGTTGAAACATAGCAATTACCTACCATCAAGAATACCAAGATTTGACATAACTGCTATATGGTCATCTCATGTTTGACAGACCCCATCACAGTACTGTAGATTTGGAAAGATCCTTTTCAATGATCAGAACAATTTGGCACAATCTCTGTTTAAATTTGAACAACAGTATTACCAAGTTTCTAACGAGTGCAGAGATGAACACTACTGAAACATGTATAACCTCTCTGCTGAACTACAGAAAGCAGCAAAGTCTGCATGTACAAATTAATGCTGCTTGTGAAATTTAAGAGTAAATCATAAATGTTGGAAAGTGGGCGCTTACTGAATTCAGTTTTTAAAAAAAATAATTATAAAGACAGAAACTTCATCATTTGTATGTCCCACAACAATCTTTGTAGAGATATATATTGTTGCCCTTGTCCATCAGTTCACCACATCTTGTCTTGGCCATTTCAGGTAAAGTAGTTGGGCATCCATTTTCCGTGAACACAGTTCTAGTTTATTTAATAGACTGTGTTGTGCTGTGGATTCGTGTGCATGTATAATGCTAAGCCAGCCAAGAGTTTCAGAGCTTCAGAGAAAATGGGTATTTTATATTCTTGTATTGAATTTTGAGCTATTTTTTTTTATAGGCTTCTATTACTAGACACTGCAGCTTCTTCTTAGTTGTACTTTGTCACTTAGATACCACAAAAAGCAACTTTGCAGTTTGTTTATTTTTAAATAAAAATGGACCCCAAGAAATGAAATTATTATTCAGTAAAGGGAATTGGAGTTCAAGTATAAAGGTATATTACTCCTGAACCCAGGGAATCAATTATTTTGAGGATCATTTGATAAGTTATTATTATTATTATTATTATTATTATTATTATTATTATTATTATTATTATTATTAAATAAATACTCTACAAAATGGTTACTATCCCTGCATTTTTTTTTTACTTGCACTTTTCTTCCCACTGTGAGTCTATCATGGTGCCAGTTTTGTAAACATGATAGTTGGTCATTTTCATGATTGGTGTGGTCAATAAAACATCAGAGACTAATAATGAATATAATTTACATCATAGCTAACATAAAGACTTCAAAGCCAAGTTAATATCACATGTTTACTAGTCAGATCCAACTGCATAGACACCAAATCTGCCATCACATAATGCGTCAGTAGATCTGGGTTGGTGCAGTTTCTTTTAGAGTAATCAGTAGTACAAACATATATTCTGATCTTCCAGTGCATTTGTGACAGCAGATCAGGGTTTGGGTTTGCAGTTTGACCAGAGTTATAAGCAAGTATGGATGGCATTGTTTGAGTTCTCTATATGTGGCAGATACTTTTTAGTCACAAATTTGAACCAATAAAAAACAAGGTCTTTTTTGTTACAATTGATAAGAATAAAACAGCTTCTAGACAGTACCTTAAAACAGAAAAGTAGAAGTTTTAAATGTCCACAATTTTTTTTCATTGGAAATAAATTTAGATCAAACAGTATTTGATATAAGCCTCATTAATCTAATGGGCTCATGCCACCAAAATTTTGATCACATTCTTAATCAATCCCAGTTGGGTTAAAATCCATGAATTTTCCTGCTTATATCTCAAACAAGACAAAATACTTTTAAAAAAACTTGATGGAAAACATTGAATTTGGGATTTAAGAAACTTGTAATTTTTCAGGGTTTACTAAAACTGTTTTTATTGAAAATGAGATGTATGTATTGTGTGCTTAATTTGTGTTCAGGATGCATGAATGTAGTTTTAAGATAATGGACATTTGTAATCCACTTGTTTATATAGCTAATTTTTGTCTGTGATTGTAGTTTATTAATAGGTTGTTTTTGAGCTTAGAATATTGTAGGAACAGAAGTGTTGCAATATGATTGGAATTTTTTTTATTAGAATGACTTACATTTAGGTCAAGTAAAAATTTGTATGAATCCCAAGGGACTTGGTAAACAAATAATTAATTTCTATCTTAATATCAATCTCTGGAATCAGTTTCTTTTATTAGAATTTATTGTTGTGTTTATTATTCAAGGAATTATTTATTTAAAATAATCATTGGAATTACTAAGTACTTATTGTCTTTGAAACTGCTCCGGTGGCCTAGTGATTAGAGCATCTGCCTCGGAAGCGGGAGTTCATGGATTCGAGCCTTGGCTGAGTCATACTAAAGACTTACAAAAATAGTACATATACTAACAGCTACCTCGCTTGGCGTTCAGCATTTAAAGGTTAGTGTTAGGACTGGTTGGCCTGGTTTCAGGATAATGTGACTGGGTAGGACATCATGCTACATGTCTGCGGCATGATGCCCTAGTGTTAGACATTACTATAAATCTGCCACACTGCAGACATTGTAGCGATATCGCTGAAAAATTGATAAAGCTATGTTAAAAATCCCAATCACACCATATTGTCTTTGAATCAACATTATTTTGGAATTTTTGTGAACTCATTCAAAGACATTCTCTACCTGAAAATTATTATCCTTATCAGCAAACATTTTTCTGAGGATCAGTGTTGTGATGTACAGTTATAATATAAATTTCTCAGCTATTCATTGAAGGGATGACTATGTAAACAAATGTCAAGGTCAACAAATCAGTGGGTCCACTTAATGGAAAGATTGAAAGAGTAATTGATTTATACAGATACATGGTGTAGTATAGGTGTGAAAAGCATGTTGTTTGGAAGATTCATATTAATTGAGAAAGTGAAGGAAGTAGTTCAACAGATAGATAATAAATTTATAGACACATAAAAGTGTGGAATGCATTGAGAACAATATAATGTGATATGTGTATGGATACATATCTATACGGAGAGGGAAGTAGACCAAAATAGACCTGTGGATACAATACATAAAATGATCTGTACACAGGTAAATATATTATATCCACAGACACATAAAAAGATAAGTAAAAGAAGAAAAATTATACATTTTAGAAAACAATTTGACTCATATTTAAACCAGATTCCTGTGCCAGTTGTACTCGTTTTAAGGTACATGTATTAATATAAAAAAACCTACATGTAACTTGTTTGGGAGCCACTTGCTAGTGATTTAATTATTGTTTTGAAATTCTATATTCTAGATCTCAGAAACTTGACATGGATTCTGTCTCTGCATCCTGATTGTTAAGATAGTAGTACATATGTTTATTTTCAGGAAATTCTTCTTTTGCTTTTGTAAACAATTATGGGGTGAAGATTGCACGCATTCCCACTTCCTTCTGGTTGAGATTTGTATACATCCTCTACACTAGAACAGAGTCCACTTGGATTGGCAGTAATAAATGTGTGTTCATTGAAATGAAATGGGAGCTAAGTGGCCTTTGTGAAGGAAAAACCAAAACCTATGGATTATGAAAAATTCATTTGATTAGGAGAATGCTTTCTTTGAAGATGCAACTTTCAAAAGCTATAAATTTTGCCTATATATCTTGATCTTAAGTCACTTAAATCACTTTTAAGTGAGCCACTAGTGGAGTAATGACATTAATTAGAGGAAGCCGGCTCAAACTGTTGTATCCAGATTAAAATGCTTCATTATTGAGACAAAACCAGTTTTCCAGAGGAAGAAATTGTGTAATATTGTTAGAATTGACAGAGATTGTTCCGAACGCAAAATTTAAGTAAGTGTTAAGAATATCAGGTGTTGCATTATCCACATTGTCTGGAAATTGAAAGCAGAACCTAATGTATAATCAAGAAAATGTTGTCATGCAAGATTAAGATAAAATTAAATAAATGATTCGCTATTGCTGCACATATGAAAAAAATGAAAGACTTCACTGACATTTATATGTTTGGGGCATAGTGCAATACTACTTGTTTTCATCAATTATATTCTTTTTTGTCTTAAATTCTAGTGCTATTTTCATAATATTGAATTTTCAAAGCTGTACTATATATAGTTATTTTGTCAATGTTATTTAAGGTCATAGTCCATTAATGAATCTTAAAAGTGATAATATGCTGTATTGAGTCCAACATAACAACACCAAAGTAGAATGCTTACTTTAAGAAATTATTTTTTGTTCAGTCTCTTTTCATATAGATTAAGTAAAATTAGTCCTCTACTAAACATCAAAGAGAGCAGAATCCATATCAGACCCACATACATTTGCTGTGTTGGCAATTCCATATAGTAACAAGTGTTATAGCAGCCACTGCGGTTTCCTTGTTAACATTATAGAAAGACCAAGTTGGAGGTATTTTATTCATTAACGCTTTAACCCCTAGCGACGACTTTACGGGGCATGAGGTAGTAGCCTACTTCCAAGGTCTGTAGCATCAAGGTCTTACATGATACACTGAAGTGGGTGGTATCATAGAAAGGTAGACAGATGTAGCTCTACAATGCTAGCAAATAATCTGGACATTTTTATTGCACTAAAAAATACAGAGGGAAAAACCAAAGTTTTTGGACCCGTTTTTTTTTTTTTCTCACCCAAAAATTGCCCATGGTCGGATTCTGAATTTGTGTCCAGATTTTAGACTTTATGTTGTCAGATCTACGGCAGACTGGTCTGAAATGCACACAGACAGGTGAACCTGTGCAAAAAGTAGAATAAGGTGGACATTTTGATAAAAGAGTCTTCTCCATAAGAAAATTATGGGTCCGTTAAGCAAAAAAAAAAAAATTTCGCTCTTCTGCTCATGTGCCAGTAAACTAACCAATGAAAAACATTTTCTTTAGCACGAGTAGCCATTTATCTCATGGATTATTGCTTGGAAATTGATGTATTATGATGCATTCAGAAATATTCCCCAAAATGTGTTTCCTACTCGCATTTTATGCAAAAACAGTAAAAACCTCCAGGGATTAATGTGTTAACACTTGAACTAAGTGTATCCCAGTTTGCAAAAGTGGCACTTTTGTTAGTAAATGTGTTTGTTTTATATTTAAGTCTGTTTAATGTATTTAGATATGGTTGCTTGTATAGTGATTAAAATCAATTTGTATATGCAGCATGAAAAATAATACACCCTCATCAAAAGAAGGTTGTTGTGACCTACTTTTAATGTTTATTTGACTTTTTACAATTGTAACATTCAAGACATTTTCTGAGTCACCTTTTCATGTTCCAGTGATCATGTCCATCTGTCTGGGGTGCTATTACCTATAACGGCATGAAAATATGTGCATGTATTCTGAAGAATACTGCAGTACTATAGCAAAAGTAAGTCACTGTGGCCTACATTTCATGATCCAGCAATTATGTACACCTTGCATGTTTAGGTGTGTTTTTTCATGTGGTTGCTTGTACACTCATGATGCTTGATACGTGCAAAGCAGCACGTATCCTGAGGAGTGCTGCAACACAATATAAAAGGTAGGTCACAGTGAAATACTCTTTATTCTTTGGTGATTATATACAACTTTAGATATTTAGGTGAGTTTCCTGGACCCTGTTGCTTGTACAGTCAAACTAGATATAAATATGCATCCACAGGAGTACAGCATTATCATATATTTAAAAAAGTATTTGTCACAATTACTATACATTAACCACTTTGTTGGTCACTCGGTTTCGACCATCAAAGTCCTGACCAATACGGAACCCTTTCACTTGAATAAATATTGCATCTTCATTTTGGTATTGTCTGTCAGTTTTTTTGTTGTTTATTATTTTGCCAAAATTTAACAAGTGAATGATAAACATCTGCTTTTACAATATGCATATATAACATTTGTGTGATATTTTTCAAAGGTAGATTTGTCTGGGGTCGGTGGGATGTAGGGTGGGGGTCAAATGATATTTGCATTTTCTTCGGAATATAAGATATTTAATGGATTTGCCCAAATATTTACAAATGGCTAAAATTACATCTTATGCAGAACATGAAACTCTGATGGCAATATCATTCCATTAAAGTGTATGGAAGTGTCAGTTTCTCATTTTCTGGTATGAATGTTTCTGCACATATTTCTAAGGAATGAAATTTCCTCTAGATTTGGTAATAGATTTTAATCAGTTACCTTTTAAACAGATTTTGAACTACTGTACAATGTACTAATGATGCATATTCAGTTTCAGTCTAGTCTAGAAGATTTAGTAGTCTGTTTGGACTGAATATGTGCCCTGTTTCCATTGGCAAATTATTTTCAAATTATGCATAATTGAGGAATCTGGGCCCCAATTTAAGGATGGGATAGAAATCACATTAGCCTCATTTATCAGACCTATGTTTATCCAACAAGCACTTTAAAAAACATACCATAATTGGGAATAATTTTAAAAGCTACTAGAAGTGAAAGCCATTAACAAAGCACGAGTTATAGCCAGTACATTTTAAAAAGAATTTTTTTTACTGGATAAATGAGACTATCCTGGTTTAGAACAGTTTTGGGAAGTTTAGATTTATCCACCTTTTCTAGCAAAAATAATAATAACACTTCTCAACATTAAAAAGAAACTTAGCAAAATATCCTGGAGCTTTTGCTACGGAAGTCATCTTAATTATCTGTCTATAATGCACCACTAACTGCAAATAGCATTGACAGATCAGTGTCTTAACTTCTTGTTTAGTATCCTGAAGAGAACAAAGAGCATAGATCTTAATCTGTTATGTCGCGGAAGGTAAGAATATAGACTGTTTTCAATTGCAACTGGGGATGCCTTATACTTCAGCAGATAGGGTATGTATTGTTTTCTTTTTTCTTCTTTCAGATCATGATCTCATTTCACATATGTACAGATTGTCTGTGAAAAAGCACTCTGACCATGAGTGTGTGGAAGAGACTGCAACGTGTGGGCAAGTCTGCCTCCAAGTTCCAGTTCACTGCCTCATATCAGGAACTGATAGTCGAGAGTTCAAAGAAATGGTGAGTTTTTTTTATGCCAATGATACTATCAGCTGACATTTACAAAGAAACAAGAAGTATTTATCATAGCAGATAGCATTTCTACCAAAATATGTCAGATAGTCTTCCTTTGGTCCATGATGAATCATACCCCACCTCCTGTCTTTAAAAGTATTAACGGTTACATTTACAGTCTATCTGACAGTTATTTAAACCCATAATGGCTTACAAATTTCAAACAAAACTTTGTTCCTTTATTGCAAGCTTTTTAATGTGGAAAAACGAAGTCATCAGGGATGAGTAAAGAGACATTTTTAGACCCGCAGAGCTTATGGAATTGTCTGTTGTCCGTACATCTGTTAGCACACGTTTGCTATCACTACACCAAATAAACTTTTTGGTGGATTACCTTGAAGCTTTACACATCTAATCATCCAAAGTTCAAGTTTGTCCTAAATGAAAATGGTGCCTCACCGACATCCCATTATGGACATGTAAAATTAGCCATCTTGAAGATCGTGCTTGCAATTCATCATATCGGCATGTTTTTTTCACTATCGACATCTTGTAATGTTTAGTTTTTCCTGAATGAAAACGTTGTCAATCTGACCTCTTGCATCTTCACAATAATATCTTGTTATTGTAACCCCTTGTAAATGGAAGATCATATTGACATGAAATTTTCACCAAAAGATTTCTTATGATGGTTGTTGTAAATGAAAATGTTACTGGTTTGATCTTAGTATAATTGCCATGGGAACCATATTAAGCACATCCACAGATAATTCAAGAATAATATGTACATTACAATAAGGAACTTATTAGAGATATCCCGAAACGTATGTAGTCTGGTACTATGACTTTAAATAAGCACACTGCCCCCAGACTAGTAAAGCGGTCCATAGGGTGTACTAGTGTTGTTCCGATTATCGATTATAATCGATCATCAATCATCAGTTGGTTGAGCAAACCAAAAAGATAATCGATTGTGAACTCCTAATCGATTGTGTGTAAAGGGGAGACTACTTTTTAGGTGTATGTAAAGCACAAAGGTTACTAAAACTCTGCCACTAAAGTTGACCTGTAATTTTTTAATTCCCTTCACAACTACAAATATGAAACCTTATGATTCATAATTAGGAACATATAGTCATTATTACATGGTCAAGTTGTTAAATTGTTAATATATTTAAACACATTTTGTACATTTGTTTCAGTTAAATTGAAACATCTTTTGTAGTATTTATAAACAATGTCCTTCTGTACTTTAAATTATAGACACGTCACATGTGAACAAAGGAATTTCATGGGATTGGAGCAGTATTTCAGTTACATATGACTGATCAGCCATAAAAAATTGCATTCATTTAACAAAGTTGTAGAACAAAAGTAACACACAATGTAATCTTATTGTCAGGTTAAAGTATATGTGTTATTAAAAGAGATTACTCCTGTACATTTATAAACATATTGAACTCTTGATCAAAGATATAACTGTTTGACAAAAATTAAAATTTGCACTTAGTAACAGATTATAATTGATGATCAGTTGGTTAAGGGGAACCAACTATCGATTATGAATTTCTGACCGATTCCCATCAATAGGGTGTACAGTTACTTCCGCTAGACCGGAAAACCAGTCTGTAGTGATGAAAGGGTTAACATCTAGTATGGCTGCCATGGTGTCCATCTTAAAAATCTTGTTATCATTCATGAATATTGGAGATGGTTTAATATTCAACAGGCCAAAGGAAGAAGTGGTCTTATCTCGAACTTCTGAAAATTCTTTTTGGACTAGAGAGCATCAGTTCTTTGGATGGATTCTTGTTTACTTAAAAAAATGATTCTTAGGATTATTTTTTAAGCCGAGAATCCCATATTTCACTCCAGAATTTTTTGCCATGTTTCTGTATGAATTGGTTCTATGCAATGGAAGTATATTGCTGTAGTACAACCAAGACATATAGCCAGTCTGAACTTAATGTCCAATAAGAGGGTTTCATAAAAATTGCAGACATCAGTTAGGTTTTCTTTGATATCACCGAGAAAGTGGAATAAATTCAGTATTATTGATACCCATCTGCAAATACAGTTCTTAGACTTTATTGAATGTGTGCATCAGGCTTCAATTTATGCATGTGAACTGAGTGTATCAGGCCAGTCTTCTTTACTTGCCAAGTGCTGTTAATGTATGATTCATGCACGTATTTGTGTGAATGGGAACAGTGTCAATTCTATTTGTATATGTATCATATGTGAATAAATTAGTGACAAAATCTGATTCATCTGGTATATATGGGTAGGTCAATAAAATCAAATGTAGCTCATAATGATTTTTTAATTTTAACACTTTTCAAACTGCTGCTGTTAATTAATTGCAAGGTTATAATTTGTGCTGTTAAATACTATGCTTCATGTAAGATGGCCTTGTTTAATATAAACGACTTCTAAATGCATCTCTATATAACATGAAGGATTCTTTTGTAACTTTTTTAATAATGAAATCTAATGTTCCAACATATGCAGCCATATTGATGTAAATAATAATAAGAGGCTGTTGTGACCCAAAGTTCATTTTACTTTGCTGCTGTTTCATTAGTGACTCAATTTTTTTAATTGTTTTTCTAGCCTTCAAGTAACTGGGACTATGAAAATGTAACAGATTTATGATAATAAGTCTGCACTTAATCTTATTAGGTTTTATAACATAGGTGTAGCAGTAGATAGACCTTCTTTCTGATGGAAATGTATTGTATGGCTGTATGCTGATAAATATATGTTTGACTTGGGTAGCAGATTGTATTAGTCTGATATTATGTACATTTTATTGCTGTAGGCAGCCTAACAAGATTTGTGTTGTTTGGACAAGGAGGAACAGAAGAAAGTCTACACAGGTGAGTTTTAGCTCTCTTTTTAAATCTGAATCTGATTCTAATTTACAAGAATACAAGTGAATGAGCTGCTTCAGAAAAATATGTCACTGATGGACATTAGTCCTTGCAACTCATTGACCACAAGGCCCTTTTCTACAAATAATTAGGTGAGAAAGAGAAAGATATGTACAAAGGTGCAGAAATTCATTTGTTCTTATGGAAAAGCAGTTTTTGATAGGCTATGTGTTTTGGCATCTGTTAGTCTCGAGAGATGATAGAAATGCACCCTTGAGAGCTATCATAGTTCGTGGTTGTGCAGCATCTGCTGTGGCTATGTAGCCCATCATGGGAGTGGCAGTCCATGCTGCACATGTAGGTTGATTCTGGTGTGTGTTGGAGTTGCTGCTTCTTCCTCTGAGATCACTTTTCATCAGCTAGCAAGTGTAGTTTGTCCTGACCAGCTTTTTATCAGAGCATGTCGCCAACTGAGCCTGTCTAGAGCAAGTTATTTCCAGGTGTTGACATCAATGTCAAAGGCTTTCATGTCACACTTGCAGACGTCCTTGAAACGGAGATGTGGCCATCCGATCAATCTTTTGCCAGATGCAAGTTCCAAATAAAGAAGGTCTTTGGTGATCCATCCATCATCTGTCTGACATCTGATATGATGTTGGCAGAGGAGTGTGACCATGCTGGGAATCGAGGCACGTTCAAGTGTCTTGTTTCTTGTTACTCGATTACTCAAGGTGATCCCGATTATGCATCAGAGACTTCAAATGTGAAAGTGATCAGTCTTTTTCTCTTGTTAGGTTTACAGAGTCCAGGTTTCACTGGCATACAGGAGTGCTTAGCATGCAGGCATGATACACAGAGATCATAATTTTCATACCGCTTGTTGAGCTAAGCATCGTACGAAATGTTGTTGGTGATGGTAGAACCAAGGTACATGAATTGACTGACTCCCTCAAGTTAGTAGTTGTTGATGATGATGCTTGGGGGGGGGGTCCATGTCCTGAGCCATCATGTTTGTTTTCTTTAGGCTGATGGTCAACCCAAACTTATTGCATACTTTAGCAAAGCGGTCCATAAGGTGCTGTGTGAGTGGGAAGGGCAGCATCATCTGCATAGAGCATGTCCTTGATGGCTGCTTCACACACTTTGCTCTTTGCCTTTAGTCATGCCAGGTTGAACAGTGTGCTGTCTGATCTCATGTGCAGGTAGATCCCTTCTGTGGACATCCCAAAGGCATGCTTGAGTAGGACAGCAAGGAAGATGCCGAAGAGTGTGGGGGCTAGGACACAACAGTGTTTCACTCCACTGCGGATGTTGAAGGGGTAGAACGTTTAGCCATCATACTGCACTGTGCCCTTAATGTCATCGTAGAGGGACTGGATCATGCTTAGCAGCTTTGGAGGGCATCCAATCTTTGACAGGATTGTGAAGCATCTATCTCTGCTGACCAGGTCAAACACCTTGGTAAGGTCTATAAAAGCCAGGAAGAGGGGTCTGTGTTGTTCTCTGCATTTCTCCTACAGTTGCCTGATGTAGAAGATCATGTCGATTGTGGACCTCTCTATGCAGAGCCAGCACTGCAATTCTGGATACACTGTCAGCAAGCATCTGCAGTCTGTTCAGGATGATGTGTGTGAAAACTATACCCATGATGCTGAGAAGGGATATGCCCTTGTAGTTCCTGCAGTCACTTTTGTCACCTTTATTCTTATACAGGGTTCTGATGTTGGTGTCTGATATCCTAAGGCACTACACCCTCATCCCATTACTGCAGAGGAGGCCGTGCAGGTGTGTGAGCAGCATGTTGCAGCTGCACTTGATGGCTTCTGCTGGGTTGCCATCATACCCTGGGGCTTTACCTAAGAACAGTTTCTCTAAGGCCTTCTTTAATTCTGCCATAGTAGGTATCCGTCCAGCTCAGCCTCGTATGAGCAGGACATTTTTAATGGTGTTGAGGTCATCATTGGTCACATGATTCTCACTGGAGTACAGTTCAGAGTATTACTCCACCCAACACTCCATCTGCTTGCCCTTGTCCTGGATGGTATTACCTGTGGCAGACTTCAGTTGTGCTGTCAATTTCTATGTTGGACCCATTTCTTTCTTTTTGTCATTGTACATGCCTCTGATATTTCCATTATCTGCTTCTGGCTGGATTCTATGACAGAGTTGAATCCAGTATTCATTGGCGCACTGCTATGCAAACCTCTGCTCTTTGCTTCTAATAGACATGTATGTCTATAGAGGTTTCTGGCAGGGGGATCACTTGTATTTCAGGTGAGTAATGTGATGCTCTTCTATGACTGGCATGAGTGTGGTGGAGTTAGCCTCAAACCAGTCGTTGTTCTTTGACTGCTTCTTACCAAAGATCCATGTGACTGTGTAGTACAGTCTCTCTGATGTGATCCCATCTCTCTTTGGCACTGCCATTGGGAGGTTCTGAATCAAACATTTTTGAGAGTGCATAACTGAATTCCTCAGCCTTTTGTTTGGAGAAGGGATACTTCCAAGACACTTTATGCTGTGGCTTTGTCTGAAAGAATGAATTGGTGATCCTGAGATCGTAGTATGAGAACATCTCTAGGAGCCGCCGTTCATTCTTATTCATCTTCCCAATGCCAAACTTGTTCTCTTTCTTGGGAATTTTGTCAATGTGTGAGTTTAACTTTTCTTAGAACTCAACCTTGGTATCTGCAGTGGCACTGTGTGTGGGAGCATGATAAGGTTCATAGGCTTGGTTGTGGTGTGGAGGCAGAAGGATAGCAGTCTTCCATTTCCTTGTTAGCAGGGTTGTATCATCCCCAGCAGAGAGTTCCTGAAGGTGAATCCAACACCAAACTCTTTGACTTCATCAGCACTCTTTTCTTGCTAGAAGAATGTGTCGTTTATTTTTCTGAGGACCTGGAATCTGGTAGTCATGTCTCCTGTAGTGTGGCAATGTTGATGTGGAGTTTGTCGTTAATGACTGAAGTTTTTCAAACATCACTGATTGCCTAGAGATCAAATGAGAGTCCAGTCAGCATGGTCCAGATATTAAGGCAGACAAACTGTGGCGGGACGGCACCTTATTGTCTGGGGGCTGTCCAGTGAGACCTGTCGGTCTCTCCTACCGTCGGAAGCATCCCTGGCATCTGACTCCACGCCAATCGAGTTATAACTTATAACTGTTAAACTGCTGCTTCCCATGTTGTGTCGACACTGTAAAGTGAAGGTGGAGTGTCCACTTCAGGGCACAGGCCTGGGCAGGGTTAAATGGAGAATCAGTTGTTGCCCATGCAGCTGATTCCCCATCTCCATGCAGCAGATGAATCCATGGGCAACGACAAGCAGATACGTCATGGCATGATTTGTTGAGATGACACTGAAAACAGTGCCAAGTCACCTTAGGTACTCTGTCTCCGGATTTTCTGTTAGGGTTTACTCCATTAGCCTTTTCCATGAGAGAGTATAGTTGCAAGGCAGCAAAGGTTTGAAATCAGAGTTTACCTTCTCCTAGATGGGAAACCATTGGAAATTCATTGTCAGAAATTTGTTCTTATGGTAAAGCAGGTTTTGAAAGGTTATTTATCTGTTGACAAGTATATTGTGGCTTGTAACTTGAATGGGTAGTGGTTCCCATTGTATCAAAGCAATGTTTCCACAAGTGCTATTCATAGTTACCATTGAGTACTGTATGGGTGCATTTTATATTTGTATAGTGTATGCTGACATTTATCGATTAGGACTGAACCAGCCACAGCTTCTATGGATACAACTAATGAACGCAGACAGTACTGGTTTCTGCATTATCTTTTGATGGTTACATCTGAATGAATTTCTTTGGCTGGAGGATAGGGCTTCCCTATGGAATCTTTTTGGGGCCTAACCGGAAATCGCCTTGGACATTCACTTCGGCCAAATATCCGGTTTTTCGGTACTATTTGGAAGTATTCGCCTCGGCAAATAATACGCGCACAAATGGTCAATAAATATCAAATTTTTTAATACATAATAATTTTAGTTAATAATAAAAAAATTTCATCTTATAGGCGATATATACAGTATACGGTACACAAAAAATTTAAGCTTTGTATACGATAATGAAACAAACGGTACTCTCCAAATTCGTACCTACTACTCGGTTCATGCCCGGATCAGGCAAGTAGTACATCCAAATACTCAGATTCGGTACTCTGCGAAAATTATCTACTCGGTTAGGCCCTAAATCTTTTGTTTTGAACCAAATACTGGATTCCTTGAAACCATTATATACTATTCCCAAAATGCATCTGGATGGGTCATTTCTTATAAATCTTGGGCCAAATGATGAATAGTTGAATGAAAAGTCAGCAAAATGGGCTAAAACAAAATTCAACTGAAACAGGGAATACGATAAAAAGAGATTGCTGTAATTCAAATATTCTTAGATAAAGAAGCATCTTTGGCTCAAGGGCATTGAAGTTGAAACAATTACATCTTGTATAGTTTATTCCACACAGCATTAGAAATTTAACCTATCTGTAACTCAGTAAATTTGGAGGTTAGCATCATTAACTTAGCTAAAAGTACCTAATTTGTTTCATATAAAGGTTTTTAAAATAAATTTTCTAGTTTTTGTAACATTTAATGACACTGACCTGAAAATTTACCGAGTTACAGATGGGATAAAATTCACAATGCTGCGTGGAACAAACTATAATATACATAAGAGATACACCACAGCTGCAGAGACAACACCAGTGATTGTTTGCAGGCCAGGTTATCACAAAGAAAGACGCTAACAAATCAAAAGAGTGAAAAGCCCAGTACATGTAAATATAAATTTGATAATGAAATGACCAGATCTGATAAAAATTCTGTGGGTAATTAAGACAATAATTATCAATAAATCTATTGTGAGCCAAACTGTGCATTGCAAGAAGAGTTTAACAAAGCATATGTTCAAGCAAAGCTGAGAATTTTTTTTTTATATTCAGACTATTAATTACTTTGTTAGGTTCAAATAAAAAATGGAGTTGAACTTGGAATCGATCACATTAACATAATTGCATGCATAGATTTCATCAACAGTATTTCTGACATCCTACTGAAAAATGTCCAGGATAAAATATTCAGAGTGAAATTCATATTCATCCTTTCAGAATCTAGTACTGCTTCAGCTGTTATAGACCAAAAATGTATTCATGTTAGATTTTTAGACCCTGACCATAAAAGTCCGAGAAAAAGACAAGTTAAAATATCCTGTATCAGTGATTAATCTACCCCTGCGTCCCGCATCCAGCATGCACACAGAATGGCTGGGACTCATTAGTTGTTCATATGTGCATTCCTTTGGACGCAAGAAATTTTAAAGGACCAACATCATGCTTACTGTGAATTTTGTTTAACAGGACTTTCTTTTCACAAGGCAAATATTATCTCTGCACCGGTTGTGTGGTACTCACTCCTTAACAGTATACTATTATGGGATGTCATCAGTTCCCCCTATGTTTCCGGTTAAAATGTCGCCAAAGAAGATGATGAAAATTGACCCTAAGCAAAGGACATTGGATATTTTGTTTAATGATTCAAATTCCACTGATCAGCAGCAGTTGGTTTCGTCATCTGATGTTCAGGATGCAAAATTGTGCTCAGCCTCCAGCGTAATACATAAATTACCAAAAATACCAACAGTTTCAGCCGAAGTGGTTAAAAACGGCTTATAGACAATTCGACCCAACTTGGACTGAAAATAAGACAATTCGGCCCAACCAAAGACAATTCGGCCCGATTTTAAAATACAACTGACAGGTATTTATTTGTAACATATATTTTGACAATTCTTATATAATATGTTTTATAATAAAATTTGGAACATTTTGTGAACAAGATAACTGTTTTCCGAAGTTATAATGGTTAGGAAAAACCAGAGGAAGAAAGGAGTATAGTAGAGCCGTATGCTTGGTCACAAAAACTTAATTCTCAAGCAAAACAAGAGATATTCTCGTATTGAATGTATTTGTTACAAATAAATTTATACAGATAAAATGGTAGAAAATTGCATAATTAGTTATTCTGCGATAATTTGACATCAATTTAATTCAGAATATGATTCTGTTTTGCTGTTATATGTTACGAAAAAGATGTGCACAATGAAAGATGCATCTTTACCAAAATTTCTTGTATTTTAAATTTCATTTAATTTGATAATGAATATTCAAAACACCACAAACATTTTAAGTTGTCAAATTAATACCATTCTAATCATAACAGTTTCCGATTCAAAATATTAGCGCGAAAGTTTACAACGTGTATGCCTTTTTAGTCAATCCAAACATAACGTATGTATCAGAGACATACGACAAGAGACTGTTCATTAAATATGTAATCATTTTCACTCAGTTTTCCCTTTTGATATGTATATTAATGTATCTCAATGTGTTTGTAGAATCATTGTACTCGTTACATTTGAGCAGGACTCATTATTTGAATATATGCGAGTCCTGTGACTCATTGGGATAATTTAAATGGTGTAGCTTAGTAAAAGTAAATATTTTATTTGTCCTGTCTTCCACTATTCTTGTTAACTATGAAAAAAATGGACAAGTGGGCCTTTTGTATGGACAAGTTAACTTTTTAATTTACTTGTCTGTGGACAACTTGATTTTGAAAAAATTTCTGCACCCCATTTGTAGTAACACTGACACAAGTATTGATATATCCTTTCTCCACAGCTTCACACTTGGGAGCCAACCATCAGAAACCCCTATGTTGGATTGGTGTCATGGACAGTCCCAGAAAATGTGGAGATTCAGGTTACATTGTTCCGTGACCATAAAAATGCAGATTATGAAGACAAGGACTGGTGTTTTGTTGTCGAAGATGTAAGTTTGCCAGAACATTTTATTATACCTCCACATAATCATGTAGATAATAATTGGGATTCACTTGGTATATCTTTTCCTAAACACAAGGATTTATTTCATTATCCCATTCAACCAGTATGGCAATGTAGCTGTATCTTAGGATGAATGTCTGTTAAACATTTCATTGGGTTGCTGTGATCTACATTCAAATGTTCATTTATTATTTTTTAAATAAAAAAGCTATATTAATGGTTCCATTAACTTTTCATCTGTTCCGAAATTGCGATGTTAATATATCTTGAGGTGAAGTTATGTTGCACACCAGAACTGTCTATCATACTTTTCAAAGCATATTCAACATTAATTCCAATTGCAATGGTTCTACCAAAATTTCTTCAATCTGATTGTTTATAAACATTAATGTGATTATGATCAAGAATTGTTTAATTATCGGTAAAATACACTTTTGGCTCAAAGTTTCAGGTAATTTCATGTGAAGCTTTATCTCTACCAATGTCTTACACCATAATAATAAAAGTAACAGCTCCCACACAACCACCTTTGTGCTTTCTAACTAAAACAGTCAACACCTGGAGAAGTCAAAACTGTGTAAGTGCACGGTCATTTTTGTATTTCAACACTCGTCCTTTTTGCCAAAAAAAACATGTGGCATGCTTTCTAAGCCAGTCTGGCGAAATTATTGCATTTTGATTTGATAATGCTTCTCTGGCTGTTATTAAAGGTAAGGGTCTTGTGTTAAACAAGGATCTCACTAAAAGATCTCGTTACATGTAAGATTTTAAGCCCTCTTTATGTTGGAGAAACTGAAAAGCTGTTTTTCGCTATATGATTGGTATTCTGTGTGTGTTATATACACACACACACACACTGCATTCTTTGAAAAAGTAGAACATTATTGCATCATCAAAAGCTTCTAACTTGATTTAAAATTTCTTTTTACAAAATCTTGTCTGTGGGTGGAAGTTGATACACTCAGCCAGTCTAATTGAAATCAGACCTCCACTGCCCTACCTGTCCTATGTGAAGACCTGAAAGCAGCTTCTTAGGGCTCATGTTCTAGTGACCTTTGAATTGGCCAATGGAAATGCACCTTTCAAAAATCTGAAAGTAAATCAAATCATTATCAGCCACACTGCTCAGTCTTTCAAATGTGAATATACAAGACTTGATCTGGCAGATAAAATCAACAATTGTGGTAGTTGCATAGGTTACCAGAACATGACCCATAAGTATTGGCTATCGGATCTTCATGTAGGACAATAGAGATCTAATTTTAATCAGATTGTGCACTGTACAAGAATATGTTCCAATATCAGTAGACTGTGACAAGGTATACACTCTGGTTGAGGTTCACCCTGCAGGAGATATGCATGGATCAGGTTAATGCATTCTATACTCAAGGGACAAAAAACCACCTTTTGTGATTTGTTATATACAAGAAATGTCACTTTCCAGTGATGGGTTTTAAGTTCATAACTTTGTTTCTAGAGTTTTCATTACACATATTTTGCCAAGTAGAATGGACATATAAAATAAAATATAAAATATTTGTAGTCAAAATATTTAATCTTCCGAGAGTAACAAGTGACTGTAAAGCAGCTTTTTACTGCTGTATCTGCCCTTTCACTCCCCTAATATCAAAGTGATTAGTTAGCCAAAAGTACAAAATACTTTTTTCCAGATTTTAAGAGTAAATCATGTCTCTGTAAAGATCTGGAATTTTAATGGTTGTCAAAGGTTTTACAAGGCTTTCATTGATGAAATCTGTTGGAGGAGTTTTGGTGTAGTTTAATGATCAGAGAGTGACTGTGAATTCTGCATTCAGAATGAAGGCTGTATCTATAATCTGAATATTAGGGCATAACCGATTAGCATTTTTCTACCGATTTCCAATTCCGGATTTTGGGCATGAAATTTTTCCGATTCCGGATACAATTCGATTAATCGGAAATGCTAAATCCGTATTGTTTTTTTCTAAAAAATTTCATCTTTCGTTTCCGGGTTTCTGGTATCTGGTTTTGCCGTGTCTAGCATGTTACTTAGTACTTTACAATATCCGGCTTCATTTCCGGTTTTCACCCGTCGGTTCAAATAGATTGTCTCACAGCGTGGTTGTGTTGACCATATTGGACTTTTCTGACTTCTTATTTAACTTTATTAATGCACTATCAAATGAAACACAGTGTTAGACACGGTGCTATAGAAATTCAACTTTATTATTTTTATTATCCGAATCGGTCGTTCCTGCCTTGTCCGACTTCGATTAATCGGAAGTTCATACTATCCGGTGGAATCCGATTTCCGGATCAAAAGTCGGTTATGCCCTACTGAATATATCTCCCCATTTGTACACACACACCCCAATTTACAAGATGAAAAGCACAAATTTGATAAAAGATGCATAAAACTTAGTTCATTTATTGATTTATACTTTTAACCTGAGTGTGCCCAGGTAACACTGTTATTATCTGTGTGTTTGATTCCAAATGGAAGTTTTTGAGTGTAAAAGATTAACCTGCTTGCTAGTCATTTCCAGTTCCTGGACATGTTCATTTTCAGTGAAGGGGTGTCTGCATGACTACTCATGTACTTAAATAGAAGGAAATACTATGTTGACTGCTTATGATATTTACAATATCAAACCCAGCAAAGAAAAAGAAGGACAGCTACAAATTTGCCTTTAACGTGGATTTAACAAGTGGTGTAATTTCTATGTTCGTATGTGCAATGGGATATAACTCTAAATTCAATGTTATAATTAATTACAGAATTATTCAGCAGTTACAAAATGGGATGAACTACACCACAATGTTGTCAGAGGAAAATAAACTAGCCCATGGTGTATGTAATGTGGCACCATATTAGTATGGAAAGTCCATTAAGCATGAAAAGTATAGAGGGGGACACCAGTGTTAGAGCCATTCTGGTCACAGGTTAGAAATTATAAATCAGTCAATGAATTGACTAAGTTTTATGTACTTTTTATAACATTAGAGATTTCTGTTTTTGAAATAATTAGGGGGAGGTATAGTTTAAACTATAGTAACAGCTTGAAATGGTACCATGGGTTGTTGCAATGTCAACTGCAACAATGTCACCATATTTCAAACTGTTATTATTGAAGGAATTATGGCGATGATAGGTGGAAAAGTGATTTCACTGATTCTTCTCTGAAAAATAAGATAATTAGTAGATGACTTTTCATAATGTCAAAGATTTCATAATTATTAATTGGATGGGTAATATTGAGAGGATTTGTTTCTGTTGCTTTTTCATGATGGATTTGTATAATATAAGCTATTATAACCTTTCTTCCCAAACATTATTCTTGTTAAAGTTTCTACTACATAAGTCTTCAATTTTCAGTTACCATGATAGATGCTAGGCAACAGTAATCAAAAGTAAAAGGCACGGAATGGTGTGGCTTTTGCCCCTGTTGAACCAAAACACTTGAAACAATGGTTGTGGAATACATTAAATATTAGTGAGGGTGACATATTTAGACTAACTTGTTACGATTTTGGACATACTGTGAATTGACTTTTACTTGTTTGGATATAATAGGACTATCTTTACCAGTCCAGAAATTGAAGTGTCACGTACGATGTATTCTCTCATCTCATCTCCGCCTGTGGCCCCGTTTGGGACATAGGCCGCCAACCAGCTCCCTCCAGGCATCTCGGTTCTGGGCGAGTCTCTCCAGCTGTCCCCACGTCTTGCCCATCTTCTTTGAGTCTGCATCTAAATCACGGCGCCAGGTGTTTCTGGGTCTTCCTCTCTTCCTCTTTCCTTGAGGGTTCCATGTGAGGGCTTGCCTGGTGATGTTGGGAGCAGGTTTGCGGAGGGTGTGGCCAATCCATCGCCAGCGTCTATGAATTATGTCATCCTCAACGGGCTGTTGCTTCGTTCTCTGCCACAGTTCGTCGTTGTTGATTCTTTCTGGCCAGCGGATCTTTAGGATCTTCCTGAGGCAGGTGTTGATGAAGACCTGGATTTTCTTCATGGTGGTAGCGGTGGTTCTCCAGGTCTCTGCTCCGTACAGCAATATCGGCTTCACGATGGTGTTGAAGACCCTGATCTTGGTGGTGATGTTAAGCTGCCTTGATATCCATATGTTCTTCAGCTGATGGAAAGCTGCCCTTGCTTTGCCGATGCGTGTCTTAACGTCTGCATCCGTTCCTCCCTGCTTGTCCAGGATGCTGCCAAGGTAGGTGAAGCTATCCACCTCCTCCAGCGCATCGCCTTCCACTGTGATGGGTGTATTGCTGGATGCATTTGTCTTGAAAACCTTGCTCTTTCCTCTGTTGATGTGGAGGCCCAGGCTGGCTGAGTTGTCCGCAACAATGCTAGTCTTTTCCTGCATCTGTTGTTGGGTATGCGAGAGGAGAGCCAGGTCATCAGCGAAATCTAGGTCGTCCAGCTGTTTCCACAGCGTCCACTGGATGCCGTTTCTTTTTTGGTCTGTCGATGTCTTCATGACCCAGTCGATGGCCAGCAGGAAGAGGAATGGTGATAGAAGGCATCCTTGTCTCACCCCTGTGTTTACTGCAAAGGCATCAGTGAATTGCCTGCCGTGGACGATCCTACAAGTCATTCTTTCATAGGACTTCCTGATGATGTTGGTGATCTTTTCCGGGACTCCATAGTGCCTTAGTAGTTTCCAGAGGGTCTGCCTGTCAACGCTGTCGAACGCTTTCTCATAGTCGAGAAAATTCACGTAGAGTGGCGAATTCCACTCCAGAGACTGTTCCAAGATGATGCGCAGTGTCACTATCTGGTCCGTGCATGACCTTTCCTTTCGGAAGCCAGCTTGTTGGTCATGGAGATGCGGGTCAACTGCCTCTTTCATCCTGTCCAGTAAGATGCGGTTAAACACCTTCCCCGGGATGGACAACAGCGTAATCCCCCTGTAGTTGGAGCAGTCACTGAGGTCACCTTTCTTAGGTAGTTTGACGAGGTAGCCCTCTCTCCAGTCTGCTGGTACTTCTTCGTCTTCCCATATCGTGCCGAAGAGCGGGTAGAGGAGCTCCACACTGGTTTCCACGTCCGCCTTTAGCGCCTCTGCCGGAATGCTGTCAGGTCCTGCAGACTTGCCGCTCTTCAATTGCTTGATGGCGCTGCGAATCTCCTCTTTGGTCGGTGCACCGCACTCTATTGGCAGGTCACTTTCCGCTGGCGGTACGTCTGGTGGGTTTGCAGGCGCTGGTCTATTTAGCAGTTCCTGGAAATGCTCAACCCATCTGTTCTTCTGTCCTTCCTCGTCTGGGATCGCTCTTCCATTCCTGTCCTTGACTGGTCTTTCTGGCTTGGCAAACTTTCCTGAAAGTTTCTTGATGGTGGCATACAGGTCTCTGGTGTTGCCACGGTGAGCTGCTTCTTCTGCTTCTGTTGCCAGCATCTCTACGTAGCTCTTCTTATCTTTCTTGATGCTGCGCTTGACGCTTCTGTTGGCTTCCGCGTACTCGTCGTTTGCTTTTGCTTCTGCTGTTCTTGTCCTACTGTTGTTTACGGCAGTCTTCTTCTCTCTTCTTTCTTGAATCTTCCTCAGCGTCTCTGTTGAAATCCATTCTTTGTGCGTGTATGTTTTGGGGCCCAGTACTTCTTGGCATGTTGATGTGAGTGCCTCTTTCACTCTTTTCCATCTGTCTTCTATGGTCTCTTCTTCAAGCAGCTCTTCTAGAACCTGGAACTTGTTGGAGAGGGTGATCTTGAATTTCTCCTGTTTGTTGTTATCTCTCAACGCCGTGGTGTTGTAACGACGGCGTTGATTGGAGCCTCCTGTCCAGTTTCTCTTGAGCTTCAGCTTCATCCAGGCAACGAGTAGATGATGGTCTGAGGCAACGTCTGCTCCTCGCTTAACGCGGACATCCTGAAGGGAGCGGCGAAACGTCCTCACGATGCACACGTGGTCTATTTGGTTTTCCGTCCGCTGGTCTGGTGACACCCAAGTTGCCTTGTGTATCCTTCTGTGGTTGAAAACACTTCCTCCGATGACCAGGTTGCTTGTGGCACACAGGTTGGCAAATCTCTCTCCGTTGTCGTTCATCTCGCCAAGCCCATGCTGCCCCATGATCTCCTCGTAGCCTCTGTTGTCGCTGCCGATCTTAGCGTTGAAGTCACCCATGACGATGATGATGTTTCTCTGTGGTCGGTCTTGGATGATGGTTAGCAGCCTGTCGTAGAAATCATCCTTCTCTTCTTCCTCACTGTCGTTTGTCGGGGCGTAGCACTGGATAATGTCTATGTTGATCCTCTTCTTTTTGGTACTGAAGGAGGCTGTCATTATCCTTGGGCCGTGTGCTTCCCATCCAAGGAGTGCTCCCTGAGCTGACTTGGACAGCATCAGTGCCACGCCTTGGGTGTGTGCAGCGTCGTCCTGCTCGTGTCCCGAGTACAGCAGTAACTCGCCGGAAGCCAGTCGTTTCTGCCCGGAACCAGTCCATCTTGCCTCGCTGATTCCCAGGATGGTGAGGTTGTATCTTCTCATCTCTGCGGCAACTTGCGCTGACTTTCCGGTCTCGTACATGGTACGCACGTTCCATGTACCGATGGTAGTGGTGGTCCTGGTGGAGACTATGGTCGTCGGCCTGACGGCTTCCAGATGACTCTGGTTTTCACCATCCGGCGTCATACATCTTCCAGCTGGAGATCCATCTTCTCCCAGGACCGTTGTTCCTGTTGGTTTACTTTTTGGCGTTTCTGTAGCAAGTTGTTTTTTCCGGGGTGGGGTTGCTAGCCCCACGCCCAACCTTCCTCCTTTTGCAGCCGGGCTTAGGACCGTCCTAGGCGGAGTTGATGTATTCTCTATGTTAAGTTAAATTCAGTTGCAAACAGCATAGACCATGATCCACTATCACATAATGTACCAGCAGATTGAGCTGTGCACAGTTTGCAATTGGAATCTACTTGTGAGTATATATGACACTTTGTTTTTTCCAGAGTGCAAAATCATAAAAATTCATACCCATCAAATAAAAAGACTTCACAGTTCTAATGCTGGGATAGAGGCACATGATTACGTATATTTATTTGTCCAAATATCATATATTTACTTATAAGTCAAGTTCAGCAGCAAATATGATCTTCAAGCATGTAATGCACCAGCAGATCTAGTTCAGTATAGTTTGTTTAGAAAATTACTCCTAACAAATCTCATAAGCCCTGTCTTGCTGGTGCATTGTGCGAGAACATATCTGGGTCTGCTTAATTTGCAGTTGGAGACTTGAATATTTAATTTTAAGAACGACCTATAAACTTATATATCTTACTTTGGTTGATGCTTTCGACTTAATAACTTATTCATTTCTGTATACACCACATCTTTTCACTTCAGCAATCAAAGAATGGAAGACGGAAGGCGCTAGCATCAGCTGCCATTAATATGAAGAAGTATGCCAGTGATGTCCCAACCCAGCATGAACTTCATTTTAAGCTGAATCCATGTACAAAAAAAATAGTGTCTGCCTCTGTTAAGCTAACACTATCCTGTGTTTTACTAAGAGAAGGCAAAGCAACGTAAGTTACACAATATGAAACAAAATTATATTGACGTTATGTAGCTACTAGTATGATATTTTTATCCATGGTGTGTAATGGCAGTGACCTAGGAAGGTTATGCTCAGTAATGGATGAAATGAAGCCCAGTATTTTCTATAAGGATAGATGACATCTATTAAATATCATCTCCAGTAATCAGATTTGATCTCCACAATGTACCCATTCAGTAAAATTATTCCTTATCATGTCAAACTTGCAAATGCATTGTTCAAATCATTGGTAGGTGAAATATAAATGCATATCTGCCAAGTGTCCTGTTTTTCCCGTATTTTTGCCATATTTTGGATTGTATTGGACAATTGTGCTTTTTTATTAGATTTGTGAAACTATCTAGTAAATGAGAAAATGTTACCTTTTGCAAATTGTGTAATGTGATTTTGCAATTGTGCATGGAGACACACATGACATACAAGATCACGAAAAATCTAATAAAGAGCAGCTTGCTGCTTTCCTCAACTTAGGCCGTTTATAAATACCAGAGAGAGAATTGATATTAACCTTCCTCTTTCAGTTAGTATTGTTGCTGATGATTTATTTCACACATTTTCTTGACAGTAAAATTGCAAAAGATTTTTTTGTGTGCTAGAACGAAAACAGTTCAATAAGAAAACAGAATTCAGATCATCAGTGACAGATTGGAATCGATAATGATTGGAATAAAACAGGGTTTGGAAAAAGCTCATATAAACAGCCTGTGTCTGAGTGTGTTGCACAAAATGGGCACCCAACTGGAACATTGTCACAGAATAAGGCAAGAATTAACATGGTTTTGCCTTAAATTAGATTTTATCATTTTTTTGTGCTTGCAAACAATGTTACCTAGGATGGATAATTGGTTTTCTAGGTAAGCAACTGAACTAGCATGTATCTCGTTGTAGATTGCTTGCGGCGAGAGATATTAAAAGCACGGTATGCATGGGTACTTTACCTTTACTACACTCACTCTCCTGTAAATTTAAGGCAAGTTTCTTTCCTGACACACTTGTATTTATGATCTTGTCTAGGAGTGTTAATTCTCCATTTTGTTTCTACAGTCATAGGGGTAAGTGTTACTTTTATTGTTATTTTATTTGATATGTGAAGAATATTCTGTTTTTTATGTTTTATTGTAAATGATGCCTTTACTACTATGCGGATTTGAAACGTTGTGAACTTTTCAAATGTTACAAGTTGCTATTAAGAGTTTAATTTAGTTGCATGTATCTACAGATTTTTTTTCCGTACTTGTTATTATGACCAGTTTGGTTTTATTGTAGTTGTCTATGCATATGTCTGTGTGCATGGTGGAACCATGAAGGGTGGGTGTGGCCAATACATGTGTGGGCCATCACTATGCAGGAGAACTGTGCTATCTATGTGTATGTCTGTACATATGTCTGTGTTTATGGTGAATCCATAAAGGGTGTGTCGTGCAGATACAAATGTGGACCAGCCCAAGAATTATGGGAAAACTGTGTGGTTGGTTAGTGGACACATTTGCAAGCTTTTACAATTATTTATGATTCATAATTGAGTACGATTGAGTCATTTACATTACATGCGATTATTTTAATCTTATTTTCATTACACAAGATTATTTGAATCTTTCTTTCTTCACATGAGATTATGTGAATCTCACTTTCATTGTGTGAGATTATTTGAAACTTACTTTCACTACATGAGATTATGTGAGTCTTACTTTCATTACGTGAGATTATATGAATCTTATGGTCATACATTTGAATATATGAATCGTTTTTTGTTTTCCTATTTGTGAATGTTTGGATAAAGTAATTGAATGAGACATATGTTTAGAGCATGAAAGAATCACTGTATTTGTAGAGTATATATATTGTTATTAATTCATTTCATAAATTTCCATCTTTTATCACATTGTGTTGTGTTGTTATTTGATCCAAACATCCATTTAGGTCTATTCTGTTCCAAACAGGGTGCCCATTCAGAAGATGCAAGAGTGCAACATGTGCATCTTTGACATTAAATAATTAAGTAATGTACTGTCCAACTATGCTGATTGTTGTAGATGTTGTGAATAGTTACATATGCATTAAAATTGTTAGTATTTGTTCTTGAAAATAAGTATTTTTATCATAAGCAGTCAGCATTTCTGTACTTGGGGGGTTGGCTGCTATGTACATGTATACATTGTATGTACTGTATTCAGCTGATAGTTCCAGCAACATCATTATATTTTCAACTGCAACTAATTTTCTTCCTGTTTGAAAAATGCACCTGCTGAAAATCAAAAACCAATTGTGTAGTCTAGTAATTCGGGTGATCTCATATGTTGTTGATTATAGTGTTTCATGAACTTTCATCAATTACCATAAAGACTAGAAAACTCCAACTGCTACATTTGTTTTGATTGGATAAGTACTAATGAAAAAACATATTTTGCTTGAAAAATTGGTATTTTGATGAGACATTTCCACTTATTTCACCTTAGATTTTCACAGAAGATGCAGTATAGGATATGGCAGACAAAATATCATTCTAATTGTTGTATTTTTTTTTCTGAAAGGATGAGTACTGGATGCATAAATAGTAATATAAATCTAAAGGTATTATGCTGGTGCCAGTTTGCATTCATATGGCTATAGTGCTTCCCATTTAAAATGTTTTTTTCTGTATGATAATTGCATTTTTTTTTTTAGAAGAATGCAGTGGTTGTATAATTTTTTGTCAGAAGCATTTGTTAACATTCTGTCTTTAAGAGAGGCAAATTTATTGACTTCGGTCTGCTGACATTTACACCATACTTTTTGGATGGGATGATTGATCAATACAGTTGAGTAACAGCAATGTATAGGACATTTGTCTGCATTACTGAGGGCTGCCAGCTGTTTCACTCTGTAAATTCATGTTTGACAGTGTGATTAACTTTTTTTGATTCTCTTTTATTTTCAGTTAGACTAGATGAATGTCCCATGGGTTTGTTCACATTTATGGTTTTGTTTGACATTCAAAGAATTCTTTATGAGGTAAATGGGCCGTATTCTGACATGTAATCACTTCTGTGCCTTTTTGTGATAGTAGCTTGCTTTTTTTCGAGTATCCATTTGGTTCCTTATTGGAAAGTCAGCCAACATATTGTTAATATTAATAATAAAATAAAGATGTTTCAGAAATTGGGGCCTGAAAGTTCCAGTGGTTGCAGCCAGTCATTTATGAGAATACTGCACAAGGATTTAATTGACTTGTCTAGACCAGTCACATTCACAGAAACGTTACCTGTTAAAACATTAACTTAAACAAAATTATAAACTGCAGACACTTTGTGGTAACTGAGGAATGAATCCAAATGTGAGTTCATTAGAGACACATCTTTGTAAAAAAAATATTGCATCTCTTTTTATTTAGACTTCATATTGTTAACCAAGGAGTTTCTTGTTATGATCCGACAATATTCATTGGGGAGGGCATACTATAAATACCCATTTATAATAAAAGTCCAACTGCAAAATGCACTGACCCAGACCTACCATCACATAAGGTTTTTTTGTTTTTTGTTTTGTTTGTTTTTTATGGTTTAACGCCATTTTTTCAGCACAATATAGGCTATACATGGCGGCCAGTATTAATGATGGAGGAAGAACCCGGAAAGAACCACCGACCCACGAGAAGCTACTGGCAAGCTTTCTCACATAACTACATTAGCCGAATCTTAGAATCAAACCCACACAGACAGAGGTGAGATGGCAATGATCCATAACCAACAGCGCTTTAGACCACTCGGCCACTCGGGGCCCCCTCACATAAGGTACTGTAAGATCTGGGTCAGTACAGTAGTCAATATAACAAACAACATAGACCCTGAACTGCCAACACATTATGTGACAACAGATCAGGGTCTATGCTTACAGTTGAACTTAAATTACAAGTTAATATAAATGGCATAATGTTACATTATCACATCCTTTTGTCGGGGGCCAAAATAGCCAAGTGGTCTAAAGCGCTTCCGTTACGGATCACTGCCATCTCACCTCTGTGTGGGTTCAAGTCTCAGATTCGGACAATGTGGGTATGTGAGAAAGCTTGCCAGTAGCTTCTCGTGGGTCGGTGGTTCTTTTCAAGGGTTTCCCAAGTTTATCCTCCACCATTAATACTGGCTGCCATGTATAGCCTTTCATGTGCTGAAAAATGGCATTAAACACTACAACAATGACATTCTTTTGTCTATCGTGAATTTTAGTTCATGTTTTCAACAATTTCTGACTAAAGAAATGAGACAGTTATTGGTTTGTTTGACTTGAAGCACTTGTGTATTGAACCAAGCTTTTCTCTGACTGCACCATACATGTATTTGCTGGGACATAGATGTTGTTTAGACACATGTCTAATATGGTATTCACAGATGTCTCCACCATTAGCATTTCTGACTAAAAGAAGCAAAAATGGAATATCAAGGTTACATTCTCAATTTGTTTTACAAAATTGAATTTAATATCTGCAGGGATGAAGACATGCAGAGTGTGGCCAGTTTAATGAGCATAGGAAAGACTGATATTGGCAATGTGGAGGAATTGGATGATGATGAAGATTTGACTGCCAAAATCTCAGAGATAACCTCCCAGCTCACCACGGAACTTGAGATGAACCACAACTATGGTAGTACTAACCCATTTGGGGACCCTGATCTTGAGTTTGCTGACCCTTCTGGTATTCTTCTGTTTTCTGCTTTTGTTTATTTGACCTGCTCAGCTGAAGCAGTACAGAAGTATCACTTTTCCAGTGGCATTGTTTGATTTTTTTTAATTATTATTCCTGCAGTTGCCATAGTGAAGCTAGAACATTAAACTTAATTTCATGTCAGATTTTACATGAATAATAATGAAATTTGAGGCATAACAAGAATATATATTCATTTATCTTTTCCCAATGAACCCTAGTTGCAATGGAAAAAGATAGGGAAGAAAAAGATATTATCTGAAATTTATTTGTATCTCCTTTGAACACATTCCCTTATCACATTATGACTAAGAATATAAGCCTGCTACTTCCAAAATCCAGTCCTACTAAAAGAAGAAAATTGTCATTTCATGTTTATTACCTCCCCTTACCACTGCTGTTGTCAAGAACCTGTACATGATAGATCCTGTTAAATCCATGTCAAAATCTGTGTTAAATATGATTTTTCCATAATGTCATAAACAGGTGGTACATATTATGTTTTAAAAAATTTGCAAATATTTTGTTAAATTAATAAATTCCTCAGACTTTTTCATTTTAGATCACACTGTACAACTACTATTGTTGATGCATGTTGTCTTCACATTTTCATGCATGTTTTTTTAGTTCATTCACTCCACTAATAATGGTTGTTATTTAGTGAATTATTAACACATGTTAATTTATCTTTTAGTTCTATTATTTTATCATTTCAGTAAAACAGGTCTTCTAAATAAAAGAAATTTAAAAAATTCAAAGCAAGGAAAGACATGTGAGACCTGCCTGGTGTGCTTTAATTCTCCTCATTGCAATGAAAAGTTCATCTATCCAGCTATGCTTATGACACAACCAGTACAGGGAGCAGACCAGACCAGCTTCTGTGTCATGAACAACTGTGCTGACCATTTTCTTGTCTAGCCAGCTGTCAATGCATGTATGACAGAATTGTCCAAAGAAGCTGTTTTTAATATTTACTATCCATACTCCAATCAATGAGCGGTCTAAACTTAGTTGTGTGACTGACAAGATATATCAGATGTTGTTGGCTTTGGAATGCCCTCTGCCCCCCTACCACAATGCATGATTATAAAGTTAAAGCATAAGTCAACTCTGATGATGAGGAAGAACCTATTTTCTTCCAGCTGCTTCCCATGTCAACAAAGCCAAAGAGATTAATGATCGGATGCCTGAATGTGACTCTGTGAATGCCAAGGCTGTATTCGACATTTATATTCCACAAGACACATCACACCATCTACCATACTGAATTCATGGAGATAAATACAAATTTATCAGTGCTTAATATGTATGCCCCACTTTTTTTTAATAAATAAACTGGATAAGAATGCATTTCTTGCCATATACATGCTGGTTTGGAACATTATCACCACATCTTCAGTGATGGATTTGGCCTCATTGGCATTTTTCCAATTGGTGTAATAATCAGCCGACCTCCATGCCTTTGAGCTGATAACCTAAATTGCTTGGGTCATTAAAGCAGTAGTTCATTGTTAAATAGTGAATGCAGTGACTGTCTCTTCCAGTCTGGACTTGGTGCACTGTTACAAGCATTTGCACATTTTTCTAAAGCCGCATCAAACTCTGGGCTTTACGGTTAACTCCATTTGGCTCACCGTTGCTGTTTAGGGTAAGATTCAAGAAGTTTGAATGCAAGTAGCCCAAGAACTACCCCTTCAATTTCCTGCTTCATCCATATTATTCTTGTTTAAAAGTTTACTGTCCCAGCTACATTACAGGGACATTATGCAAGCAAAACAAAAAGGATATTTTACATCCTAGGCTATGATCTTGACCTTTTACCAGGAGACAACAGCCAAACCAATCTAGGAGGCCCACTTACAGGAGAAGTAAGTTTCTCCACTCCCGTGCCTCCTGTCTCCCACCACTGACAGTTTGCATCAGACTCCTGCAATTCCAAACAAACTGGATCAACCTATTTTCATGAAATGAAAGGTTGATCTAAGGAAGCATGGAGTGGATTGGATTTTGTTTTTATCCAATGTGTCCTCTTTCTTCAACTCCCCTTTTAATGGATGTACTGTCAGATCAAAAGTAAGACAGTATTTTTCATTTGGAGATACAGTTATTTGCTCAAAGAGAAATGGACAGTAGATATTGTGAGAATAAACACAATCTCTGGGATTCTATTCATGGCTGTCATCTAAAAAGGCCAACATCATGTTGAGGCCAATCATAGACCACGCCAACAAGTTTATTCTTCCACTAAGGTTCAAAATGGAGACAGTGAGATCTATTAAGCTCTCCATCCAAAGGGACGAGTATGATATTGCCTTGATCTCACAGATGCCTATTTTCATGTCCCAATTTACTCACCATTGAAAACCTTTCTTCACATTGCTTACTGCAACAAAGTAAGTTTCATTCTCCTCCAGGGCAGAAATGATCTCCATCCCATTTGAATAATCTTGGTTTTCTCATGAACTGGGAAACATTTGGTGTTTTGTTGACCAGGGTATGGAGTCTATAACCAATCTTGGTCTTTTTTGTCATCATTATGTACATGTCTTATGGATTTGTGACGATGTTTCCAACAGGACTTGGATTTCAATGGGAGAGTTCTTGTTACTCCTCAGGTTACTCAGTGCTGCAACAGATTTTGATCCCACCGGGCCACTTTTATCATTGCAAATGACTTTGCTGGGTCATGGTGCCCTTTTCCATTTTACTTGACCAGAAAGTCAATATCATGAACAGGGTATGATTATTCCTGTATCAGTGATGCAACTACAGTTGGCTTATGACAGGAATTCGGTGGTAGAAACAATACCAGTACATACAGTTGGGGAGTCCACTTATTGCAGGACCTTGATATGGTCATAGGCAGATGGGAACTAAGGAAACTGCCTCTTTACTAAAGCCTTCTTGAGGTGAAAGCTATCACAAACACCTTTAATTTAACAGTGGGGTAAAATCAGTGCTGTTTATGTCAAACTACTAAACACAGAGGGTCACTAAATTGCCTACCTAGCCTGGGTATGTTAGTTTGGCAGTTTCTTCATTGGTGCGGCGAAAACTGCAGATCAACGCAAATCTGATACAATTTTTGGCAGACTAAGGGCCATGATCGATGTTATCTACAGAAAGGGCCACACTGTCCATACGGATTGGTCCCTTTATCCATGAGTTTTATTTATTGGATTTGTGCACTTTAGGGCATCCAATGATCAACCATTTTATGAAAGATGAAATCACAAGTTACCAAGTTTTGTCTCATCATTTACAGACCCAGAAGCTTGGGCTGTTGATGCACCTAAGTTGGGAGAGGTTATGGGGCTTTGCTTACCATTAAACACCCTCCCTCTGATCTTGACGTCCAAATTAATACAGAATTGCTAGATTATTCTGATAAACTCTTTCAGCTGGGAAAAGTCCTGGGTCAGTAGTCTACTCAATCTAGCAATAGACCTACCCAGTATGATTGTGTCCAAAACTGAATATTCACAAACAGCCAAGGTGAATGTTGTTCATTGTCCAGACTATCTACTCCTTCATGCCTGGATTTTGTCAGGACAGCCGTCTGTGAGAAGAAATTTAGACCTTTGTTGTGGAGAGGATCTCAAGAGTGAGAAGGCCATTAACTCTGAAGGCGAGTGAGAGAAATTGGTGTGTTTTCAGGAACTGGTGTTGAATCAGCAATATTGTCCCACTGAGTGGCTTGATCCCTCAGTTAGCTGACATTTTTCTCTGGCTCTTAGAGGAGAAAAAATAGGCACCAACTGCATTCAAAGGATACATTTCCATGATATCTGACACATTCAAACATCATGGCAGAAGAGATATAGGTCATGATAAAGATCTGTCAGTCCTACTATCCAATTTTGAATTTCTCAAGAATTGAGGTCAAAATTTTTGTTTAAAATATTTTGGGTCGTTATTTACTGCATTATAAAAGTTGTTCACTTTATTACACTAAACAATATATTTGATGATGTTTCTTTTATGTTTACAATGTGTGTATCTGAATGTACTCTACATATCCTGTAAAGAAATGGGAAGTGAAATATATTTGCTAAAATGTGATATAATAAGTTGAACTTAAAATCTTCCAAAAATGAAAGTGAACATTTCTATTCTTCAGGAGTTACTTTCTTTTTCCAGTTATTGAGTTTTAGAATTATGCATGCATCAGGGCTGTTCCAGTAAAACATACCTAGGACCCAGGGAAGGCGCTGTTGATGTGGGGTACTCACCCATAGATATGATCTATAATTTTCCTATCATTTTAGGGGCCTCGAATGGTCTAAAGCACTCATTGTTACAGATCACTGCCATCTCACTTCTGTCTTCGTGGGTTCTAGTCTCAGATTTGTTTGTGAGAAAGCTTGCCAGTAGGTTCTCATGGGTTGGTTCTTTCCAGGGTTTTGCAGGGTTATTCCTCCACCCTTAATACTTGGCGCCATATATAGCCTATCATGTGCTGGAAAATGGCATTAAACCTACTACTACAACAACAACAACAATTTATCATTTTAATATAAACACAATGAAAATATAGTACCTTGAAAACTGCCTTTCCTGGGTACCATGTATGTTTAAATGGAGCAGCCCTCAGAAACTAGTTTAGTACATTTTGATCCTTTTCTATTTCCATATAAGTAAGACATACATATGTTAGAAATAATACCACATCTAAACTGAAACATACTTTTCTTGGATCCCATTTCTCCAGTTCATGTTTAAAATTTGAACAATCTAAATATGTTCCTTTCATCTTTATTCAAAATATATAAATGAAATTACCTCCCTTTCTTTATCAATTAAGTCAGTGATATTTCTAATACCCCTCGTAAACAAAGTTTTGGCCAGCTTATTTTGGAGAAAGCTCAAAATCGGGATCACCTTGGTGTCTTAAGCCAGCTTCTTGTTATATAAAATTATATCAGCATAGACAATGGTACCATTCACCTAAATTGGACAAAATAAAATCTGTCTTTTGTGTCTTTTTCAACTTTTATTCAAATAACTTAATTAAATACACATCACACTTTCCAACATATATCAGAGGTCATTTTTAAAAAGTCAGAATTTTTTATTTCCCAATTAAATTCTGTTTGAAAAATCAAGATTTCTTCAATTTTATATTTCCTTTTTTCACACTTGTTTCAACAATGTATTGGTATGGATTTTGATAAATTACATCCATCGTCTGCAAGCCTCCTGCATACATTTTCTTATAAGTACCTTTCTTTTTATCCAGTCTGGACCACCATAAACACAGATAACTTTTATTCAGTTTATGGATGAGGATGAAGATTTGATAGAGAAAGAAAAAAATAACAAGCTTTCATAATTTTATCTCCTTGTCTTTATGCTCAAAGCATTTCAAATTGAGTATATGTTTCTTCAAAATTAAAATTTACATTAGTTTAAAAGAACTACTCGCTGTGATATAAATAATTTAACATCAATTTTGTATTTTTTCAAGTAAAGGGCCAATCAATATGGCTTTTGTTTCACCAGCATATTTACATAGTTTATATAATCTTTTCAAATTTTAGAATTTTCTATCAATAATTTAACATAACTTTTATATTTCGTGCAAGTAAATAGCCAATCCATATGACTGTTGTTTCACCAGCATATTGATGTAGTTTATACTTTTTCCAAGTTTTAGAATTTTCTTTTGTCGTTACTTTTTATCATATTCCTTAACATTTCTGTACAGAGTGGAAAAAAAGTATGAGAAGAGTGATCCATATCCCAACATTTTGTATATAGCCTAATAATATTCACATATAACCATTTTTGCCTCATAATCGATTATTTCAACCCATTTACATATAGTTTGACCTACCTTAAAATAAAAAAAGAAAACATTTATTTTCATAAAACAGTTTGTAAGGCTTTTTTTAAAGTCTGAACAATTTTTTTATCAGGAATTTCTGGTCTTTTGGTTTCATTCTCATATTTCTCTAGTAGATGTGTCATTTTATCATTTATGATCTAATATGTGCATCACCAAACATCTTTTTAATCTTTGAGCTATACATTAATATGTCCTTTAAATACAAAATACTTAATACAGAAATTAGCTATAAATTTTAAAGAAGAAACCTGTTTTTATTTTGTTCTCTGATGCATGCTATGTGGAACCCAGGTACTTCCTGTTCTTTATAAGCATAATATATGGATCATAAATTGACCAACCAAAATATATTGCAAGTTTTTATAAGTATTATTCCACTATACATCACTTGAGGAGCTTTATAAAGATTAATTAGTTTTAAGTTTCTCAGAATTGTCACCAAAATTATTTTGTATTTCAACTTTCTACCTTTTGATTTTTACTGTTTTTCATATAAAGTATAATTTTTCTTGGGATATCTGTAACCTAAAAATCTCATTTTCACACTTGTCTATCAGTTAATTTTTTTGTCAAATAAATGTTTTCTTATTAAGTGGTGTATACCTTTTAATTGTATTTAATTTTTGATAGTGATAATCTTGTCTTAATGTTTTGCAAGTACCCAGAATAATAAGCATATCAAAAAGATTTCTCTGCTTTTAGTGGCATTGCTAAAATATGAATTCATAATTATCTTAAGTGTTTGACTTGGCAAATTTTAGCATGCCATAATATGCTTTTATTTTAAAAATGGATGTAATTTGCCTTTCTTAATTGCAGTGCATTTGTTTATTACACATTGATTCTTTTATGTTTTGTGACTTTTGATTTACTTTCCTCCCATGTATCCCATCAATTTTTGTGTCTTTAAGCATATGTTTCAAAGATATAACAAACTGGTATGAATATATATTCTTTCATTGACATTTTATAGTACATTAATAACTTTGTATTTTCTGTGGTCTTTGCCTGTCTCTGTCTACTGGTGCATCATATACTACCTTTAAACCACTCTAGTCACAGACAAAAATGCATGTATGCATTTCAAAAGTCTCTTGCTTTTTGCCATATGCAGATTTTCTGAAAAGTAAAAGTTAATGAAAACCATTGCATAACAACTTAAATTTACATGGAAAGAATGAAAATTGTTAAGAGATGGCAACCACACCTTAAATTCATTTAAAAGCTGTCTTATCAGCTAGTGATAATTGAGCAATACAATTATTTTTCATATGTTCTCGAAACTTAATCATGACTATCAAAGTCCATATACTGTAATGCACATAAATGTCAGGACACAAGATAAAGCACCCAGTAGACAATATTGTGGTACACATTCTTTATTTTCATTGCACTAAGCACATATATTACATTTAAAATGTTCTATGATTATTTGTATTGTGTATTTTTTCCTTATAATCTAAGTGTGGTTGAATTAAGTTATGATGTTTCCAATTTATTATGTAAATCCCAGGTTATCAGGTTGTCAAATATTGCTTGTTTGCAGTCATGTGTGTTTAGTAGAAAGAAAGTTTATATTTGCATAAAGTGATTGTTGTTTCATCTTTAAATACTTTGCAGATATATTATTTGAGAGGATCACTCCAAAGAAACCACCATTGAATCCTTTTGAGGAGGAGGAGGAAGAGGGAGAGAAAGAATTAGATGATAAAAATGCATTCACAGAGATGAAATACAATAAAAATGAAAGTGGCACAACAAATCCATTTGATGAGCCCACTCCGCCAGACAGGGTTTTGGACTTAACGAATCCATTCCTTGATTCCTCCTTATCCTTGTCCATGGAGAAAAAAATTCCGGGCGTAAAAAAGAAGAAGGCACCACCTATACCCATTGATAAAACTAAATCTCTTGCAGCAAATGATAAAGTTAATCCACCCACAACAAGTGATAGAATGAAATTTCCTGCACCTAATAATAAAACTGAATCAATGACACTGCCAGTTCAGGCATCCAAACAGAGTACAGATAAACTGTCTCCCAGGTTTGAAAAGAATTCTAAACAGAAATTTAACCTACCTTTAAAACATGATCATAAAAAGTCAAAAGCTCCTGAAAAACCTATTTATGAGGGAACCCCTCCATCAAGTCCAGAAGTGGAAAAACGCCAAGTTAGACAACTCACACCTCCACCAACAGGAGAAGAGTCTAGTGGTAGCATATCATCCACACCAAGTTCAAGGTACTATACAATCTAGGATTCTCTATATTTAGTAAAGCCTGACCATTCATTTGAGCAACTTTTGTTTTGGGCTTTACTTTTGTTGATAAAATAGCCATTACATGATTGAGATTCTCTAATACTGAAAATGATAAATTAGTACCTAACACATTATATCAATGTCTTGAAAATTATTAATTTTATTAAAAACATAACAGTCATGGAATTTGACTGTCATTAACAGTATCAATTTATCACTAGAATAAAGTGTTTATCATTAACTATTAATATTTTGATATTTACTTTTTCTGAAGCTTGAATAGTTTAGTCTATCAGTTCAATTCTATATCAACTCCTAGGGTCTCGAGCAAGAAATCTGCTAATAGTCCAAATGACAGCATGGAGACAGGCACATCATCGGATACCAGTCAGGTAAAGGATTATTCATTGTTTCTGTGAGTACAAATTAATATTAGAACAAAGAAATCACATTAATTCTGTCACTTTTTGATGATTGTTCTTTTCAGTAAAGTCATTATTTTTTGCGTGGCAACATTTTTCATGTGTTTCAGGTTGCTGCAAACCATAAATATAATGAGCCCACAAAAGAAACAATGAGCCCTCTGTGAAAACATGTACAATAGCCCACAAAAGAAACAATGAGCCCTCTGTGAAAACATGTACAATAGCCCACAAAAGAAACAATGAGCCCTCTGTGAAAACATGTACAATAGCCCACAAAAGAAACAATGAGCCCTCTGTGAAAACATGTACAATAGCCCACAAAAGAAACAATGAGCCCTCTGTGAAAACGTGTACAATATCCCACAAAGTAAAGTACAGGTACTGAAGAAGAAAAAAAACATGCAAAAGAATAAAAATAAATTAATTCACCCCAAGGATGAGCAAATATTTTATTATCCACTTGTTCACCAACACAATATTTACAAGAATAATCACATTTCCAGCAGAATCAATTTCTTGTCCTTGAAGTTAAGTAACACAGAAAATAGAGACAGCTTCTGATTTAGTTACTTTACTTTCAGTTAATAATAATCATTTATGCAATGTTTGAATATATAAACAAAAAATGTATTACATTTTTATTTTTACATAGTGTCCAAGTAATCCAAAATCACTTTTTAAAAAAATGTAGTATAGTCTGGGCTTGATCATCCCACACTAAGTTTATTGATGTCCAGCTTAGCACAATAATGTGCATAATCTCTGTAACACTACATCCTACTCCTTTATCATGACTGCTGGTACTCAGCAACATTTCTTCTCCACATCTGCATTGCCGGGAAGCAACCATAAAAGTGTTGCCTAAGGTCTATGTCAGTGAGAAACTTACAGTGCACATGGTCATCACCTCATATCCAGCAGTCAACTTGACTTGAGACACCCAATCTGGTTAGGTTCATTGCTGGAGGATATAACAGCTAGTTGAGCATTGAGTGTTGAGTGGTGTTAAACAGATGTTGTAAACCCCTCCCATTGTAGTTAAGCCATCAGTCCACCCTAAACGCTTCAACTGTACACATAAACCGAGGACTATTCAGACAGGATATGATAATTGTGCAGTCAACTTTATACAATGCGGCCAGGTTACTAACTCTTCCTGTTGCCTTGGAGCTCTTCAGATACTGACAACGTTCCCCAGTGGACTGCAGGCTCTGCACCTTGCTAATGATGACATTATTAAATGGCTGATCATGTACAGCACACAATAATAATAATAATAATATGGAAAAAAAGTATTTTTCACTAAAAATAATAGTTTAATAAGTATTACAAAATTTGCATAAGTTGAATATGATAAGACATTATCAGATACAGAAAGAAAAGGGTATCTTGGCAGATGTTTCTTTTTGGAATATTAGTATGACTTAAAATATGTAAAACTCGAAAACAAAACTTTGAACAAGATTTATATGCATAATTTATGATCTGGTACTATGAATTATTGACCAAGTAAGTTGGTCCTTGATAAGATTTTATAATAAATAAAATTCAGAAGTAACATGAGGAAAATAATTTCTATAAGAAAGGAAAAGAAAATTAAACCCTATACTGTTTAAAACTCATCTTATCCAAAATGAAAAGTGTTATACTCAGAAATGACATTCATTTTCACTTTTTCACTTGATTTCATATCAGTGGTTTGATTTAAACACTTGTATCATTGATTCATTTGCTTGTGATTTGTATTTAATTAGGAGATACATACACGGTTATGATTGAAAGTATATAATTTAAACTTTATTATGACTATTTCAGATGAGTTCACCAAGCCATCAAATAGGAGATTCCAGTCTGGACCTGCTTGAATGGTCTAAAAAGGTCACAAGAGGTTATAAAGGTGTGAAAGTTACCAATCTGACCACGTCTTGGAGAAATGGAATGGCATTCTGTGCAGTCATTCATCATTTTAGACCAGATTTAATGTAAGAGAGAGCTTGATGTGTACTTTTATTTAGTTTCATTTTATTTCCTCATTTATTAGGGTCCAGAACTGAGACATGGGAGCCTTATATTAAGCATCTTTTTCATCCATCTGTGTGTCTGTTTACATTTCCTGTAACCACCAAATCTCTGCAACCCTTACATCTACATGTATGCCATTTGGTAGGTCAAAAAAAAAATTGTTTATTTCAAATAGATGTCTTTGAAAAATTTTGTCTCGTTGGTGCAGTTTTTGTGATAGTCTTAGTCTTTTTAAATCTCCTCCACAGCAGATCCTTGTAACCGACATATATCAGAAACCATTGCACATGTTCTGATGCAATTAGGTGTGTAAATTGTCTCAAAAACCTAATTGTGTCTTTTATGGGATTTATATCATTGATTCTATTTTGGATAAAGTTATTGCCCTTGACAATTAATTGTTTAATGTTACATGTGATGTAGTTTGTAAGTGGTGCAACTCAAGAACCATTCAGTATAGTCTGCTGCAATCTGGTAACATTATCACTTGGACTTAGATCTGCCATTTTCGTTTATATATTATCTACTCCTTTATTTGCCTGCTCTTTCTTGAACAAATCCTTGTCTTCACATGGATTCTTGGAATATTGCTTGTAGACAGCATAGTTCAAGGACTGTTCAACATAGTCTGATGGAATTTGGTAAGAACATTGTCTCATAGACCTAGATGTATCTTTTATGGGTTTTGTCATTTTCATTATCTTGGATAATTATTACCCATGTTGATCAGTTTGATATCATTATTTGAGATGTTGCTTGTACTTGTTATATGAGCTGTTGCTGGTACTTAGTACTGCAAGAACTATTCAACATATTCTGATGCATTTGATATGAACATTGTTTCATAGACCTGGATGTATCCTTTAGCAGTTTTGTCTTGTTTACCCCAGTATGTACAGAGTTATGTTCCTTTTCACATTCATATCTTAATGCATATAATATTATTGCTTGTATTGACAAGTCCTTGAAAGATTTAATTTTCAAGTGTTCCATGTAATCTTTTGGAAGAGAAATGGCCTCTGAATGACCATCTCTTAGCTCTGGTTTCCCAACAAAATATCTCTTAGTCACCAGGAACAAATATTAATAATTGGTATTTGATGCACCCATCACCAACAGATTTAGTTATATCTCAGACCTTTAGTGGTGTGTGTGTGTGTGTGTGCGTGCGTGCGTGCGTGCGTTCGTTCGTTCATTAATTCGAAGAGGTCCTCTCTAGTCATCTGAGGGTTGGAGGGGCTGGTTCTGTTCTGTGTGTGTGCAGGTGGCTGATGAGGCCAGCCCTTGCACGGAATATTCGCTTGCTTCGGGACAGAGGATGAGTGGGACATCTCCAGGAGGGTTGATGGCACATGCTTTTCTGGCTTGCATCTTAGCTCTGCAGCTGTGTCCTGCTAGATTTGCATAACTTGAAATATTTATGCACAAAGAAACACCAGGTGACTCCATCGCTTAGTGTTTGCTCCCAGGAATCAGGGTTTATGTTGAATGCTTTCAATACAGCTTTCAGATTATCTTTACAGCATTTCTTCTGACTCCATGGGATTGCTGTCCTTGCTGTAGCTCGCCATAGAAGAGTCTCTTAGGCAGCCGGTGGTCTGGGGTGTGTACAACTTTTCCTGCCCACCAAAGCTGGGACTGCATCAGGATGGTGTGGATGCTGAAGAGACCTGCTTGGGCAAGTACCTCAGTGTCTGGAACTTTGTCCTGCCACTTGATGTTGAGGATTTTCCCAAGACTTGTGGTGTGAAAGTGATTCAGGCTCCTGGCACAGCGTTGGTACACCATCCATGTTTTGCATGCCTAAAGTAGCGTGGGGAGCACAACTGCCCTGTAGATCTTTAGTTTGGTCTGGATACTGATGCCTCTTCTATTCCAGATGTTGGCATACAATCTGCCAAATGTTGCACTGGCTCTGGAATGCAAATGTTCACCTCGTCGTCAATAGTGACGCTGTGTGCCAAGGTAGGTGAGGTAGTGTTTGGCCATTGACAGTGATGTTGGGCACAACATTGGGCTTTTCAAGGGCCAGCTGATGCAGGACTTCAGTCTTCTTGGTGCTGATGGTGAGACCAAGCTTGTGCAGGAGCTGGAGAACTTGTAAACACTGCATTGCAGGTCAGCTTCTGGGCCAGCATTGAGGGCACAGTCATCAGCAAATAAGAAATCCTTGATGGTGTCTCTCATAACCTTGGTTTTCACTTGAAGCATCCATGCATTGAATAGTTTTCAATCCATCTATACAGTGCCTAATGCCGAGTCCATCCTCTCTGTCTCTGAAACCATTAGTTAGCATGGTGGAAAACAATAGACTGAACAGTGTCAATGCCAGAACACAACCCTGCTTGATGCCATTGGTTAATGGGAACGGCTCAGATGACTCTCCATTGTCCTGCACTCATGCCTGCATGCCATCCTGGAAATGCTGCACCATGGATATAAGTTTTCTCTGGCATCCATACTTGCCCATTACCTTCCACAAGCCTTCTTTTCTGACAGTATCAAAGGTCTTTGTGATATTTCTCTTGTAGCTGCCTTGCAGAAAACACCATGTCAATGGACCCATGTTTTTTTTTTTTTTTTAATCCACACTGGCTTTCTGGCAGAGTCCCTGGTCAAGGTGTGTAATGAGGTGGTTCAGTAAGATTCTGGTGAGTATCTTTCCTGCAGTTGAGTTTAAGGATATTCCTCAGTTGTTGTCACAGGCCTGGCAGTTCTTTTTGTACTTACACAGGTGGATTATGGAAGCATCTTTGAATTCCTGGGGGATCATCTTTTGCTGTCACAGCAGTAAAAACAGTTGGTGGAGCCTTTCTATCAGAGCTGTGCCCCCTTCCTTGTAGACTGTAGTTGGGAAGGAGTCTGAACCGGTTGCTTTGCCACAGGAGAATGGATGTATCGCTTTCTGTGTGTCAAGCAATGTTGGAGAGAGTCATCCAATGCTTTGTTGATGGGTAATTGAGGGAGACGACTGATGACTTCATCGTTGATGGATGAAGGTCAATTCAGGACGCTGTCAAAGTGTTTAGCCCATCATTGGAGAATCTTCTCTTTGTCAGTAATTAGTTTATTCCCGTCTGCACTGAGAAGGGGAGATGATCCAGAAGATGTAGGTCCATACACTTCTTTCAGGGCATTGTTGAAGTTCTTCATGTCATGCTGGTCTGCATAACACTGGATCTCATCAGCTTTGTTCCTCAGTCATGTGTCTCGCATCTGACAGAGTTTTTGCTGTACAGTTCTGTGTATATTGTTGTACACATCTTTCCTAGAGGTTGACTTGGGGTTGTTGAGGTACGTTTGAAAGAGGCGGTGTTTCTCATCCAGCAACTGCTTGATCTCATCACAGTTCTCATTAAACTGGTCTTGATGCTTTCTTGTTGAGGTCCTAGGATTTCCTAAGCTGTGCTGTAGATCAGCTCTCTGAATGCCACCTTGTTGGTCTCCACATTCTGATTGTCGAGAGTGGTAGATTTCAGACATTCTTCCAGGGCGTCCATGAGAGACTGTTTGGTACTGGTGCATTTCAGCTTGGTGAGCAGTACATTCCTGAAGAGGGCAGCTCAGTCACACTGGGAACTGTCAGACTCCACTGCTTCTCCGTGTCAGTAGTGAAGGACCCTAATGGCCTGAGCTGCCTGTATGCAGGTTTGCAGATATGGCTGCCAGTGTAATATACACCTGCCAATTTGTCGCTTGCCTGTCACCATGGGACATAGTGGGTGATGAAATGGGAGGATGACAAGAATGACTTGATCAGTGACTTTATTTTAAGTGAGGAAGAATTGCACAGTTTGTTGACCTCACTCTCTCACTTAAGACTATCAGAGTCCAACAGCAAGACAATGTCGAGACATTGGAGATGGAGTTGAATGGATGACCAGAATGTCCTATGTGTCTAGTATAGCTCTTAGTACTCCATGGTGCTTTGCTGGGAATCATCTTTCTGCCCATTGATCAGCTAGTGGTTCCTCCACGCAGGCTGCCAAATCCAATCTTTTCATGTTAGGTAGACAAACCCTAACTCACTGAGGGTTTATGACCCGTTGGCTACCCTCAGCCTGGTTTGGCCAGCGAGTCGAGGTCATTTTCCAGGATGTGGCAGCTGCGCATGCCACAGTTTCTTATAGCCATAGGTGAGAGCTGAGTGCCAAGTAGCAAGTACAGGTGGGCGACCTACCCCCATAGGAGTACAACTACTTAGCCAGCCAGAGGTGTTATCCCTCCTAAGACCCCATACACCCCATTTAGGTAATGTAATACTCATTACATGAATTCATTTATGTTTTAGGTAATAAAGGCAGAACAAATCTGATTCTATCTTTGAAAAAATGGCTACATATAACTGAAGTTCTTTTCTAAATATGTAAGAAAAGGTAGTAAATAAGTATCGTTACTTCTATTAATTATCCATCTTAAACAACATATTCATATGGATACAATGTATTAATAGCACAACTGTGTTGAAAGTGCAGTAGATTTAAAATAATGTTGACATTAATTTAATTATCATCATTTGTAAAATTGCCATGTATGTTAATTCCAGATCTCTTGTTTTGCAGAGATTTTTCTTTGTTAGCTCCACATGATATCAAAGGAAACAACAGAATTGTAAGTAGACCCCTGATCATGTAGGTATCTAATGTATGCCTGTAATTTGCTGTAAATTGATTAACGAAAAGAGTCCTAGGTTCTTGTAAATATCAGTTACATTTTGATTCAGATTATATGGAATCATTTCTTACATTTTTATATCTCATCATAACAATGCTGCCTGTCCACTGCATCTTGGTTTTCTTTTGCATTTCAGCTGGTTTTCACTCTTTGGTGATAAATACATGTTCTATAGAGTTCAACTTAACTACAGTTCAGAATTGTACAACCTTTTTTTTTTGAATTACACACTTTGTGTTCAAATATGTATTGTGATACCATCTGGTTTTATGTTGATTGATATTTCACTGCATCTGTAACTGTCTGGTATGTTGACCTGGTAGTAACATCTGCAAGAGGGGTGGCATCCTTAGTTCCAATTAAACTGACATTTTCAAATATTTTCTTCCTGAACCTAATATATGCAGTTAATGCAATTGAAAACATTATATATGTTATAGACTTTGCACTATGATCCTTTTGTCATTGTCTGTGAATGGTGTGAATACCAAGGCATGAGGACAAAGACGGAGACTGGAATATGCAATTACAGTCGACTCCACTTAACTGCACATCGGTTAACTGTACACTAAGGATAACTGCACGTAGTCACGCTGGTCCCGTTTTTTCCCAATGCTTTTCAATGGGAGCAAACTTCAGATAATTGCACTTTGCTTAAATGCACACTCCAGATAATAGCACGATAAATTTCTGCCCGTGGCACATTATTCAGTACAATTTTACTCCGGTTAACTGCACAATGTATAGTCATGGTCAGTTATTGCCAGTCCACTGCTGTAGTGCTTCAAATAAGCCGACAATTAAGCCGGTAAATGCGACTTTGTAAATGATTGACATGTAAAGGACGCCTTAGGTGGTATATACATGTATATCCATGCCCACTAGAGAGCAATAGCATGGGAAAAATCATAGTACATGTACAGCATGGGAAACATTGCTCTAAACCGTTTGAGTCTGAATGATTTCAAACCAACAAATGCATGGTAGGAAAGATGGAAAATGCGAAACAGAATTAAATTTAAACGACAACAGAGCAAAAAAACAGGATGGAGATGACTTTAGAGCTGAACACTTTTTCTGTGGGAGATGACCCATCAATGTCTGACAGCAGTTTTCGAATGACAAGCGATCTATAGAATTTCTTGAAATTCGCTTTAATTCCTTAAAATCCATTGGTTGAATCAGTGAAGTTGTGTTTGTAGGAAGGAAAACAAGGTTAACATTTAAGGCAAAAGTTGAAAGAGTGGATTCTAATCATTGTTTAAAATTATTCTTCACATATATTTGTGCCGTGCTGATTTAAAGCTGTACTGTACCGTACTTCGCTTAACTGCACACTCCGGTTAACTGCAGTCTCGTGACAGGCCCAAGGGTATGCAGTTAACCGGAGTAGACTGTAATGCATTGGGATTGGTAATTCTGTGCTATACTAGGATTGAGTCTGACTTCAAAATGATCAGAGATATGTTCGAATGTTCATACTATATTATCATGTACCTTTATCTGAGATGGTTTATTTCATCAGCATTTACTAGCAAAAGATTCATACCTCACATTTTACTTGACATCTATAACTTAATCGTGGAAGAATATAATTTATTTTGATACTTTAGATATTTCAGTGTTTGCAAGTTTCCATGATAATATGTAGGCACTAAAACAATCTCTGAAAAATTGTAGAAATTATGACTTCAGGAGGTTTTATCACTCGTATACATAATAATACAAAGTAGATCTGCTTTAATTGAATGTAACAATGCTACAAGTGCATCTGCACATTGGAGATCAAAACACAGTTGGGAGTTAACTATGTTTTCACAGAAATGCTCAAAGACATAGCTGTGATGGTAGATTGACATTGATATAGAACCTTATTGAAAGTTGAGAATTTCATACTGTTGATTCACATTTCTGGACACTATCCACTGTTTTTTATTATAACCTTGAGCAATATATCATTGTTTCATTTTGTTTGCAATTTTATGTTCAACAGATAAGTGTCAATTCTTTTGGCATTTTCTAGACAATGAATGGAATCCTAGCATGCCCCTGCATTATAAGCAGGTTTGCCAGTTATCCTGGCATGAGTTATTGAAAGAGTTGTGTACCTGCATGATTCATATATAGATTTTCCAGGTTTTGAAATTCATGTTGTCTTTTTGACTATAATTACTACCACATAGAAATTCAACATTATATAACAAAGTGTAATATAGTTCATGTTTACAGCATTGTAAAAATGATCACTTCAGATTTTACCAGTTTCCAAATTTTTGTGTTATAATCAGTATGAACATTTGCCAGGAATATACACATGGCTTTTTGTATTTTTGCATGTAGGCATTTGATGCTGGTGTCAAATTAGGAATTCCACGTGTTATTGAACCATCCGATATGGTCGTGCTTGCAGTTCCAGATAAACTTGCTGTGATGACTTACCTTCACCAGCTGCGTACATATTTCACAGGACAGACACTGGAAGTGCAGCAAATTGGATATAGTGCCAGTGAGAGCACATACACCTTCGGGGAAATGGACATGGAAGAAGATGCTCGCATCTCCCAGGAAATTTTTGGAAAAAATGTGACTGACAGTGGACCCAAAAGAGGCAGTATGTCTCCTGATAGGAAAAGTAGGGATAGTGTATCATTGGAAAGAGAGAAACCTGATTTCAAGGACCAAGTGAATGGTATGACTAATGAAATTACTTCTAAAGAGAGAAATATTTCACCAGTGAGTGAGAAAGGGATTAAAATTCTCTCAAAAACAAATGATATTAGTTCCAGAGATGGTCAGAAATCTAGTTCTCATGGAAGTGATGAAGCAGATATTGGGATGTTTAGACCAAAAGCTAAAGAAGAGAAGGTGATTAAGACAAAATGTCCATCCAGTTTGACAGTCAGTAATGACCAGTCTCCAATTATATCTACATCCCCATCCCATGAAACAAAGGTGCTTATGACAAGGAAGCAACTCTTGAATCCATTTGATTCTGATGAGGGTGAGGATGTTGGAACATACTCAGAAGCATCAAACATCTCTACTCCACAGGACCCCATAGGGATGCAAATCCCTACAGAGGATGAAGATGAGGGTGAGGAAGTGTGGCAAAAGAGGGACCAGGCAGATGTTTCTACCAATACAGATGCTAGGAGCAAGTCCCAAAGCCAAAGTACTTTTAGTCCTTCCAAGCCAACTACAGCTACCAGGTAATTATGCATCTCTCCTCTTCCTATGCTACCGTGGAAGGGGAACTTAACTTACTTACTATTTAAGCAAATGAACCATTATGCCATACCAAACCAGATTGATCATTAAATACCTGTTGTGGGTCACAAGACCTGATTAGGTTTTGATGACTGTAGCCTTAGTTTCAATGTATGCTTTTTGTTAAGTAAATGGTTGTCATAAGACCTGATTAGGTTTTGATGACTGTGGCCTTAGTTTCAATGTATGCTTTGTGTTAAGTAAATGGTTGTCATAAGACCTGATTAAGTTTTGATGACTGTGGCCTTAGTTTCAATGTATGCTTTGTGTTAAGTAAATGGTTGTCATAAGATATGGAGCATAGCATATCATCTTATGATTCTCATTGTGTATTTCAGTCATTTCAGTCAGTGCTCACTATTTAATATCTGCACAATAACTTAAATTCTACACTATCCACCATTGCAAACAATTTGTTTAATTTTGGTAAGAAAGTAGCCTATTGATTTCCTGGTCAGAAGGCCAAGGTCACTGTATGAAGAAATATGGTTTCTTCATAATAAAATTGTAAGAAAGAAGCCTATTGATTTCCTAGTCAGAAGGCCAAGGTCACAAAGAAGAAATATAGTTTCTTGATGAAAACTTTAGTTCTGCTTCATATATGGATTGAACTTTGTTGATGGCATGGTCTTATAGGCAGGGTGGAGTCTGTCATTTTCAGTCACATGGTGAAGGTCCCTCTGACAAAAAGAAGATAATAACCTGAGTGAAATTTTTAAGCCAGTCAATTAATAGCTAAAAAGTTCAAAGGTTGAGGTCACTCACTAGAGGATAAATGGTTTCATCACAATAGCTTTACTTCTACAGCAAAAACGTGGAGTTAACTTTGTGGATGGTTTGCATTTAGAGTAAGGTAGAAGCCTATAGATTTGGGATCAAAGTTCAAAGTATAGATACTTTGAAACATAAAAAAGTGGTTTCTGCACAGGAAAATTGAGTTCTTGATCATGTACCTTTCAAAATTTATTTATGCCTTACATATTGGGTGAGAAAGAAGAATGTTGATTTGTGGGGTTGAAAGGTTAAAGGCTAGTCAGTGGTTGAAAGAAGAAAATGTTTCTTTGATAATAGTTTTAGTTCTAGATTACATACCTGGATCAAAATTTGTAAAGGGATCGTGTTTAAGGTTAGAGGAGGTCTGTTGATTTTGGGGTCAAAATGTCAAACATCATGTCTTTTATGATTCAAACATTGGTTTTGCACAGTATCACTTTCTCTCTCTCTCTCACTTAATGGTGGAGGAAGAACCCAGGAAAACCTCTGGAAAGAACCACCAACTTATGAGAAGCTACTGGCAAGCTTTCTCACATACCCACATTCGCCGAATCTGATACTCGAACCCATGCAGACAGAGGTGAAATGGCTGTGATCCGTAATTGAGAGCGCTTTAGACCACTCAACCACTCAGGAGCCACTAATTTCAGGGTTTCATGCCACTTGCAAAAAATCCAATGAATTTGTCTATTCTCAGTTAGCTTATAAATCAGGATTAAGATAACATTTCTCCTGGTAAGTGCTAGTTGTGATATCAGCAGTGGTGCCAATAATGGTTCGATACTGCTACAGTGCTAGTTGCAATATTAGTTGAACTTTATCTAGTTGGTACAGTTCATCCTATAGCAAGCATTTTATAGTTCTTTACTCTATAGAAGTTTTACAAATACTTGTAAAGAAAACAAACACTCAAAGAAGACTGTTTTGTCAAAGAATTTGATTAAGATGATATTATTATATATGGGTGTTATTAGAAATACCCATGAACAATTTTGTGCCTGAAACCAATGTATAAATTGGGTGGAATTGATAAATGTATTGGTGGTTTGTTGAGGACACATGACTTGCAAATCGATTCCAGTTACCTTTTTTCGATAAAATTAATGGACTATTCTAACAACAAACAGTTGCATGTATAACCATATATGCATTCACATGTACAGCAATACGGTCCGTGACGTTTTGGCGCTGCCGGTTTGGTGCTAGGATGTTTTGGCGTAGGCCGTTTTGGCGCTGCAAGTTTTGGCACCGACAAAAGGATTAACATCAAAAGATTACACATTATCCTTAAGATAATTAGAGGCCATGTCGGCATTTACAAAAGGATTAAGAAATAACAATATAAGCAGGATGCTTAAGATAATTGACTCTATTGGTATATTGTCCTGTGAGTCATGACCATTTAAAGATTAACAATTTAATATTTTGATGTCTAACGTGTTATTCATATTTGAAAACGAAAGCAATGATAAGGTAAAAGTAGTCCACGCATAGGATTAATGATTTAGCCATTCAGGCTTAAACCCACTTCTATATAGTTGTTTGTTTATACAAGTGTGCTGTCAAATGTATTAAAGTAAAAGTTTTTTCGGAAATGAGCGTTATGAAATTGAAGCGTGGTCAAGAAAAGTACGCGCACGATGGATATCAATACTTTTTTGATAAATACAGTGATTTTGGCGATGTGAGTTGAAAAACGAATGTTCAGCCCATCTTCACACAGTTGCAGATGACGGCCAATTCATTCTACTGATGAATGAACATAACATAGGTTTAGTTAAAGTTATTTTAATAACACACAGGCTGATAATTTGAATAATTTTACTTTTATTTTTCACTTTATATTTCACTTACACACTACATCTCTTTGATCGCTGAGCTAATCAATGTTGTTCTTACCTGTTCTACTAATATATGGTTACCTCGCAAAAGGAATAACAGTTGCTCGACGCCAAAGTGGCCGGCACCAAAACGGCCGGCGCCAAATCGGCAGCGCCAAAACATCCTGCTTCGCAGCAATAAAGGAGAGTGAACAATGATGTTTGTTTAGCAGCCACCGGCCCACATAGAGTATCATTGTTGCACATTTAGTGCAGGTTCATGGGTTTTCTCACAATTTTTTATCATATGTCCTCCAAATCATGACCCTTTGCAGACCCCTGTGTGTGGTGTTTCTTCAAGAGAAAATATTGCAAAAATACAAATAACTTTTCGTTAGTGGATGTCCAGCCATATCTTTGCATCCTTTTGCATTGGCCAAACTTGCAATAGGTGAATACAACTGTTTTGGCAGTGATTCTATATTATAAAAACAATGTATCAGTCAATGAAAATATTCAGTGTTTGTGGTAGTTAGCCAAGTGTTTTATGGTCTTTAATATAACATAGTTTTAAGGTTAAAAGTCACCTCTTCAGTGAAGAAAATTTCATTTATTTTGAAGTTCAAATAATGACAAAAGAGACAAACTTTTAATTGGATCCACAATTTTTTTTAATTTAATTAATGATTTGATAGCATGAAAATAAAATAATTCAAAAAGGTTGGTATTTCTTTGCATGGTTGATAATCAGTGTACAGCAAAGTTAAATGAGAGCATGATTCAGAATGGAAAATTCCCTGGTGTAGCCTATTTCAGGTTAACCAGAATTTTAAAGTTGTTAATGTTTTCATGAGTTACATTTGCACATGGCAAACCTTTTATTTCAATATTTTGCATGTGTCCAAGGAAATTATTATAGTACAATGCAGAACAAAACGCTAAGGCGGCAAAACTGTATAAACTAATAAGATTATCTTGTTGTAATAGTACTTATTAGTGCTTTATGTCTTGATATTTCTCTTGTCCACAGAAAGAGGGGGGGGGGAGAGTTTAATCTGAATAAAATTAAAGGACCATGACCATGTGATAATTGCCTTCCATTATGTAAGGTTTCACATGAGGTACAGATACATTCATTTCAATCATTTACTGGTTATTTATTGATTCTTCCGCTCTAAGTCATTTAATTATGGATAGAACAACCAGAGTATTCAATCAGTTGTTTCTGTACTTTAAAGGAAAGCAAATATGAGCTAATATTCACTATGTTCACAAGATTCTTCACTTACAATTAACAATAAAATAAGGTGAATTTTCTTGTGCAAGATAAATTTACTTGTTTTGAATTATAGTTAAGGATTGAATTTCAATGAACACAGCACCATTACTTCCATACTTAGTCCCAGTGAGTAATATTTAACACTTAAGTGAACTTGAAAATACTTTCCAGTTCATTTTTTTTTATTAATATCTCTTAAAATTTTACCAGATTGAGAAGGTGTGTATTAGTGAACATAGCACTCTTAATCCTATAAAATAAATTATGTCTATGTTTTTAAAATGTAAACAAGAAAGTTATACAAATTGCGATTCTAATATATTTGCTATTTGTAAACAATTTATGCAGTAAACTTTAATTTGATTACAGCAGCTCATTTATACATGTGTCATTATTTTTATTTTCAGGCATGATACTCAAGTTGTTGTACGAATGAGTAAAGATATGAAACTCCCAATACTAGAGAAAGGTTCAGAGCCGTCAGTTATCACAGTAAGTTATATATCTTTAATTGTTTTGTTTTGTTTTGTGTTTTTTTAAGTCTACATAAAACAAAAAAATCAACTGATGTACTGAAAATGTTGGCAGGTCTGCAGTAGATGAAGATGCAGTTATTAAATTTATGCCAAATTTTACCCTTGTTTCCATGTCTTGCATGTACAGGTTTTTCTGACTCCATGTTGGGAGTGTCCCCCAATTGTAGGCAGCCCAATGTATGCAAGTCCTCCCACATGTCAGAATATGGCCATCAGGTTCGTAGTTCTGGGACCATGGCTTTTGGGGTGTTGTTAGCTTCAAAATGTTTCAAAATGTCCTTGTTCCCCTACTGCCCTACATAACTTTAAAGTCGAAGTACCAGTAAAAAATGACAAAGAGCAAGAGACTGCCATTCTGTCTGCTTCTCCAGTTAACTGAAATTAATGACTGTCTGTTTGAAAAATTTTGTGATCTGTGGATTGCAAAGCCAAGTTTCTCAGCCTCCAAGCGTCCTACTCCAGATGTTGACCAGCCAACCAGTGGGCACCTGACTCCTGCAATTCCAGTATCACTGGATCACCCATTTTTCCTCAGTACCAAGGGTAAAATTTCTCCATCATATGACGGAAATTCTGTTTTCAGAATGTTCTCACAGGTCGATGTTCCAAATTGTTCAAATCTGTCTTTTTAGGGGTGGGTAGGTGGTTGGAAAGAATTTACCTTGAGATAAAATCAAAGCTTAGTGATACTAAATTTTAAACTTATGATTTACTGTTGAGAGAGCAAACAGAAGTTTTCATGCAGGATTCAGTTCACTCGAGGCCCTCAGACATGTTCTGCTGAATCAAGAGTTCATACTTCACTCGTTAATTCTGTTCCCTCTAAGGAAACCTGAATAACTCAGTCATTATATTTCACTTCTACTTTATTCCTACATTTGCCTTTGAGAAATGAGGGCACTGAATTGTTTGAGTAAGAGCACTGAATTGTTTGAGTATGACACCTGGACCAATTCTATGCCTCCACGTATATCATTATACCATTGTTTTCTCTATCCCCTCTCGTTTGCTTCATGGAAAGATTGCTTATTGACCAATGGGCAGTGAAGATTGTGCAAGAACTACATCATCTGAGGTTTTATTCTAGGCTTTTTCTTATCCAGATGGCAAAGTGCAAGATGTGACTGATCAGTGACCTGAATCACCTCAACCAATACATTATGCCTTTAAAATCGAAAGATGGTAAGATGAAGACATCTTCATCACAAAGGATGATATGCAATCTGTTTCAATCTGACATGCATATTTCATGTCCCTATCCACCTTGCATCACGGAAATTTATGTTTTGCTTATCCCAACACGAGTTATCAGTTTCAAATAACTTGATTCACATCCTCAAAAGACATGGTGAGTTCAATTCTCATTAAAGGGAGAAGCAATTTCCTATCACTTTCGAATCATCTAGGTTTTCCAGTGAAATGGAAAAAGTCTAATCTTCATCTCAGCATTTTTGTTCATCTGAGTACTGAATTCCTGGTCTACCTCAGTCTGGTATGGTTCCCTTGCATTTGAATAGTCCAGGTCATCCAATGTTTTAAGACCATTTACAACAGGACATGGTTTTAACCTGGCTCAGTTCAGAGAAATTCTAGTCTTTAGACTGCTCTTCACTGAATCTGTTATCCTACAAAACATGTTTCCTGATAGCATTTGCTGCATTTTGATCAAGTTACATACCCTTTCCATTGAACATATCTTCTTGATTTCAGATCGGCTGGTTCAGTGGTCCTCTTGACAAAACATTTTTATACAGCCAAAAATAGGTTACCATCACTCAGCAGTCAGAGAATTGTCATAATACTCCCTCTCATCCATAGACCCATTAAAGACCAGCAACCATGCAAGAGCTTGTCTGTACTCTCACTTGAAGTGCACAGAGGCAAGTTGCTGCACATGCGAGCAATTCTTTCTAGCACTGAAAAAACGGGAAGCATTGTGTCACCCCTCAGACCCTCTTTCCACTGCAGTTGGGTCATACTGGTATCAGCATTTCTGAGGTCTCAAAAGATGAGAGTTGCCTCATGAATAATTCAGCTTTTGAAATTTGAGCAATCTTTATGAGTCTCATGTTAAAATGTAACATTTCAATCCAAGACATAATAGAAACTGTTGACTGGCATAGATGGTCAACCTTCTCCAATTTTTATCTGAGATTTAACCTCATAGAGACAAATTGTGGTGGGTTCAGTGGCAGCAGCGCAAATGACCACTGGACCCAATTAAAACTTGACAGCTTTTTAGCCTCAGTGAGTGAATGTTAACTTTATTTGGAAGGGTTGATCCTCACTATATAACTATAACTGTACTGATGTGCCAATACCACTCCCAACAACACACAGACACAGTGTTTTACTGGCATCAGAGCTGAAAAGCCTTCTTACATATTATTTATTACTAATTGGTCAGGTTGTAATGAATCTATTTCTACTCATTGTACTTGTTTAAGATATGTTAATGCGAGAATACATGTAGTGTTTTGCATCACTGCTTTTGATAAGCTGCAGTGTGGGTTCTAACAAATCTTGTGACTTTAACCCAGGATAACATATCTTGAATTTGGATTGCCCATGATGTAACTTATTCTTACATTTTTCAAAACTGAAATATACAAATTTTTTTTCAGTGGAAACAATTTATAACAAAGAACTTCCCAAAGAAAACAGTAAATCTTTACACTTAAGAATTCATATTAAGGTATCTTCACTTGGCCATTGAATTTAATCCTGATTACAAATTTCTTTTTCTGGGCAGTGGGTACAATGTAGAATTTGAAATTTATCATTCCCAGTCTTGTACAATGATTTAATGTAATGTTTGCATTATATCACATTATTGCAAAAGTGTCTTATCATAAATACATTTCAGAGGATGTCCGGCACATTACCAGTTCAAAGTTCTGTAGAGAAATCGAGAGACAGTACATCATCCACTCCATCCTCACCAGGTTCAACAGACCCTGAGGTAGCTTTATCAGTTATTTTGTGAATTAAAAATGTACTTTTTTGGGCAATTGAACATTTGTATCAGAACAAATATCAGTCTGTTCAGTAAAGTCAATGTTATTGTTTTGGTAGCAGGTATAATACATTTAGTTTATGATGTACTAATCCTCCAGAGTTAGTGTCAATTCTCCCTAAAGGTTTGTAACCATCATTATGACTGTCAAAGAACAAGTCAGCACTATCACTTCTTTGCCACAAAATAAGGTTTTTATTAGTAGCTCCATTGACCATAGACCAGAAGAGCACATGTGAATGCCTGTGTCCATCATCCCTTCATTAGCTCAAGTTTGTTGTTATCACCACAATTCTTAACTGCTCTGAGAATTGCCACACACATTCATATGAACGGCTAGTTAGTTCAAAATGAAAATGTTACCTCTTAACATGGTGGCCATTTTGAAAATCTTGTTCCTACTCCTCCTAACCACAAATGGTTATATCATCATTGGGTTTTCACTAAAAGTCAGCTCATGATGTCTGTTTTTCCTGAAATGAAAATGATGATGATTTAAAATTCAATATGACTACCTCATTGATCATCCACCCCATTGGTCATCTTGAAAATCTGATCACTGCATCTCCAGAGATTGTCTTGTCAATTTGCGGTTTTCATTACAAGTCTTATGATGTCTAAGTAGTCTTAAATGAAACTGGTGCCCATCTAACATCCAAAATGCCACTTCAGTATCCATCTTGAAAATGTTGTACCTTCAACAAATGAATAGGTAGCCATATTGGCATTTGGTTTCAATAAAAGAGTTCTTATGATGTCTAATTAGTATTCAATACCAATGGTGCCTGTCAGACTTCTAACATGACTGCCATGTTGGCCATTTAAAAAATCTTACTGGCATCACTTCTTCTTATACATTCCCTGATCACATTAACACTAGGGATATTAGGCTCTTACCTCTGAAATCCAGCCTTACTAATGATGAAATTTCTTTTCTGTCTCTATCCTATAGACAAAGGGCAATAACTCTTGTGTATAACATCCTTTAATTACCAGTTGCTAGTTAAGCTTCAAAAAAACTATTTTTATGTTATATTGAATCTATCTATTTTGGATTAATATTTGTTCCTAAACAGGTGGAATTTTTTTAAAATTTTGAGTTTTGTATATATTGTCTAAATCGTTTACACTATCTCAAACTTGGCAATTTTAGATCATATCGTAGAACATGTTGTCATTAATGCATGTTGCTTTTTTTTTTTTTTTTTTTTGTACACATTGCCTATTGCTTGTTAACCCAGTTAGTAATGAGTGTCATTTTAGCTACTCATTAATGTGCTGCGCAATGATGGCACTGGGCATTGCCAATGTCACAAATTGCAACTATTTGTATTTATTGGCAATGAAATAGCATTTTTGTCTGTTTAAACTTGTCTATACAATCTTGAGTTTTGGGTGGAGAAATGCAAAGGCACCATGAAAGGATGTGCAAACTAAGATGTTAAATGCACTGGAATCTATCTACAATGAATGTAAATCCTTTGCTTATATTGACAAACACATCTTAACAGCCCATTTTTACATCATAATCTACTTATGAAGACACCATCATCATCATCATCATCAATCCTCTCTGCGTTGTCTGGTGCTTGAGGTGATGGCAAGGGAGTATCATTTTGGTCTATCAGCTGCAGTTGCGGGGGCGGTTTGCAGGGTGAGGCCTCTGGTCTTAAGTTCTCGCTCCACGGTTCAGCACCAGGTCTCTTTGGGTTTGCCAGGGTTTCTTTTCCCCTTGTGGGTCCATCTCAGTGTCACCTTTGGTAGTGAGTCAGGGGGCATTCTGCAGACGTGGCCGAGCCATCTCCATCGACGAGTTGCAGTGATATTAGCGATTGTGCTTGCACCCACTCTATGCTGGTTTTCCTTGTTGAAGATCATATTTGGCCAAAATTCCTCATGATCTGTTGCAGGCACTTGGTTTGGAAGACTTTGAGCTTGCATTCTATGTTAGCAGTGTCATCCTTGGTAGTGAGTCAGGGGTCATTCTGCAGACATGGCTGAGCCATCACCATCGACGAGTTGCAATGATATCAGCGATGGTGCTTGCACCCGCTCTATGCTGGTTTTCCTTGTTCAAGATCATGTTTGGCCAAAAGATCCTCATGATCCGTCGCAGGCACTTGGTTCGGAAGACTTTGAGCTTGCGTTCTATGTTAGCAGTGGTCTTCCCACACTCTGACCCTTACAAAAGGATGCTCAACACGTTACTCTTGAAGATACGGATCTTCGTGTGGATGCCGAAGTTTGTTGTCCTCCAGATGGGCTTCCTCAAGACTTTTGTCTTCCCTATGTTGACTTGAAGGCCTATGGTGCTTTGCTGCCTGTACCAACTTTTGGGTCTTCTGCTGGATGTCCTGGTGTCTGCTTGCCAGCAACCTGATGTTGTTGGCATAGTACAGGTCATCCAGCATTGAGATCAATGTCCACTGTATTCCATGTCTCTTGCCCTCTGTGGTGTGGCGTATGATCCAGTCAATGGCCAGTGAGAAGAGGATCATAGAGAGAATGCATCCTTGCTTTACTCCGGTTTCCACCTTGAATGGTTCAGTGAGTAGGTTGTTGTGGATGACTCTGCACTCAAAGTTCTTGTACAGGGGTCTGATGATGTTGACAGGTTTCTGGGGGATGCCATATTGTCGTAGGATCTTGCACATAGAGGCTCGGTGCAGTCTGTTGATGGCCTCAAAGTCCACAAAGGCTACATAAAGGGATCCATTCCACTCATGGGACTGCTCAAGGATCTGCCTCAGGATGAAGATGTGGACAATGCAGGATTTGCCCTTCCTAAAGCCTGCCTGTTCTCTGTGCCTTCTGCCTTCAGCATTGCGGACTTACTCCATCATCGCCAGGTGCCTTCCCATTCTTCAGCTTGTGGATGGCCTGCTTGACCTCCTGAATAGTGATGTCGTCACAGTGGAGGAGAAGCTGAAGAGATGGAAGCAACACTTTGAGTCTATCTATAATCACCCAGACCCACCAGTACTCGCTGACATTCCTGAAGCAGAGGAGGACCTCGACATCAACTGTGACGACATCACTATTCAGGAGGTCAAGCATGGGTTCCATCTTCACCTCTCACTGGAAGGTCGTGGTGCTGACTGTAGTTGCCTTCAGTTTCTTTGTGTTCTGGTACACCATCTTCATGTCTTTCTGCTCTGCTGCTACCTCTGCCTCCTTTGCCAGCCTCTCTGTATATTCTCTCCTGTCTCTCCTTGCTGATTTCTTCACCTCCTTGTCTTATGAAGACACCAGGCCTCAGTTATGTATACAGTGATACACTCAGATAGTCATGCTATTGGATTAGATACTAGCTCAACCTCTGACAACAGGAACAGCTACAATTGACCAAATTAATTTCAACAAAATGTATCCTCCAAAAAGATTTTGCTGAAACTTCAAAGAAAACTGATTACTTTTGGAGTGCCAATTGTTCTGATTAAATATTAGGCAGATAAATAAACTGCGTCAATCAATGTTCTACAATTATTTGATGTTGTTGCTGCAATAATAAACCGGCATTTGGTAGGACCTCAAAAGTTCACATTTTGTGTTGACTTTTACCCGCCCTTCATAAAAGCAAGCTGACTACAATCATCAATAAAAACAATGCATCTTTCATCAAAGGAAGCCAGCAACAAACTTAACTAAAAGCTATGGGATCTGTTCAGTTGTTTTATTTTCCAAAGTTACAGGAACACTTTTATTGTTATAAAAGTTTCTACTTTGCAGGAAAAAATGTTATGCTTACAATCGCTACCAAAGGCAGCATAAAACACAAATTAAATTTAAAATCTTTTGAAATCATAACATTTGGTGGCAAAGATGTTTGTTAAACTTTTTAATTTGTTCATGTTTCCCTCTTAACTGCCTCATCAAATTGGTAGCCTCAGCAAGATGATAGCTCTCTCCAGCTGACACAGTCTAGGGCATCTACATGTATACAGCTATAAAGCCTCGCGCTACTGGAAACAATGAATATCTCAGTGAATTGTTTAGTGCCATGATTGTTGACAATGATATATAGATGAAATGATGACTGACATTTTTACCTTGTCCCTTTTGAATCATCTCAATTTTCTCATGAATTGGGAAAATTCTGACTTTCACACATCCCATTGTTTTTTCCACCTGATGGTTATAACCAGTCTCAGTCACATACATATCACTCTGATCCCTCTCATAATACTGATTATCTAGATGCATGTTTAAAACAGTATTCCATTTAAGGGAAGGAAAGGCAGAATAAATAAAGAAAGACAACCTATGGTTCATTATTGGCAATACCAACTCGTTGGGGAGTATTCGCCAATTTTAGGCAGCCCAGTGGTTATAGGTCCTATCCCCTGCATGTCTACGCAGTGCCTTTGGACCTGTAATTCAGGGCACATGAGCTTTGTACTAGATCAATTGGATCCATCTCCCTATACTACTGCACCATTACAGGCCATCTAGCCATCACAGACTGTCCAGCACAATAGACCAATTAGAGAAGACAGTCTAGCCAACTAGTTTGCTGCTTACATTTCTGACTCACTGGGAGTGTTTCCGAATTTTAGGCAGCCCAGTGCCCACTGCAATTCCGAGCATGGTCTATAAGTCGGAACGCATGGGTTTGTAATAAAACCACACTGTCGCCAGCTGTTAAGCCGTCACTGACCATCCAGCCATTCCAACATGGGGACCTTTTTGTTGAATCAGTCCAGAGAACTAAGATTAATAGGTATCTTAGTCACAGATCCATTCATCTAACCATGCCGTCAGTGACATGTTCTTTCTATGATTTCAGTAAGAAATATGTCTGTCCGTGATAGTCGGACCATCTTCTGTACTGCCAGCTTTCAGGCCAATCATTTGCTGGGCAAACCAGCTGGCAGTCCTGGCAAGGTCAGACTTTATTACGTTCACTGCTTGTCTCAAAGGGAGAGTTAGTGACATTTTCATAGGGATGGAATTGAGTCTTTATACTGAATGGTATGTCTTCTCCAAAGCTGCAAGTTGATCCAGATTGGGCCTTGTCACAGTCAGTGCAATGAAACTACTTCAGATTCATCATCCTTCACATCGTACTCAGATCTGACCATGAAACAGACTGAAGTTTAGCTTTCATGCTGCCATTGATGAAATTTATACAGTGTTGGCTATTTCAGAATGCCCTCCATTCTTCAGCTATTCTAAGAAATCGGTAGATCTCGATGAGGAGGAAGAGACAGCATACTTCTGGTTCCTTCCTCAATCAGCTAGACTTAAGGCAACAAATGTCATCAGTACTAATCTCTCAACACTTGACATGAAATTAGCAGCTGTCCATATGTATGCTTGCCTATTTTATAAGGTGGACAAATCTTCTCCATGCCCATTATGGCTGATATGCAATGTCATTTCACATTCTTCATTGTTAGATTTAGCCTCATTGGCACCATTCATACTCGACAGATACCTGGCAATAGCCAAACTTGGGATGCGACAGCCAGGATTGCTAGGGTCATTGACCAACGCTTGTCACCATACCATGGCCAATACTTTGAAGAGTTCAGCCAATTTACAGCTGATATGATGTGTTGCATGTTTGCAATCCATGTCACTCAAACCGTGTCATATCCTCTCTTTCTGGATGACCCTGTTTGGTGTCACCATTGCTCTGGAGGAAGAATAGAGCAAGTTCAAATGCAGGCAGCTTGGGAACTGCCTCTCCAGTTTCATCACAGAAGCACCATTAGCTCAGGCAAGGGATGATTTCTGCAGTAGGAGATACAGTTGCTCATCAGAAAGAAAAGAAGAAAAAAAACAGGCAGGGTTTTATTCAAGCCTCTTTAATTTCGGAAAGCAAACAGCAAGTTGAGACCTGACATTGACTTGAGCCACCTCAACCAGTTCATTGTGCCTCCAAAATTCAAGATAGAGACTATAAGTTCATTTTGTCTCTTGTTCAATGGGATGAGTTTGCTATCAGTCTTGATCTGACCACACATATAATCACATCCATCCACCCTTTGCAATAACCATTTTTCTCCATTTGGCTTACCTTGATACAGTTTATTAGTTGTCCCATGGACCTCATCATCAGCCCATGGTCTTTTACTGAGATTATGGATTACATTGTCACCCTGTTCATATTGGCATCATTAACAATGACAGCAGCTTACCTTGATGACATCCTCCAGAAACAGTTGGTATGTTCTATTCTATCCTAAGCCAGGAACGATCTCTTTTGTATATTAAATCATCCACGCTTTCTAGTGAACTGGGAAAAGTCAGACCTTTCCCCATCCCAGAATTTTTGGCATCTGGACATGTAATTCTTAGCGAACCAGAATCTGGTGCAACTTAATTGTTTTCACATAATCAAAATTATCAAACTTGTCAAGTCCATTTCCAACAGGTCATGGATTTCAGCTACAGTTTTTTTGTTGTTGCAGCTCCTCAGCTTATTCAATGTGGCAGTGGATTTAATCCCACTCAGCTCACTTACTTGTGTGTATATTGCAAGCACAATGACATCTGATGATTGACCTCTGATGATTGACCTCTTTGTGATGAGGTAGAACCACAAGTTAACCATGTTTGTCTTCAGTTTCAGAACCAAAAGCTTGGGCTGTGGATGCACTGTCTAATCATTTGGGAGGTGTTGTGGTCATTTGCCTCCCCTTCCAGAGTACTGATACCAAAAAGAATCCAGACATTACAGAGTCATAATGGCAATATGATTCTGATAGCCCCTCTCAGATGGGACAAGTCCTAAGTTTCTGATCTACTTGTTTTTGTGAAAGATCTGCCCAGGAGGATTCTGGCCAACCCGAATCTTATCCAGCAAAGTCATGGGTGGTCCTTCCCTACCCAGTCTGTCTACATATTTTAAAACATGTATTGTTGTTTTCAGGACAGCTTTGGAAGACAAACAGTTCAAACATTCAGTTGTTTATAAAATCTCAAGAGCAAGAAGGCCTCTCATCTCTGAAGGATTATGAGAGAAGGTGATGTGTTTTCAAGGACTGGTACTATACAAACAACATCATCCCTCTGCTTGCCTCAATCCCACAACTGGCTAACTTTTTTCTCTAGCTCTTTGAGGAGAAACTTTTGGACCCAATCTCTATCAAAGGCTATCGCCCTATGATATTGAACACTGTCAGACATCATGGCAGACATGATTTCAGGCATGATATAAGCCTATCAGATCTTCTAGCCCGTTTTAGTCTCCATCAACCAAATATCCTTTGCTCCGTTTCCAAATGGAACCAATCCTGGGTTTTAACATAGCTCGGTTTGAATCCATTTGCAACTCTAGCCCATGCTTTGCTAAAGTCACTATTATACAAGTCTTGATGCAGGATAAGCAAGCCACATTCTCTTTATGTTGACACAACCAGACTTTGTAGCCCAAAATAGATTACCTTACATTGGTAACCAAAGAGACATATCTCGCTTGCTCTCTTCCATACAGGTCGAGAACAGCAGCCTGCTTGATATGGTTATTTATAATGTGCATATAGAGCTTGATATGGATGACTTATAGTGCATATATAGAGCTTGATATGGATGACTTACAGTGTGTATATAGAGCTTGATATGGATGACTATAGCGTGTATTTAGAGCTTGCTATGGATGACTATATTGTGTATATAAAGCTTGATGTGGATGACAAGTGTGTATATAGAGCTTGATATAGATGACTGTAGTGTGTATAGAGCTTGATGTGGATGACGTGTTTTTATAAAGCTTGATATGGATGACTTATAAAGTGTATATAGAATGTGATATGGATGACTATATTGTGTATATAGAGCTTGATGTGGATGACTATATTGTGTATATAGAGCTTGATGTAAATTACTATATTGTGTATATAGGACTTGATTTGGATATCATGTATAGTCAGATGTGAAAAAATGATTTTTAACATGATATTCCTCAACATTATTCTTTTTATCAGCTCTCAAGCAAGAAATCTCGGCATGAGGAACTGAAAGAACGTGCCCGCCTGTTGCTTGAACAGGCTCGTAAGGATGCAGTGGTCACTAAACCCCCATCAGACTTGGCAGTCAAGGAACCAGAGGAAAAACATAAACGTAATGAAGTAAGGAAATGATTGTTGATAATATATGTGCTGTAGATGTATATAAAAATCTCTATATACAGTGGAACCCTGCTATAACGCAACAATCAGGGTCCATGAAATTGGATCGCGTTAAAAGCGGGGTTGCATTATCACGGGGTTTTACAGTATTTAATTTTTTTCTCTTTAGCAAACACTGCATTGGCGTATATACGTGTACTCGTGTCTAATGTAAGAAATCAGAGTATTATCGGACGAATATTAAATGGAATGCAGTAATAAGACTTATTAAAAAAGTGGACGGATACTATATTTATAGTTTATTACTTTTCATTAGATAATTTTACTAATTTGTATTGTTTTTCCCCCTGAAAATACACATTGATCGACTGACATTATATAATGAATAGGGAGGGTATTAACATCGTTTACTATCGTGCCGTCATGGCACACAGTTCATCCATAATGCATGCAATTCCAATTGAAAGATTGCACATATTTAAAATATTCAATAATTTTGTCCAAGACCGTTGTGTCTGAATTTAATGTCCAATATATAGCATGTACAGAGTATTAACACCATTTACTTACTGTCTGATATAGTACCATCATGGCATGCTGCTAATCCATAATACCTGTACCTGATTCCATTGCAAAAATTGCAAACGTATTTAAACTATTTAATATTTTTGTCACAAATCATTATGTCTGGTGAGAAAAATTAACAGAAAATTAGATTACGAAAGACGAAGCAAGTGTACGTTCATTACGTTCCAGGGTCTATGAACAGTGTCTATACAAATTGTAAACTTGATTTTCCATAACGGTAAAATATTTTTTTTATATATACAAAAAATAGTAAAGTAATGACGAGTTCATTAACAAACATTATATACATAAAATCCGAGAACAAAATCATATCATGCAGTGAGTCTGTAATGGTCACGCACCACTGATATAAAGTTTTTTCCCCATCTGTACACATGTACAATTTCCAGCTAACAAAGCCGACACTGTTTATTAGTCAAATGATTTCTTCCAGTAACACCGCCAAGCCCAGAAAACATTGGCGGCTTTAGTTTTTTGATGTATATTAAATTGTCAGAATCTTGTATCAACCACCACATTGTCGACTGATTTGTTGTTTATGCAGTTCAAGAACACGTCTTTACTCTTGGACTAATAATAAGTTATATTTCCGATGTTTTTTTAGGCATACCAATTCAAGGAACTGGTGAAATTAATACATTTCAGAAGCCACGTTTTACACACTATTTCTCGTACTTTATCGTAAATTGTATTATATTAGAATTCATCCACGATCTCTTCCCCAAAATCATAATAAATGTTTTTTGCGCAAAGTGCATTGAACCACTTCCGTTTGTGAACTTGCTTTTCTGTAACGGTAAAATATTTATTAAGAAAAAGAAGGGGCAAATTAATAACCATTTCATAAGCAAACCCATTATACATGTAAAACCCGTGAACTAAGTGCAGTAGGCCTTCAATTGTCACAAGTCACTTTAATAATTGTTTTTAAAGCTGAACGGATGTCAATTTCATACCCTCTCAATTTCCAGCTAGTAAAGCGGACATTATTTACTGGTCAACTGATTGCATCTAATAACACTGCCAAGCCCAGAAAACATGTTGGCGGCTTTCGTTTTTGATGTTTATTAAACTGAGCAGCTTTTAACAACCACCGCATTTTCTATTGCTTGGTTGTGTGTGCAGTTAAAGAAGAAACACATATCGGCTATTGTTAGAGCAACGATTGCATACAGAATTAATTGAAGACAACCACAAAGATCACACCATGTTTATTTTGGCATAACACTTCAAGAAGAAAAATCATGTGCGAATAAATTAATGAAATTTCGGGAGCCACACCGCAACCACGTTATATCCGAATTTGCGTTATGGCGGGGCACGTTATAGCAGGGTTCCACTGTAACAAGATGAAATAATTGCTAACTGAGCACGTTGTAGATTTGATATAGGGTGTCATTATTATTCCATGTCAGTATTCTTTGACTGTACTTTCTTAATAATTTAAACACTGTATTGTCCATAAGTGTCAGACACAGCAAATGTGAAGGCCCACTTTTCTAATCTCTAAACTTCTCAAAATCTTACAGTTGAATGATTCCTCTTGTGTCTTTACTTTGGTGATATTTGTCCTACATTAGTCCATGTAGAACATTTAAACAATAAACATATAGTCTACAACTTAATAAGAACTGATGAAAAATATAAATTGATAAAAACATCCTGTATTATCTCCCACAAATACTTTTATGGGAGCTAGTTCACTGTCAGCTTTTTGTTTGCAATAATAAACCCATTGTTTAATGCTCTGTGGAAAGAAAACATCAGTATATAGTGGTCACATTAATTTTCAGTCAAAAAATGTCCTTCATATGCTACAACAATTTTGGAAGTGCTGTTGGATAAGGGTTTCTTTTACATGAGTTGACAAGGCTTACTACTGTATGTGATCCCTTTGAGGATAGGAAAATATTGTGTTACTCTTTTGTGGTTATTCATCCATTCATTGAGTAAAGTTTTGCATTTAGGTCAATGTGTCATTTTGTGTTCCATAAAAACATTTGAAGTCTTTAGAACCATCAAAATAAAGTCTCCTGAGGAAGATGGAAATGCATTGATTCTCAATCCCATACTGAATCCGATTGCAAGAGAGGCAATGAAGTGGATGAAATTATTTGTTTTTAATAGTTTCCTAAAATCTTGATCAAGTACATTTGATGATGATTCTACATCATATTCCAGTGTTAGACTTATCCAGAAGTAATATAAATAAAGGTGGTATTGCCACTGTGGCAATATAATTTTTCTCCCATTGGTATATTTCAATATCTCAGTATGAAATATATAATAAATTCCATCCATCTTTATGTCCATCCCTGAAGCTTGTTATCACAATTGCACAAAACCATAATAGGTCAACAGAATGAAATATAGCAGACAAATTCAAATGTAAATCTATGTAACCAGTTTGAATTTTAGACAAGCATGTCAATTTTTTAAGTAATGTTTATTTTTATTTTTTATTTTTAAAAACCTTTCTTGCTTGTTTAAGCAAAAACCAATTGAGGTAGAGAAATGAAATTTAAAGGCATGTTTTCATGGATATGTAGATGACCTGATTAGATTTCAAGCTATTAAAGTGATTTTGTACTTTCTTGACTTTGACTTTTCTATTTAAAGATTGTTGGCATGATTAAAACAAAAAATGTGTTTGACAGATTAAATTTGGTATGCCTGTTCACCTGCATATTGAAATCACCTCACAAGATTTAGGAGCTATTATGACTATGTTTGACAGATTAAATTTGGTTTGTCTATTCACCTGCATATGTCAATCACCTCACAAGATTTAATAGCTATTACAACTATGTTTGACAGATTAAATTTGGTATGTCTATTCACCTGCATATGTCAATCACTTGACAAGATTTAGTAGCTATTATGACTATGTTTGACAGATTAAATTTGGTATGTCTGTTTACCTGCATATGTCAATCACCTCACAAGATTTAATAGCTATTACAACTATGTTTGGCAGATTAAATTTTGTATGTCTATTCACCTGCATATGTCAGTCACTTGACAAGATTTAGTAGCTATTATGACTATGTTTGACAGATTAAATTTGGTATGTCTGTTTACCTGCATATGTCAATCACCTCACAAGATTTAATAGCTATTACAACTATGTTTGACAGATTAAATTTGGTATGTTTATTCACCTGCATATGTCAATCACCTCACAGAGATTTAGTAGCTATTACAACTGTTTCAACTTTGTAAACAGTTTTACTTTCTAGTCTAACACATTTTTACTTTCTAGTCTGTCTTACACATTTTTACTTTCTAGTCTGTCTTACACATTTTTACTTTCTAGTCTGTCTTGCATTTTTACTTTCATGTCTGTCTTGCATTTTTACTTTCTAGTCTGTCTTGCATTTGTACTTGAAATTCTTGTTGACTTCTTGATTCAGAAAAGAAATGAAATTGGATTGGAATATTTTTTTTGCATGTTTTGATTAGATTTTGGTGCTGTTTTTCCACTTTTTTTTATAAGTTGTTGAACGTCCCTGAACATGGACTATTTTTTGTGCTGTAGGGGCATGCATGATTTACAAACACAAATTTCATATAGTTTTTTTTTCTAAGGAGTAGTGTTATCATTTTGTGTAAATCTAAACTCTCATATCTGGTTATAAGATTGGAGACAACCAAGACTCTGATCATCAAGTCAGACTGAGAGAGCGGGCCCGCAAGCTGATAGCAGAGGCCAGAATGAGTATTGGGAAGCCAGAGCAGCCAGAAATAGCCACTCAGGCCACCGTAAAGTCACGTCCAGTATCTCAGACCAGTGTGGACTCTCAAATTTCACAACAGCGTAGCAGTACATCCATGTCACTTAAGGACAAAAGTTTGGAGGAGGCAGGTGAGTGTCCAGCAGTTTGCGTCAGTTTTGTTTAGACATGTTTTATTTTGGTATCATCAGGCTTTAGATAGCCGTTTTTATTTTTTTTTAAGACTGTGGTTTAATTATCTGTGAAATAAGGGATTATACTGGAGGTAAAATAAGTTAATATTCTAAATATTGATTGTTTGGTAATTTCTTTAAATGATATCTCTTGATTAAAGAATGTTACATAACCTAATTTCGTTAATGCCAGATTAGTGGAAAAATAAGATGAGCACTGGCAACAATATGTTAAGGTGTTGATACAAGTTTTCAGAAAATATATGTCCTTAACTATTTCCTTAACTCCTTATGAACAGAGATAATTTTGTATCATACATTATGTCTTGCCCCTTTAACTTTGCAATTATTGTTATTGTCAGAGACAATTTCCATAAAGGTTTTTGTTTAAATTTTTCCATTTGCTGATATTTCCTAAATCCCTTGATGGATTATTTCATACATCGGATGAATCATTATGAAGCAAATTCATTTCTTTATGTCAAATAATTGCTTGCCACTTTTTTTTTATGAAGCTAATTCATTTTTTTATGCCATACAATTGCTTGCCACTTTCTACGGTCACAGTCAGAAACTTTGTATTGAGGTGTTCGTAAAATGTTTCATTTATTTATATGTCAAAAACCCATTGATGGATTTTCTTCATACATGGAATGAATCCTTATGACGTTAGACAATCAATCTTGTGATGTGCTCACTCAAGCTTTCTTGCTCAAGGATCAAGGTCACATTTTATAGCAATGCTTTGATCATGGACTTGGCATATAGGTTTTGTCTTTTTTTTTTATAAATAGATTTTGTTAGAAGTACTCAAAAAAAAGAGCAAAATCTAACTAAAGTTCTGTAACAAGCAGCAAGCATTATATGGATTACCCATTTTTCACTGCTGTAATCAAAATGGGATTTTAGTAACAAAATTATCATTCAAATTGGCTTAGTAATCAGTATCCACATATGTTCTAGTATGAGACTCTTAATAGGAGATAGATGAAAACACATTCATTGGCTCTCTGTATACCTGCAGATCAGTTTTATTTGTTTTATTTCATTTACTTTAATTCAAGCACCACTGAAGCACTATCATTACAACTTAGGGTGACAGAGTGTTTATTGTATGTCATGAGAGATGACTAAAGGAGGCAAGATCCTTGGCTAATTGGTTAGAATGCGAGACTCTCAACCAAAAAGATGCAGGTCCAAATCCTACCATCTAATCGGTCCGGGTTGGCTACCATGGTGTGTCCCTGGGTACTGTGCTTTGCACATGTTGCCTTGGCACTAAATAATATAGTACTTCTTCTGCAGTGCAATAAAACAACAAACCAGCCCCTACTAAATAGTTTAATATGCAGGCTTCTGGTTTGCTTATATATGTTTGCCTCATTTCTTCTCATTAGATGTGTAAGCTTAGCAATGATGGGTTCTTTAATGTCATTCGTTATGTATATTTTATTTTCCAAATCATCTTGCTTGTCAGTTGCATTGAAAACTCGGCGGATACTTAAAGCATACATGTCACTCAAGAAGAGTGGTAGGTATATCATAGCTGATATCCTTTTTGTGGCTTGTCATTTATCTAACAGGTGGAAGCTTTAGCTTTTATGCATGCCTTCACATTATTACTGCACACCCTCACTATAAGACCCTACATTATAACAAAGCTCCTGTTACAAGGCAAGTAGTCTTGGTTTCAGTTTTATTTAGTGGTAAAGTAATTATATGTATAATGTATTTCATTATAAAGCAGACCTACTATAAGGTTAATAATGGCTCTCATAGACAGCAATATAATGAGGGAGTACTGTATTACTAAATTTACTGAATCTGTGATGGCCTTATGAAATTATTATGTTCTTCTTCAGGGTACACTGAAACCTTTTTTAAGTAGATGCCTAGTTGATGAAATATTTTCAGCTAAGTTGTTTTTTTTTATAGAAGAAAATGAAAGCATATGTATTTTACCCTTTGAATCTGAATAAAATAGATAATTTTGTGATTTACATATGTTGATGATATTGTAACCTTTGATATGCCAATTATCTGCTTTTGATTGTCTCTTAACCCAAACAAGTTTAACCCTACCCTGACCCAAAATCAAATATGTATTTTGTATCTTTGATATTAACCACTACCTCACACATTGTAACATTGTACAATCCTGTTGACCTTTGCAATTAATACTTTGTATGAATAATTGTACTAGAATGGAGTTAGGTTACCAAATGTTATGTACAAAGTCACTGCAAATTGTGCAGAGAGTAAAAAGTCGAACTTTTGCTTAAGTATTTCACTTTACATTGTGTATCCTAAGGCACTCACAGATTTAGTACATAACACATACTTCAGAAGATGACAGGTTTTTTTACTTGGTGTTTCTAACTTAACAGTAAAAGGAGAAGGTTTTTTTGTGTTCTTTTAAAGAAAATATTTGAGTGAAAGAAAATACATAAATGAATGAATGTTTAATGGAAAAAACTTTTGTTGCAGCTTCAGCATTTTCTATATCATGCAAAAATTAATATCAGACAGTGTTACACCTGGCCCAATTTAGCTTTGATTACCATGCCATGGCCTGGGAAATAATGGTGTAATGAAAACAATGCATCCCAAAATTAGAATGCCATGATGCACTGTCAGTTAAAATTAAATTTAAATAAAAATAAATTAGAAAAGGCAAAGATAAGTTCCTTTTCCTAGATCCTTTTGGTATTATGTATTTTTACATCATGATATCAATGACATCAGCATTTTTCTTGAGGGCTGAGATTTTTTTTAATTTCCCTAATCTGATCTAAAAATTATGTAAGCAGGTAGAGTCTGGGCAAACTAAGACCAATTATAGAGAGGCATCACTCTCATCAGTCCTGAATTGCTTCCATTCTGTTGACTTAATGCTGCCCTCCATTTATGCATTTTTATTCTGAGACTATTGTAATATTTCAGATTTACATGATAAACATGTTATTTCCTACCATCGTAAACACATTTAAAGGCAGTTTTCACTTTGTTGCTGTTGTATAATTTTCATGTAAGACATGGCCTTCACTAACAACACAGTCAGGTGCTGGGAATATGCACATAAGGAAAGTTACATTTAGTTACAAATATTAATTACTAACAAAAATAACAGTTTATTTAGAGGACATCAGCTTCTTTTAACACACATGCACACAAGTTTTCACTGTTGTTACAGCTTAAACATTCACATTGACAGCTGAGCTAACACCCTCGTATACAGCTTGTAATGTATCAAATGAAGTGTACAGCTTAAGGATAAAAAAAATTGAGTAGGTTTGAATACAAAGGTATTTTTCCTGCCACACAGATTTTCCCATATATAAAACTTTTTTTTTTTACACATTAGACTAGAGGCATATAAAGCATGGAAATTCACCCCCATTGTCATAGCATATTGTTTCATCCAGGTAAGTGCCCATTTTCTGCTTGGCAAAATAGTTAAGAGAAGGAAGTATCCACTGAAAATGAGTATGCTACCAACATCACATTAGATTAGGCTTTTTTAAGGGATTTTTTTTAAACAAGCACAGAACTTTATAGCTACCAAAATATGGAGACAAGTAAGTAAAAGCATCTGCACAAATGATAATTTACTACCAAGCAGTAAGATTTCCATCCATTCAGATTTGTCAGCCATTAATTTGCAAATCAGCCATTTAACTTAAAAATCCTTTAACACTTTCTTGATGCTGATAAAGAGAAGTATAAACCAAAAACCTTACAAACTGGGAACAGACAGAGAGAGAGAGAGAGAGAGAGAGAGAGAGAGGCTCTTTGCTTTTGTGTCATTTTATTTTTGTTGAATATTGATCTACTGAAATTAAAAATGACAGTTGCTATGTATATTTAATTTGCATTGTGTGCAAGTTTTAAACTATTTCATTACATGCTATGTAATGTAACAGTGTATGTTGGACTTGACCTTGTCCAACACCGAGTTCATTTTTACTCGACCTGAATTGACTTTTAACAATAATACAATACTAAATTATTCTCGTTGTTTATGGGTTTAAAATTAAGATAAATATTAATAAAAGTAGATGTGTTTATTTGGGTATAGGCATGGTCTTTTTTAAATTTCCTTAGTGTGTTTGACGTTCCATTCAGGTTTCTAAAAATAACTAATATTTTTAATTTGTAAACATCGGGTTCATTCTAGAAGGTTTGAAAATGCTAATTGTGACCCGAGATCAAGTAGAGAACTATATAATCTTGTCATTGAGAGGATTTTTCATTCATGCTTAAAGACCTAACATAATCAGGTTGTGTTTTAAGTTGTGATTCATAATACCATAAGTTGTTTTTTAATACAGTGTTCCTTTGTATTCTAGGGAAATTGTTTAAAAGTAATTAATCTTTAATTTAAAAATCAAGATGCACCAATGACCTAAAATGAATGATATTAAATGCTTATATATTATGACAGTAACATTTAATGCATGATTTTACCAGTCAGCAACAGTTCACCATGAATAAGAAGACTCCATAACAGTTGAGCAGTTAGTATAGTATCAAGTTCACAAAACTAAATCATTTAATGAATGAATGACAAAGATATGCATGCTTTGGAACAATTAAATTGCTTTTATTGGTTAAATTTGACCTTGGAGACTGCCTTGAATTTGAAATTCAGTTTTATAATGTTCTGTGGTCCACTGAAAAACTGTATTCATTGTGAAATGATGCCAGACAAATTGCATATAAATGTTAATAAATATATAATATAAAGTAAATGATACATACTCAATGTAAAGGTGATTTGGATTATTTCAAAGAGACATTTTTTTAGCCCAACTCTTCATAATAAAGATAAACTATTGCACTACCACCAGCATCAGATTTGATTATAGATAGATATATAGATAATAACATGTTGTTACATCTAGAGGTTTAAAATATTTAACAAGATGAGGTAAAACCCAATAAACATTAAAGTTTCCAAGTAAAAATTTATTTCCCTAAAATATAAAATCAAAGTGAAAAAATTATGAATTCCTAGAATTTTATAAATTTTACATCAGAAGCTATCCATAAGGTATTCTAAATGGTTTTTCTGAAGAATCCGTTCTAAGTCCAACATTTTTAATTCTAATCTTATGAAAGTAGAATATCACTTATCTCCTTAAAAGTTATTACATAATCCAACAGAATTTTTTAAATGTTCAAGTCCTTTAATGATTTCTTATAATCCTCATGGTATTGATTTTGAATAAATATTTTCACTTTGCTTGTCCATGAATAATTACAAATAAATCCAGATTGCCTCTCATGACTCTTAAACAACTGGCATATGAACTGTAGAATCCTAATATGGTGGTTTAATTCTCTTAAATAATCTCTATGTGCACACCAGAAAAACAAAATCTGAACCACCTCAAAGATTCTCAAACATTTAAAATCCTTACATTTTGAAATAACAGTCAGATGCTGATGTTCTCAAATTATTGAGCCATTTAGCAACTAGGGTGTGCATATCTCTACAGAGCAACTGTATTCCTGGTTTCACCAAACAGTGACTATACTTATTTATGTTGCATAGACATCTTAGTGTTCAAACTTGTTAGGGACTTAACACTTTGTACTAGAAATATTGGAAAGTTAAGATAGTTAAACAAATTTTATGACTTCATTGATTTGATTTAATTGCATAGGTGGCTCACACATTATTGGTATTTTCCTGTCCATTAGTAATAACTGGACCAGATTTGAATTAAGCACGGAATCACAATGTTGCAGGCTGTACGACATCCTTGGACTTAATGGTACCTCTCTATTATTGCCACAACTCAGATAGCTCCAAAATGGCGGAGATGTGAAACTAATTTCCAATACCTCCACTTGTGCCATTGCACACCATTAACACACATAATTGGTGTTAGGGTTGAGTGTGTGTTAGGTCTATTCCCACTCACCCAGGGTCCTCCATTCAGGTCGATGGTTACTTAATAGCAACCCCAACCTGACGACCAAATTAAATAGTTCTCCTTGAGTATATATATGCCTGGTGGAATCGGCACCATTCCTCCCCCCCCCCCCCAGGAGTAATTAAATATCCAGCTTTGCTGGAAACTTAAAACAGGGCTACATGCCCCTAGTGGGCGATACAGCACTATAATTCAAATTCATCATCATCCTGGTTTCATGTGCTTTTATGATCTCCATTCAAACTAATGCATAATGTACTTGACCAAAAATAGTTGTTGACTTCACCCAGGAAATCAGCTTTACTTTTTAATGAAATTCTACACATATTGTAATTGTAATTTTACTTTTGCTGTAACTCCATGGTCACAAACTAAGTATCAGAAAGAAGCAAAGCCAACAAGTTTTCTAAAACTTAACAAAGAATTTTAATTATCAAAGTCATAATTGGAAAAATTAGAGTAACTTATAGTATTATGATGTGAATCCAGGATAATCCTGGTAAAATTTTATATAATTCCTAAATGAAAAAGTTCTGTAAAAATTTCAAAATCAGAAGTGTACTGATCCACCAAGAATCAAGACATCGTCAAGATGGCATCATCCAGAACTCCATGGAATAATTATAACAGTTCCAAAATAATAGTATAGTCCAAATAATGAGCACTCTCTATTTCCACATAACAGTCCAAACAATTGTTTTTCCACTTGAGTAGTATCTCAGAGCAACATAAAATATGTCTGCAGACTTACAACAGGAAGACAAGAAATGTAAATGACTCCAAAATCAAAATGAAACTGATTGCAGAGTTTTCTATATATTCTGTTGATTGCAACTATATTTCACAATAAACCTCATTGTGGTTGATCACACTTCTCAATTTGCCTCAAACATGCCAATTCTTCTGACCCAGTTCAACCAACGAGAAGTTATTGAATTCTTCCAAAATATAAGACAGCATGAGTCAATGAGAAATTAAGCCATAGGTACCATTAAGTCTTATTATTAAGATGACATGTAATATTATCAAATGTTAACACATACATACCTTTTCCCATGTACTACTAAACTATTAAGATGACCAGGTCATATATGCAAAACATAACTAATGATGTTCTGTACAATTTACTTAAATAAAGAATTAATTTTTTTTATAAAATCATGTACCAGGAGTTGCAAAACATACAGATAAAAATAGGACTATAATACAAGCCAGTCACTGAATTTAAAGAAATGAAACGTAACCATCATAAACCCAAATGATTTAAAACTATATTATAAATTAATATACATGTATATAATAATAATAATAATAATAATAATAATAATAATAATAATAATAATAATAATAATAATGAGGACTTTGTATAGTGCCTAATCTTTAAAAGCTCTTAGCGCTTTACACCATCAATAATGATATGACTACACAACAGAACAACAAATGACAAAAACAATGAAATTGGAAAACATAAAAACATGCTGAAAACATATAAGATACAAAACATTATTAGGTCGCTAAGTTTGTCCCTGCAGTCGAAACAGGTGAGTCTTAAGAGCACTCTTAAAAGGGACCACTGTGTCTTTGTGTCTAATTTCAATGGGCAATTCGTTCCACGTCGCTGGGCCCTGGTGTGCAAACGAACGTTGTCCATATGACTTTGTTTTCACCTTGGGAACAATGAGTATAAGATTTTCCGAAGAAGAGCATAAGGATCTAGCTGGTGTATACACATGGGTGAGGCTGGATAGGTATGTTGGACTGGAGTCTGTCATTGATACATAGCACAGAGAACAAATTTTGTGTTTGATTCTGTATCGAATTGATAGCCAGTGTAGGGTACAGAGCAGTGGTGAGGTGTGCTCTGATCAAGGTACTCTAAAGATGATCCGTACGGCTGTGTTTTGAACTTTTTGAAGTTTCTGGAATAAATATTGTGACGAACCAGACAGAATTGAGTTACAATAGTCCAGTCTTGAAAGTACTAATGAACACACAAGTGTTTTAGTGGCATCAACTGAAAGATATTTACATGTTGGTGCAATGTGAGAGTACTGTCTAGAGTAACGCCTAGTTTCCATACTGACTGTGAGAATTTAATGTTGGTGTTGCTGATATTTATTGTCTGAGGTAAAGGATGTGAATGAGAAAGTCGTTGTGTTGTGATCAGAATAGCCTCAGTTTTATCATCATTCATCTGAATCTTGAATGCAGCTTATATTAAAGATGTGTGTGTGTGTGTGTGTATGTGTGTGTGTGTGTGTGTATGTATATATATATATATATATATATATATATATATATATATATATATATATATATATATATAAATTTATGAATAAATAGAGATAAACAGTTTTATTTTTACTTTTAATATGTATGATGCAAATTAATTAATGTATATAAATATATATTTTTAAAAAAATTTTTTGGGGAATTTAGACCTTTTGGATATACTGTATTAAGACGGTGAATCCAGTAGGTTTCTTTTAGCAAACGTTCCATTTCAGATTCAGCTATAACAATAGGTTGAAAGGAAAAATCTTGCAAAGTATGAGAATTATTGTTAAAGTGTACGGCAACATGAGATGAAAAAGATTTATCGATATAATTTTTTATGTATGATCTATGTTGGTTCATACGTTTAGATATTTGTTAACTAGTTTGTCCAATATATTAATATGTGTTGGTGTTGTTTATTTTATATTTATATATATATATATATATATATATATATATATATATATACACACATACACACACACCCTCTCACTGAATGTTGAAATTCCCTCATAGGTCCTAAACAAGATTTTCAAGTCGTTTTCATATCATCTGCTCCAGAGTAGGGGATGGGGTAAATCTGTACCAACATGTACACTATTTATATGCGCTAAGGCTTTGCATTTAGCACAAGTTTTTTGCACACTGCATAAATATTGCCATATCGGAGATCATGAAACTTGGTCAGGAGAGATGCATCTTGATGAATGCTAGACCCTGATCACAAATATAGGCCATTGTGATGTATTTTTGATGATTCACTGCCTTTGGTTCCATTTTGTGGTTTGAGACATTTTTCTAGTACTGCTCATGATTACTAACAGGTCATTTATTAGCCAGGAGGATGTTGATCTAACAGATTATTTATTAGTCAGGAGGATGCTGATGTAACAGATCATTTATTAGTCAGGAGGATGCTGATGTAACAGATCATTTATTAGTCAGGAGAATGCTGATCTAACAGATCATTTATTAGTCAGGAGGATGTTGATCTAACATTTATTAATCATGAGGATGTTTATCTAACAGATCATTAGTCAGGAGGATGCTGATTTAACAGATCATTTATTATTCAGGAGGATGCTGATCTAACAGATCATTAGTCAGGAGGATGCTGATCTATCAGATTATTTATTCATCAGGATGATGCTGATCTAACAGATTATTTATTAATCAGGATGATGCTGATCTAACAGATTATTTATTAATCAGGATGATGCTGTTCTAACAGATCATTTATTGAGGATGATGTTGATCTAACAGATTATTTATTAATCAGGATGATGCTGATCTAACATTATTTATTCACCAGGATGATGCTGATCAAACAGATTATTTATTAGTCAGGATGCTGTTGATCTAACAGATCATTTATTAGCCAGGATAATGCTGATCTAACATAACATTTATTATTATGTTAAAGAGCATTTATTAGTCGTGAAGAAAATTAGGACCTCGAATTGAAAAGAATTTTGAGTTTTTCTCCAAATTATAGGCCACAGTATTTCACTAGTTTATAGATGTCAGTCATATATATTTTGTTTCTTTCAGATCTATAATGCAAACTGCAGTTTATATGAATGCATCATGCTTACCATATATAATTGATCACAAGCCAGGTCCAGCTGCAAGCAACATTAACCCTGACCTGCTACAACACAGTGCAACAGCAGATTAGAGTCTATGTTGTTTGAGTTACTGATTACTTGTAGCAAACTGCATAGACCCAGAGCTACCACTGCATTATGGGGGGAGGGGGGCCTATTGATCTAAAGTGCTCACCATTCTCATACCTTTGTCAGCGTGTCAGTCTCATTTCAGGCAATGTGGGTATGTTAGAAAGCTTGCCAGTAGCTTCTCGAGGGTTGGTTGTTCTTTATGGGGTTTTCTGGGTTCTTCCTCCACCATTTATACCAACTGCCATGTATAGCCTATCTTGTGTTGAAAAATGGCATTAAACCCTACAACAACAATAACGCATGCATTATGCCTTGGCAGTTATGGGGCTATGTAAGCTTGTATTTGGGTCTGACATGCATGTGAGTATATATGGTATGATAGTTTCATAAAGCTGAATATGAGTAACACACTAACTTTATTCATTTTTATTGCTATCGATTTTGTGGATTAAAAAAAGTCATTCTCATTATTCGTATAGTTATGAATTCTTGGCAGCAACCATGAAATTGATGAAATTTAGTATTTGAGTAACAATCAATAAATCATAATGTATTTTTTTAAATTGTGTAATCATTAAAGATTATAATGAAATGATGATACTTAAAGGTATTGTTCAAAACGAAAATCTCATTTTATGATGCCATACATCTTTTACAGAATTTGAAAGATCCAACAGTCTCATAAGTTCTGATTCTACTCAACCCAAGTCCAATGGAACAGCCATGCTAAAGAAGATCAGCCTTGCAAAGCCAAACATCTCCTCCCATCTGTCAGGGTCTCTATCCCCTACAGAAAATAACAAGCTACTTGTACAGAGTGACCAGGTACATTGATGTAGTACAGTCACATTATTAATGTATACTTTTTACATTTGCATAATTTTTCAGCTAAGGTCCAGACCTGCTGTACTAATTGTGGTGTGGCAGATCTAATAAAATAAACCCACATCAACACTAGCGAGGATAATGTGAGTTCAATAAACTCTATTACAATGCTGTTTGCTAGAGTCATAAATGTGTACTGCATTATACACAAGGACATACTGGTTATAAGCAAGATTTTCTTAAAATGAGTATACTTTATACAAAGTATGTTGTATGTGAAATTTCATTGCACTGGGTTTTAAAGAGCTTAACGGTGATATTGGGAATGAAATAACATAAATAGCACTTTTTGGGAGGGACAATTTTAAGACTTGTCCTCAGACAAGGAATAAGTTCTCACACACCCACCCAATGTGTCATCTCTCCAAACCGTCATTAGTGGCCTGCACAGGGTGACTTTGATTTCTTCTTCAGATACACTACATGATCATAATACCTTAGGAATATGACAATTATCATCAATCATCTCGTCGAGACACTGTGCTGCTAAACATCTGACCAGTTCCCTCCACTTGTCTCAATCATGTGCCAATGCCTGTCTCCACAAAACTTTTCCTGGTCCATTCTATGATGTTGTCAGTCCACTTTTTTCTCCATCTATCTCTTCTTCTGCCACCCTGGATGCTGCCCTGCAATACTGTTGTCGATAGACTGTTGACTCTAGTAACATGGCCATACCATTTCAGCTTTCTCTTTTTGATGGTGCAGAAGAGGTCTTCATATTGGCCTACTTTGTGCCTGATGTTATGCACTTCTTCATTTGTGATGTGTTCCATGTAAGAGATGCCAAGGATGGTCCTGTAGCATCTCATTTCAAGTGCCTGGATTCTTCATTGTAATTCTGCTGTCAGAGTCCAGGCCTTACATGAATACAAAAAAAAATTGAAATAACTAGTGCTCTCAATAGTCTGATTTTAGTTTTCAGACATATATTCTTGTCTCTCCAGATGGGTCTTAGCTTTGACATAGCTGCCATTGTTTGTGCTGCACAGACAAAATTTCTACTCTTGATCCCTCTTTGGTGATTATGGAACCAAGATATTTGAACTGGCCCACTGTTTCCAGTTCTTGTCCTTTGACTTTAATCTTGGCTGAGATTTGTATGGAGTATGACCACTTTCTTGCTAATCCAGACACTCTCCCAGTCAGCTTTCTTGTTATAAAACACTAAACATTGACTGCACACACAGGTGGAAACTAGAATTATATTCCCTTTGATTCATGGATTGACACCAAATTATGTCCATATTTCAGTTACTCCTTTTGCTAATGCTATTAAACAGAGACCTCACAAAAATCACACATAAGTAAAGATTCCTGTATATACTAGTAATAATCTACTGGAGTTAGTTGAAGGAGTATCTCTTGGTACCATCTTGTATTAACTTGTCCAAGTCACTCTAGTACATTCTTTCAGTAGTGTGTTTTGACTTATCATATGTTTGCAGTCATGAACTGAGAATAAACAGACCAGAAAGACTATGCAGACAATTAATGTCCACCTCACAGGAAGTTTTAGTGATGCTTTCTAGTCTCATTCTCAATAATTACATCCCATAGGGTCTTGTAGGTAATTCATGTTTTGTATTTACCATATATCTTGAGACAAGATAAAATAAGTTTAATTTCCTTCTCCAGTCCCATAGCTTATAATTAACTCTTTGTTTACCAAGATCATATGTCCCAACAATGAATGGACAGGAAACAAATTGTGGTGAATTTACTACCCACCCAACCATGCATATTACAATAGAATAGGTAAATAGAATACTTATTTTATAATGTACTGAAAGAAACATCTTGGTACTGTTCTTATTTATTTTTATTTTTTGTTCCTTATAAACAATTTGTGTGCAAAAGAAACAAATGTATCTAGAAACCAAAATCTACATGGTGCTGTGATGTAGCATACACACCCATAGAGTTTATCACTTACGTTGAGTGAAAAGATTGACATTATTCTTTGTCAAAAAGATGTATAAATAAATCATATTTGGTTGTCTTCAAGGGTTTCAACAAATCTAAATGAAAATCAGATCCAACAAAATCACAAACAAGAGAGAGAGAGAGAGAGAGAGAGAGAGAGAGAGAGAGAGAGAGAGAGATTATTGCTTAAAGGCACAAGCTTTTCACACATGACAATGTGTAAGGTGTATGTGCAAAATAGCCAAGATCTCAGACTTTTGGGTCCACCTATTTGCGGGTCATACACTTTTTAGCGTTTATACCTATTCAGTTTATGGGCTGGCTTATATGTGAATAAGTTTATACTTGAGTATATACGGTAACAATATAGTAATATTTTACAAATTATAATAGCGTATTTTTGCTGGTCTGTAAGACAATACTTTTTTAGGTATCAATATTATTATTCAAAAGGTGTCTCCAAACTTACAATACAAAGGCAAAGATCTGTCCAAGAACATGTAATGCACAAAACATTACTCTAGAATTCAATTTATTGTGTCCCAATATATATGGTGCCTTAACATAAATGGTAAACTTCTCTGCATGACAAATTTCAGTTGGATTGATTCAACATATTTTATTGTCATAATAAAATACATTGGGATTGGGTACAAGTTCTAACAACTTAAATTGATACATGTATTTCAATATACTTAACATGACAGCATAATAATGAAAAATGATTGGAAAGAGATATAGAGACAGGTACAGTGACAAGAATCACGAGTTGAGTTAGCTATTGCAATCATCCTGTAGTGATTATAAAGTTGCATTCATGAAGTAAAATTCTATATTTTTAGTTTGCATTTCCCATTTCCCAAAGCAATAAACACTTAAGCTAATAGTTGCAATGACATTGAAAGTAAAGTCAGATATCTTCTGTATCTACTGTATTTGGGACAAATAATGAAGAAATGCATGGTGGTTTTGATCTTACTGCTAGAATAAAAACTGGTGTCAGCAAATTGAACATGGTAAAGACTAGCTTTTAATGAATTTACTTTATATCTTAATCTAGCATGGATAATATCTAGGATTCCATTATTAAAACTTGGCATTTTGCTAGGTACAATGGTTGAATATAAACAGTTTTTTTCCAAGCACTGTAAGACATACCACTGAGTATCATGTTCAAAATTGTTCCACAAAGATATTGTTGGGGGCATTAAAGATTGTTTTGGTAGAATTTAGCCCGAAATTTGTAAATGACCATATTATTTGAATGTCAGATGTTATAATTGTTTGTTCAGACATATGGGCAGGAAGTAATTCAAAGATTTAGTCTGGAGTTTGGCTGATGTTATTGTTGAAGTGATTAATAATTTTGGTCTTTTTCTTCTAGCCTGCAGACTTTCCTGCCCAGTTTCAAAATGGAGCTTGCCTACTTGTGTATTTTGGAATTCCTGTAACTATTGTTGCTCGTTTTAGCTCTAGTTTAATCCAATTTTTCTGAATCGATCAAAGAGCATCATTCTCAGACTACACTGATATATTCCAATATAGGCCTGATAGAAGTTATATACAGTTTTGATAATATTTGCCTGTATTTTAGTTTTCAGAGATTAGTTATTCCAGATGATGGATTTTTAAAATGCTGTTAATGTGACATGTCCATTGGTATTTGATGAAAGTAATAAATCCTAGAGAGATAAACAGAGATTGAGCTGTAATTGGCAACCTCACATTCATCACCTTATTTTGGAATGGGAAGAATGTGTGCAAGTTTCCATTTATCTGGAAATTTAGCTGCCTAGTTTTAGAGGTTCCACCATTGGACAGGACTAAGTGTAGTCAATCCATTCAGTTTAAACTGGCAGCCAAAATTGATACAGCATGCTGGAATACATGGGATGTGACTCTTCACCCGACCAAGCATTCATAGACACCTGTACGGACAACTCATAATGAGTCGACATCACATTTCTCATCTTTGTAGCAAATTCTGTAAAACAAACATATCAACATATCATTGTTTTGTGTAGAAATCCCAAGCATCAACAGAGACATGGTAGACCAGGTGATGTCAAGATCTTCAATTTGGATGGACCAGTAATACCGCATTGACATTCAAGCATTTATCCCAAACGTTTTTGCAAATCTTCTCAATGCTTGACCTAGTATCCATGTTAGTCTTCCAGTAAAATACCCTATATTCATCCACTATTACACCCACTGGACATGCTTAGAAATTAGTTTCATGAATTGATGAATAGAGCTACACAACACACAACTGCCATTACCATGACAGCATTAGTGAATCTGCGACTTCCACTTTCCTCGAATAAATCACATTGTCATTAGAGCTGCTCTTCAACTGTCAGGTGTAGGAAATCCATAAGCAGACTTCAGATGTAACAGCTTTTGCACAAGCCTTACATTTGAGACCTCAGTGACCTTTCCAAAACAGAAAGAGAAAGTCCCCTCCCTATCCCCCCCCCCCATGGCACAAGTTTCATTAGCCAGTGACAAGAAGAAATCAAGAGGGGGGAAGCATTTTTACCCTAGTTTCTCTTCAAGCTAGCCTCTTTCTAGACAAAACTGATGACATACTATTGTCAGCCTTGTCACATGTCTCATTAGGGTGAGGATTTGGTCACTTTGCCATGGAATGGAAAAGACATTTCCCCAACACCGCTCTGGTGGCCTAGTGGTTAGAGCGTCCACTGTAGAAGCGGGAGGTCATGGGTTTGATCCCCACCCAAGTCGTACCAAACACTTACAAAAATGGTACTAACAGCTGCCTTGCTTGACGCTCAGCATTAAGAGGTCAGTGTTAGGACTGGTCGGCCTGGTGTCAGGATAATGTGACTGGATAGGACATCATGCTACATGTCTGCGGCATGATGCCCCAGTGCTAGACATCACTAGAAACTGCCTCACTGCAGAAATTGTAGCGATATGACTGAAACATTGTTAAAGCTACGTTAAAAATCCTAATCAAACAAACATTTCCCCAACAATATATGGATCATGCAAGTTGTCTTGAATGGATCCAGATCACATTCATCATGCTCCTCCATTGTCCATAGTCACTGATATATATATATATGGTCAAAAGATCCTTTCAGAATGAACATACTGCAGCTGGAAATAATCATCACAGAGAAGGATTGGAAGGGTTATACAATACGCATTGTCACCAGGTTTTCTTCATGACTGTTCTGGTACCAAAGGGCTATGGCACTATTTAGCCACTCTTGAACTGAGATGCCCTGAACTAGGGGATGGAGTTCAAAATGCATGTGAAGAGGGTCTGTCCCCTATAGGAATATGAGGATTTGCATGACAGTGTATTCAGTACAAGCAAATATTGCATATCTACTGCAAATACCTCTGTATCCTGGGTCTCCTCAATGCATTACAAGATCTCTATTCCTGGGTCACCTGTAAATGAGATCATTGTATATGATCCTGTTGTACTAGTGGTGACTAAAATTGTCCACACTGGAGCAAGCAGTCCAAGTCTCCAGTTATTTGAGGATACTTCACAGCAAATGAGAGAACTTGGCTTATGGCACATATTTCCTTGTATGTCAGTCCTCTGGGAATCTCAATTTTTACAGATGCCAGACTGGTGTGGACACCGGCAATTGATTCAGGAAACTAGCAGGTATTGGCTTCCTTAAGACCAACCTTTTCTTATCAGCCTTCTAGAGATGAAGGCCATAGTGACTGCATGTCATTGAAGTGCAGTCAATGAAATAAAAAAAAGTCAGATCAAATAGAATTGAACTTTTATCATTCAAACAGTCCAATAAACAATATTACATTATGATAACATGTAATGAAATAAACGAAAATTAAAACTAACAGACAAACAATTTTAATTTAAATTACATATACATAACAGTGATAAATATAGGATCGTATATGTGTGCTCATTTCAAATGAAATTTAGGAGAGAAGTTAAATAGTTAAAAAAGGCAATCAAAAGAAAAAAATCAGTCAACAAATTTTCTAATTTCATTTGGAACAATAGCAGATGTAAGATTCTATTTATTATATGATAAAAAAATTATGACTTTGTTTAATGAAAAAATATATTTGGATGCCTAATCGTTATGTATTAAACTTATATGAATGAATGATATTATTCACAAAATCATGAGTATTATTATATGCATTATGCACCACTCCCTCAATAACTTGTGCATAACCAGGGTCCAAAAACAGACTGCACTATAAGCGCAATTTATTGAGGGATCTCCATAACAATCGATATAAATGATGCTATCCTCACTTGACATTTTAAAAAAAAACATGAACATGTGGGGGAGGGGGATAACTGGATTGTTTAATGGCTGAATACTCATTTTAAAATTGCATTGGTGAAAATTGTCAATAAGTCGCTTTTATGTAAAAATGATCTTTATTTTATAAGATGCCCAAACACTGAGAGACTGATATATAACTCCATCTGATTTCAACAATCATCATGTGTACACAAAAACATTGTGTATTACATCACTGCTTTATGTTGTTGTTTACTAGTCTGGTTCTCTTAACCATGTATTCCCTGCTTTTCTCTCTACTATAATGGAATGCAATACAATACTATGTAGGGAATCAGACTAGTTATTTATTCAAATTCACAATCAAACAAGATTCTTTTTCTTAACCAAAAAAACCCAAAAAACATTTAGTTTGTGAAACGGTCGACATTGTCAATGATTAATGTTTTTATTGTTCTGTTAGTAAAATAGTGATGCCATGATTTCCTTGCAAATAATAGTGAGACTTCTTCTCATACATCAGGAAATCTATAAATGCCAACACAATAATTACAAATTAATTACAAACTCTGAAAGTAGCTTCTTGTTAATAAAACGTAACTGTGAAACAGAATTTTATGTCATCATGTCTTGCTATTGTTGGTCACATTTGTGAACGAGTATGCTAATTTAAGGTAGTTTAATTAGATTACGTTCCCAAAAAATATTGTTAACAGTGTTGGATTGATAACATGAAATGAGTTGATCTGACACTGGTGCTTCTAGCTCTTACACAGGTTGATTTGCTTGCCTTTAAACTTTTCATTGTTTTCACCCCCTGTATTTGATACAAATGTCTAATTAACATGGTAATACAAGGAGGTCAGCTTCAAGCTCAGTGCAACAATACCAAAAATACTTGCACAAAACAATGTCGGCACTTAATTAGGTTCTCAAAGAAAGACTTGCGAACATTGCTGTTACGGTAGATTGACATAGTTCACATTGGAATACAACAGGGAACATTCTGTTTAAAGTTGATTGTTTTAAATTGTGTGGTATTTGTGTAAAATTGTTGTGATATTTCTTTGCTTAAGTTTGATGCAATCATTGGTCCATTTAGTACAATATTTTCCATCTTACTCCAATTTCAGAATCCAATACAGCATAATAAGAAGGCCATTGGTCCAGAGACACAAATATCTTTCACTAGCATTGAGTTCTCGGATAAAGGTGAGTTAGAGAGATGATAATGCAGTTTAAACAGCACTTTCAACATAGTCTGCTTATGAGAAAAGTTTGGATACAATTTTAATACCTTCATTTATGTTTCCATGAAAGAAAATGATAAATAAATGATTAGTATGCAAGACATTGAGAAATCGTTAGCTGATTATAACTGTAACAAGATAAACGGGTAGGATTTCGGATTTACAACACAACACAATTGATGGTTATACAAATATCAACCAATCAGAAATAATTTTATTTTTCTTTGCACAAATTTGAATTGTTCAGAAACCAAGGGTTACTAATAGAAGGCAGTTTCATTACACGTGTTCTGTTCATGAAAAATGTAAATGATGGCAGACATAAGAATTTGATGACAGTGAGAGCGAAAATTAAGAGTTTCTCTGATTTAATCTCGAAAATATTGCACAAGGAAAGGAAAAATATGTTTGGCAGTTGGATATTTTGCAAGATTTAGATGCGAACATCGAAGTTTCCAAGATTGAGTTGTTAGAAGAAGATGATGATAGAGTTCTTGTGTATCTAGCAGATTGTAGCAATTGTGTTAATTTCATAAATAGTGTATAAAATAGTTGTGAAAGACTTTGGGAAAAAAGAAGAAGAAAAAAATATATCACTGTAGACAAATTCATTTGGAATAATTGGTGAAAACTTTGTGGATTTTTATTGGAAATAAAAAGAGAAATTAAGGTAAGAGTGAATGCATGTGCATGATGTTTACAAAATTGTCTAAACAGGTAAAACTATACATGGCAAAGTAGACTGGTCACTGACAAGACATTTGTAATGTAAATGTTTTTACCTACGGTGAGACCTTTAGTCGCAGATATTGTCTATGCACTGGAAGCATTCAGTTCTTCCCAAAAAAAGCCGTTCACACATGCGGCATAGGATGAACCAAACTCACTACTTTGAAATATTGTACAATATCTATATAAATATAAATCACTCTCTGGTATCGTGGTACACAAAAACAAAATCCAAGTAAATGTATTTTATCAATAAAAATATTTAAACAATTCCATGACAATAACATGCCATCAGCTGACCTGGCTTTTATTGGCACAGAACCCTGGTGATCTCAATAACTGTATTATACTGGGAAACATTTACAGTACCAACACATTTGTGGATTTTATGGGGTGGGTGGTAATAAAAGTTGGTGCAAAAATGCATGCTTCCTGGAATGTGATTTTTAAACATTGGTGGAGTCATAGTAGCAGGTTTTTTAGTTGGGGTGGGGTGAGATGTAGGACAGGATAGAGATGGAGTTCATTACTTGCATGAATAAGTCGGGACTATGCAAACATCCTATTGCTGCAAATGTAACATTATCAGCGACATATACCAACTTTTGTATGCATTTTTGTTATTTTACAATATGTTTGAAATTTCAGAGCAAAATCCGAATCCAGAGGAAGAGGGTGTCAAGGATTTGCTCTACCTTGATGAGTTGTTAGCAGAGGCTGAGGTAAATAGATTGCAATTCTCCAGTAGGAAAATAATCTAATGACTTTTAACATTGCTTATTATTATTTATTAAGATCTCTGTTTCATTGTGAAAAAAACGAGCACATTGCAGTCAATGGTACATGAAAGTTGTTGGCTTGATAACCACTTGATAAACTTGTGGTTCTGTTGTCCACTCTTTTGTTTTCTAAATTACTATATATACCCATGTACTAGTCAGATCCACCTACAAACTACATAGACCGATATATGCCAGCACATTAGGTCAATGCAGTGTGTTTGGAGTAATCAGTAGAACAAGCAACATATACCCTATCAGCAGTGTCATTATGTGATAGTAGATCCAAGTCCATGTAATTTACTTTTAAGTGAGAAGCGATTGTAAATAAGCAGTATCTAGTATTTATTTTTATTTAATCTTTCACAATTGTCTGGATTTCAACAACAACAACCAAAGTCTGGAATTAAAATGAAGCCTCAAGTCTAGCAAAAAGTCTGAATGGCTTTAACAACTAAGTTGGACGAATTAAATCCACAATTCTAGACCCAAAATGTAAAACATGTCAGTGAGATTGGGACTTGGCATTATAAACATGTTGTGATTTGCCAGTAGAGATGTTAAAAAATATTTCATTGGCTGTTGGAAGAGGTGACAAACTCAAATCTATTCAACATTGCCATCTACATTTCTCCATCAAATACATTTCCCAATCACATTAACATTAGGGGATATTAGCCTGATATAGCACGAATCCAGCTAAAAGATAAAAATTTATTTTTCTCTCTACCTCATATAGACAGAGGGCAGTAACTCTTGCCTATTACCTCTTTTTGCCCCTGCCAGGTGTTGCTATTTTTTTTTAAACTTAAAGTTATCTTAGTGTTAAAATTGGACCATCCAGCTTTAAATTTGGATTTGTTGTGTCAGGTAATCATTCTTCTGCGGGTTGTACACATTATTTTTACAATTTTCTAACACATTAGGATGAATTTGTCACCCTTATGGATTTCATCTATTTAAGACTACATGTCAGCACACTATTGTTTAACTTGTGTTGCCTTTAGAAAGCTAATGTGACACTATTTTTGCTAATTCAGTTAGTAATGCAAGTAGTATTAGGACTATTTCATTTAGACATATATTGTACCCAGGGAAGGCATTTTTAAAAAATATATGTCAGGGTACTCAGATTACCCAAAGAGTTCCTATGAAAACAATACAAAATTCGAAACTGCATCTATGGGTGAATTTTCTAGATTAAAGGTGACTTCCCTGGGTCCCATTTATATTTTACTGGAACTGCCTTTTGCAAATTAGTTCACTGCTGAATTACCAATTTAATATTTGTTTTTTCTATTGTGTGGTTTCAGTGTTTTTTTCTCATGTTGCTCCAATCGAAATGTCAACTTAACACATGAAATGCAAAAGGTTCAAAGGAAAAGAAAACAGCCATGATTCCTGTCTTGTATTTACTAAGTGTACATTGTCTGTGCCATGCAATGTGTATAATATGTGGATGGGAGAGAGTCTGGATTATTGTAGTCCGGATTATTGTAGTCCAGAGGGCATTGAAAGGGAAGCAAAGACTGGATAAGTCAAGGGAGATAACGTTGACATACTCTACATACATCCATAGTCATCCATAATTGAGAAACTTGTGGGGGACAAAGGCATCCCCCATCCAATAGTTAATCCCCTGCAGCTTCAGTAAGATCAGCAGCATTGGTGGAAGATAATGTTGATATGGTACAACTGTCCACCTTTGAACAGATGCATCATCTGGTTTAGGAAACAATACAATTATTGACATCAAGCTATATATTACCTTTATTTCCTTTGCTGACTTCTGCTCCTTTTTTGCAACTCATTGTGGGAATGTACCTTCAATTTTAGACTGCCCAGTGGAAGTATATCCCACTGCATGTTCGAGAGTAAATCCAGACACATGGTGTTTATATAGTAAGTCTTGTCATCACTGGCTGTCTAACAGCAGCGGGGGGGGAATCCCTACTTTTTCCCTAAAATTCCAAAAATATCCCCCCTCGATATTGGCCATTCCCGATTCTGAGACTTAAAAAAAAATCGCTAACTCGTATTTTGCCGATCTGCGACTTAGTGATTTTTGTCTCTGTGACATTGTAAACCATGTGAAGGGGGGAGGGAAATTGTTTTTCATTACCGTCGGTGATTTATCTGTATATGTTATCAAGTCCGATCCGGTATCGACTTCGCGGATCATGTAGCGCTATTGTGACAAATCCATGAGGGGTTCGCTGAGCATTACTGAAAAAGTTTTTAAATTGATTAAAATTCATCTCAAAGCACCAAGTTTGCCAAATATTTCTTAACGTATGCGTGTCAACACCGTTAAACACACTTAGTAGGTTGCAATTATCGCGAATCACTTTAGGGATTTGTGTATACCGCTGAGTAACATAAATAACATCTGCGTTTTTGTGTCGTCCACGTGAGAAAATTCTTGCTGGATTTTTTTGTTTATCAAGCATAACATCATCGTACACGATGAGATTATTTACTCTTCCATCGAGATCATCGACGGATGGAGCTTCATCGATATCTGTTATTATATCTACGACGCTTTCTCCAGCGATTTCAGACACGGTTTCATTAAATTCTTTTAATACATTATAACAATGTTGATCATTTACGCTTGGAGCGATTAAATATAATTTATCCCAGGTCATATGTTTCATTATCATCGTTAACAACAGTTGAGTTTTTCCGCTTCCAGATGGTCCGATAATAATCATCCTAATAGAATTTGGTAGCATTGTATTATGTTTAACTGGTTGTTGTTTCTTTAACGCGCTGAAATCAATCACTTCCATTTATTAGTATAGTTTGTTTATGTATAAAATTATGGATTTATATTGTGTTAAATGTAAGCAACGTACGCCAACAAATAATGAAACAACAGTTACAACTAAAAATAATCGACTGGCATTTTCAGGTAATTGTGAAATTTGTGGTACAAAGAAATTTAGATTTATAAAAAAAAAACAGCCGGAGATATAGCTGGTAAATTATCTAATCTTCCAGGACTTCCTTGGGCAAAATATCCAGGAGAAAAACACATTCCAGGATATAGTTATTGCGGACCAGGAACTCGATTAGATATTAGACTCAACGAAAATGATCAGCCAAATCCAGGTGAAGATCCAATTAATGCTATCGATGAAGCTTGCCGTGTTCATGATATTGCTTACCGCAGTGATGATATTCAGCAGCGTCATCTCGCAGATGTAAAATTAATTCATGCGTTAAATGCAATTCCTGATAAAAAATTCAAAGAAAAGTTAGCTTCTTGGTTGATAAGCGCAGCGATGAAAGGTAAAATAATATTTGGAAGCGGAGCTTCTCGTGTTTAGAAGTGCAAGCACTTCCAATTTAAAAATCTAAATTATTTTACAATAACATGGAATCTATTTATTACTCTCCTAGAGGATATTGGAAAGGTTACGCAGCAATTAAAAAACTCGCTAGCGCCGCATCAGTGAAATATAAAACCGCGAAAGATTGGTTATCCAAACAGGCGTTATGGCAAATTTATCTTCCGGGTCCTAAAAAAATTAATTATTCTCATTCTGATGTTTTTGTACCAAATGAAGTTCATCAAGCCGATATATTATTTCTTCCTCATGATAACGGTTACAAATATGCATTAACCGTAGTTGATATCGCTAGTAGATATAAACAAGCAATACCGTTAAAAACAAAGTTGTCAAAAGAAGTCTCCGATGCATTTGAAAAGATTTATCGTAAAGGTCCACTAAGATGGCCAAATCTATTACAAGTTGATCCCGGCAAGGAATTTCAAGGCGCTGTTACATCTACGATGAAAACTCATAATGTTACCATACGACGAGGGCACACTGCAATACACCGCGATCAGGCAATTGTAGAGCGATTTAATAGAACTCTCGCTGAGCGGTTATTTGGATATCAATACGCGAAAGAATTTACTCAAGAAACTCGCTCTCGTGAATGGGTCTCAAGGTTACCAAAAGTAGTCTCCGCGTTAAATAACGAAATAACTCGAATGATTGGCATCAAACCTAACATCGCAATAAAAAAAAAGTATGTACCTGGTATTAGAAATGCTAGCATTTCCACTAACACTTTTAATTTCCAACCAATTCTCGGTGACGTCACTGTAAGATATTTATATGAGCCAGGTGAACTCGAAGGTGGTAGCGCAAGAGCCACTGATCCTATTTGGAGTATCACTACACATAAAATATCATCGTCGACACGATCTTTTAGTGGAATTGCAAGCAATTCTCATGCTAGCATTTCTAGGCCAGCAATTTATAGATTAGATTCATCCGCACCTCAGCGAGGATTTACACGCGAACAACTACAAGTTATTCCTGACGACACTCAATTACCACCACGAAAAATTAATTAGAATTGCTTGCAATTCCAGCGTGACGTACATTACACGCGAGACAAGTTAATCTCACATTGCCAATAATATGTCCGAGATTATTATCTATTCTGTCAACGGTAAATTGGCGACAATCTCCAGGATGAAATCTCCAGCGCATTAAACAGTTGCAAGCAGCGCAGTGATTATCTTGTTGCGTTTTCAATGATAAAATCAATTTCGAGTTAATATTAAAATTTCTATTTTTTTTCTTATCTTGTTGTCGATATCCTGATAATTTTTTCTCAACAACGTAAATATCAACATCAGAACTACTTGCTGTATCTTCGATGTTAATTCGACGTAATTGATTTATTCGTCTAGCTCTAGATACCGCTAAATAAACTAAATTTGACCACTCAATACGATTATCTACGATCCAAATAGTTGTATCTGTGATTGTTAATCCTTGTGATGAATGTATCGTAGCAGCGTATCCTAACACCCAAGGAGAATTTTCAGCACTCAATGCATCTTCAACTACGTTGAGGTCCACGTGCACAATTTCATTTAACGCTAATTTTTCAATACGAGAAACGCTAGCGTTTCCACCAGGAATATTAACATTAATGTCTTGTTGTCGTGTATCAGATGGTCTGTAACATAACGGTACTTTTACATCAGAAAATTTCTCTTTATGTATTTCGAATAATCGTCGCTGAATATCATCTCGTGTTATTTTTCTACTAGCAAATACCATATCGTTGGGTGTCCATAATTCCCAAAAATTCTCCTCAGGAGTTTCAGCGATAACTTCTCTGAGAATTCTACACTGCTCGTAATCAGATTTCCGGCGGATTCTAGATTTTAAATCTTTTATTTGCTCATCTAGTGATCTATGATCATCTGTCATTTCTTCATAATAATCAACATTAGCTTTCAACCACTCATGAGGCGATTCTCCGCAAAACGGTGGCGGTTGACCATCATCACCGCACATTATCACTTTAGTGTTCTTCGTGGATAACCAACCGAGAAATTGTTTTAAATTTTTCAGCGGTACTGTACATATTTCATCCCAGAGAAGTTGTCCTGGAATAAATTTATTACCCATCCGTTCCGGAGTCCACGCATCACCTTTCCACCTAAAGAAACTGTGATAAGTACTAGCAGGAATTCCACGTTTTCTTATATCTTTCTTTAGTTTGTGAGTTGGTGTTAACGCTTTTATGCTAGCATGAGAATTGCTTGCAATTCCATTTTTATATAATCTAATAACTCTTTCAGTTTTTCCAGAATCTCCACAACCGTTTAAGTAAACCGTCTTATATCTTGTTATCGGATCAAACACCGACGGGGATAAGGAAAACCCTAATTGAATATTTTCTGGATTTTTTCCACGGTAGCTATTAAGTATCTCAACATCTACGTGATGGTTATAACAGTGTAATCGCTCTTTTTTAATTCTCCAAGTTCCCCAACCTTCTCCGAGAAATGGTTTAACATCATTAATATGTTTTTTCGTGAAAGTACATAGAATCCGTGGCAACTCTTACAGCGATATCCGGAAATTTATTTATCATCGAAAATAAATTAATACTTGTATACGCTAACATGGAAGATCTTAAATGTGTGTACTGAGCATTTTCTCCGTCGATGTAAGTTATAACAGTACCATATTCTTTACCACTTGACAGAAATGCCTTTCTACTCGTTACAAATCTATTAGTATCAGTGAGATGTTTAATAATAATTTGTTCTTCATTTGGATCAACCACCAATCTAGAAGAAGTTCGAGCATTAGAAAATCTTCCTCCTTGAGTAAACTTCCCAATGATTTTTCGTCCTAAATCTTTTGCTGATTTTTCTCTGTCACAATATATTTGTTTAGCTGTTTCAAGTATTTGTTCTTCGTTGTATTCCGGAAAATTCTTTCTTACCTTTTCAATTTCTCTATCTAAATCCGGTGTTGGTAGCCAAACATCCTTTTGGCACCTATAACTTATTATTGCTTCACCGACTGTTAACATCGTTAACATACCACTATCAAGCATGTATCTCAATAACACTATTGGAGTCCACGCTTTCTCAGACATGTGTTTACCAAGCCAAAGATAGCTACAAGGATGTAATCCATCGCGGAGTTGAAAAGAAATAACTTTAGCGAATCCAGTTAAATCAAAATCAGGTAAATCTCCGTTAATGGCAACTCTTGTCATCTCATGTGTTGGATGTCCGAAACGTTTAAAATATTCAGCACACGCTCCCATTCCTAAAAACCCTCCAGGGTAACCAGCATTCATGTCAGCGGAAATTAAATTAACAATATCATACTTGGTATTCCACAAACCACCATGTCCGTATTTTTTTTCAATACAACTTAATTTTACATCGTCAAGAAATATTTTCGGGGTTTTTCTCCAAGAATTCTTTTCACGAGCGTAATGAGCGATTACCGATGAAACCGTAAAAGAAATACGTAATATATTTTCGTCAAAGTTTTCCACGAAATTCTTTGCAGCATTTTTCATACGCGAATCTAATTGTTGCTCGCGATATAATTCTCCGCTAGTTTTCACAAATTGATCAAATCCCATTTCAGGATCTTCATCACTCTTAAATAACCATACCCCAGTTGGATCATCTCTGTGGATCTCCGCGATTGCATCAAATAATTTCCCCTCGTAAAATCCACCACTGGTAAATTTTTCAGGTATATATTTTACAACCTTCGATGGAGGAAACTCAGCTATCGTGGCATTCCAAGCATGCCCGTTATGATCAATAATTCTAATCGGAGATGATCCATGGTTGCTATATTTACACTGGTGTAATATTTCTCCGGTTATAGTTTCCACGATAATAGGATATCTCAGCGACGTTTGTAATTTAGCAACATCGCTAATTGAAGCCCCGCCTTGCTCCGTCATTTGTTTTCCCCAGGATGTTATTTTTTCATGTCGTGTATCAGTTAATGTTGCGTGTGAAGAATTTTTAAAATGTTCTATAACTCGTTCGGCAACACAATTTATCAGTGGTTCTTGTGATGTTCTCATTGGATACATTTTATCATGATCAATATCTGTGTAAATTCTATATAGCCCGTACATCACAACGGTTTCAGGGTAACTTTTGTTATAATAATGGCTATCAATTCCAACTAACGTTCCGGGATTCATATCACGATTGAAAATTACATTCCTACCATCTCTCATCACCGGGTTATAATTATCTCAGATAATCCAACCATGAACTTCCCCGGTAGTATCCCACTTTACCCATTTTATTCTGCAGTAGTAGTTGTTGTTATCCAGCAACGATAATATATTCATCGCGCGAACTTCATCTATGGTGCCATCATAGAGTTTTTCACCGTCACTTACTCTGTAACTAGTAACTCCATATAAAGCCCCACCAAGGCGAAATTCTTTCATCGCATATTTTCTCATTTTTTTAAGCTGTCTATTGAGTCCCCTCAATGATAATCCGGATTTTGCATCGAGTGAAAAATAAATTTTACTCATTATATTAAAGCAAATATCTAATTCAAAAAAATAATTAAAATAATTGTTTAAAATTTAATTAAATATATATATAATATAATAATGTATAATTGTAAGTGGTTGTTAATCGGTTCGACAAGCACATGTAATAAAATATCGAAAAAGGAATATTGCGGACAGCATCAAGTATTAATTCGACGTGGTAGTACAGGCCCGAAACCTTGTATCGTATGCGGTGTTGGGGTACGAGGTGAAACTCAGTTGTGTCTGGAGCACGGCGGTAAGCGATACCGAGAGTTAAAGCGGTATTATGATGTTTATACTCATATTAATCACCGCACCCCGGTTATCCAAACTCCAGAAGACTATGTAAACAAACCAAGGTGAAATTGTATTTAAACAAAGAAAAACCTATATAAAATAAATGACTTCAAACGAATATCGTCCGCATCCAATCTACGTACAATACGAGGCTTCCCCCGATGGAATTATTAGAAATCGTCGATTAAGGAAACAAATTGGATATGTTAATAATATGGGATATTTATATATTACAATAAATATTGACGGAAAAACAAAGAATTATTACGCTCATAGATTTATCGTTGAAGTTTTTCTCGGAGAGATTCCACTGGGTTATGTTGTGGATCACATCGACAGAAATAAATTAAATAATCGCGTCGATAATTTACGGGTTGTAACTCCGCGAGAAAATTCTCTTAATGTGAACCCACATCGAAATAAAAACCACACACCTAGACCGGTCACTGCATTTTATAACGATGAAATCATAGATTTCCCATCAATAAATTCTGCTGCTAGATACTTCAATATTCATAAAGAATCAGTAAACCGATCAGCTGACGGTATAATAACATCAACGTATTCTGATAAATTCAACTGTAGAATTTCATTTGCGTGGATGTAAAAAAAATAAAAAAAATAATTTACAGATTTTCACATAAAATTATTTTGTAATTTCACGTACAACTGTTATCAAATTGCTCAGCAAACTTCGATATATTTTTTTCTTCCTCAAATACTTCACCGACGGCTTTCAGTAATGTGTTAAGTAACTTAGAGAGTTCAATAAATTCAGTTAACACAGATTCGTTACCAGTTGATTTAAGTTGATAAATTATTTGATTTCGTTGTCTGATTAGCGTTTTAGCTACACGATATTCCGATCGATAAGTTGGATAATCCTTGATTCGCGCAGATTCAATCTTACGAAATTCATCTACAATGTAATCAGCGTTAGCGTGTAGTATTTTTTTTTCTGTTACAATTGTAGCGATTTCCAGGATTTCATTTACACGATTAAGTTGCGTTACGATATCATCGACGATATTTTGATTCATTTATCTTATATGTTTTTAAAAATCTAAATAGATTTTCAAATCTAAATCGAAAATGAAAATTGCAAAGCAATTTCACGATTTTTAATGATTTTTAATTGAAAGTCTAAAGATAATTCACAATAATGATCCCTGAATCACTCACAACTAGACTAGCTCGAGAAAGATTAGCAGCGATTAAGAAATTTATTCCAGTTAGAGATTCATTACGGCGCCAACTTCAACAACGACAAGCAGCGCAAACCGATTTTACTATCGGAAGTGAACAATTATTTGCACCAATAACAGCAGCGACCAGCAAAGTAACAAAATCAGTTAAGTCAACCGCGGATATTTCCAAGAATCTATTAGCGCTTCAACAGCAAACTACAGATATTTTAAAAAAACTTCCCAGTGATATAGTAGCGCAACAACAGAAAATGATAGCGCAACAACGACTAGATGAGTTAACAGGGTTTGATGGACAACCACCACCCCAATCCACTGACCCTCCAGCAATCGAATTTGATCCAGATGAACCCTATGTTACCGAACCTGCTGAGAGAGAGCTTACTCCTGAAAAAATATTTACCGAGTACGCGTTAAACGAAATTAGAAATATTGATGATGATGAGGAATTAGCTGTTTTTACCAAAAATAATTTTAAATCTCGAGGAGATAAAATAAATCCAGGTTATTTTAAAAAAATAACAAATAGGCCGATTTGGGCGAGAAAAATATATTTAGCGAAACATGGTGGAGATAGTATTAGAGCCAAAACACATCCTGGATTTAATAAATTTTACAATACAGTACTTGGTATAGTAACTGGTAGTGGAATCGTTGACCCCCGTGGGAAAATTGCAGAGCAATGTCCTTGTCCAGACAGCGTCATCAACGATGTATCACGGCTAGAAGTGTTAATCGGTGGAAAACGAGCCGGAAATAACTCGCCGGAAATAACTCTCCGGAAATTACAAATGAGGCCGCTGATATCTGCAGACGATTATTTCAAGGTCATGTCATGGACATCCACACATATCGGGAACTTATTGAAGAACTCGTTGAAAATTCTCCGAATCGGAATTTCCACGTATATCACAGTGACTAAAATTGCAGAGCAATTTCAATTAAAAACACTAGTGTTTTTATAATAATGATAATTCACTACAATCACGATAAACCAGCACCTGTTTATGTGGTAAATTCTAGATACCCAGTGTATCGAGCGTATTACGGAGATGGATTAGGAAAAACTATTATGGGATTATTTGGTAGAATTGCACCAAAAGTTTTCCCGTATGCTAAACAGGCTGGAATGAAAGCAATTGAAGTTATTAAAGATAAAGGATTAGGTGTTGTTGGGGATCTCGCTGGAAAAGCATTTACCGCTGTAAAGAATAAAATAACCTCGTTGTTGAGACCAAAACGAAAACCACAACCATTACCATCCACGACTGTGATGCCAGCAGCAGTTAGTAAAGTAATCAACGAGGCGGTACAACAACGACTAGAAAATCTTAGCAATGTGAACTCCGGGGAAATTCAAGAAGTTTTGAGTAGCCCTAATGTTACCAATATGATAGCTGGAAGTGGCCTTGGAAAACAATTTCTATCTCGGCGACGGAGATAAAATTGCAATTGAAAATTCATTAACATCTCCATATAATGTTTAAGCAACAAAATGATCCCGCGTTTGACATAGATGCCCCAGTGTTAAAAAACGATTCAGTGGGAAATTATCAATTCTACGCTTATCACGCAATAGATCCTAATAAACGAGCTCGAATTGAACTTCAAGTTCAAGATACCAGCAAATACTTTTTATCCTGTGAAGCATTTATTGAAATTGAGGGAGAAATTGTAACTAACGTGGTAGCTAATACACCTTACGCAAATAATATCAAAGTTGGATTTGTTAACAACGGTGTTATGGCGCTATTTGAAAGTGCATGGTATCTCATCGATGGAAAAGAGATTGAATCAATAGAACGTGAAGTTGATATCGCAACAACGATAGTCGGACTAGCAAGATACTCAGATGATTTTACAAGATCAGCTGGGCCATCAATGATGTTCGCGAAAGATACCTCCGACTACGCTGAAACTGATAAGTATATTAAAATTCAAACAGCACGAGCTACCGCGGTTGATCCACAACCAGATGATGTTTATCACGAAGCCAGACCAGCAGGTGATTTCGATATTGTAAAATCTGATAGTGTTAGATTCAATCTAGGATTTGCAACGCGTGTAGGAATGTTGCATGGGGAACGACGAAAATTCTCATGCGCGATTCCACTTCACCACGTATTCGGATTTTGTAGAAATGTTAGAAAAGTTATTTACGGAGCAAAACATACAATTGCGTTGACGCGGCGAAGTGATGATAATGCCGCAATTTGGCGTACCGGTGGCGGTGACGGAAAAGTTAATTTAAACAAGTTGACGTTGTGGATGCCTGTGATGACTCCGTCGTTGGCAGCTGAGCAACGATTAATATCATTTATGGAAACAGGTGGAAAAACTCTGTTAAATTGGTTAACTGTGTCCACGGATACCAAAGAGGACAATGTCGCTGATACATTTACGTGGCATCTAGCGTCTAAAAGTGGAGTTTCAGCACCGCGTCATATATATATTGCGCTACAACGTCGAGATCGATTAGATAGTCAAGAACGTTCCCATATGATATTTGACCGACTTGGAGTCAAAGAAGTATCACTGAGAATAAACGGGCAACAAGAACCAACCGAAGATATACAACTAAATTACGATGAAAATAATGTTGCCAGAGTTTATCAGCGATTGTTATCATTTATGGGTCGTGATCAGAATGTTGATACCGGTCTGCAAATATCGCAATTGGATTTTAAAAGTTTATATCCGATTTATTACTTTTCGTTGACACATCTTGATATGATGAGACAATCCCTCGTTGATATATATTTCCGAGCCCTGTATAGCACCTGCTGGTGTTGATTACAGAGCCGTAGCTGTAATTCTCAGTGATAAATCTATGCTACTCGAAGGAGCTGGTGGACGAATGAGACTCGTTGATGCACCAGTGGAAAATCTGTAGATTTTCACAACTAGATCAATTGAAAATATAAGTATGTTTTACAATAAATGCCATATAAGATTGTTAATGTATCACTGACCGAGGGTCAAGTAAAGAAATTAAAATCAAAATCTGCAAAAGAATGTGGAGCTACAATAACGTTAAAACCAACACAGATGTCTTCCGGATCACATAAATTGTCGCTGACTGACCGTCAAATAAAACATTTCAATGACGCACTTAAGAATCAGCGAGGGGTTCAACTTGATTTTTCCAAGGGAGCAATCGGGAACATGATAAAATCCGGAGGTATATTTCCGTTGTTTGCTGCGATTCCAGCGTTGATTGCAGCAGCCGCACCAGCAATTGCAAAGGCTGCAGCGCTTGGAGCTGTTGGAACTGCTGCGGGAATGGCTTTGAAAAAGGCAGCTGGAGGAAATATTAAAAAAAAGGGGAAAGGACTAAGACTAGGACGACCACCAACCGGAAAAGGTCTTCGATTATCACGACCAATGTAGAAAAGGGGGATAGAAATTCGAAGAATTTTACACCAAAATCTGAAAGATTTTCACCGATGTCAAATTTTGATCTCATCGCGAAGGTTGAAAAATCAGCACATACTAAATTTCCGATAAAAAATTTCAGAGGGGTATTTATGAGAGATCAATTACTGAATATTCCAAGTACACCGGAAACTGGAATTATCAATTTAGATAACAGTGATGGACCCGGAACACACTGGGTTGGATACGCAATTGATCCGCGAGGAATTATTTACTTTGACTCATACGGGTTACCACCACCAATTGAGTTTTACAAATATGTGAAGAAATTCAAGGGAGTTCCAGTGTGGTATTCAACGTTACCGACACAAACTTTAAGTGATCCACCAATCTGTGGTAATGAAGTATTGAATATGCTTACTAAAATTTCATCATCGAAGAAACCACCACATGTAGTTGTAAATGAATATACTAGCGGGAAATGAATTTCATATTGAAAATCTAAAAGATTTTATATAATGTCTGTTGATATTTGGGGAAGATCGCAAAAAAAAGAGAAAAAAGATAAAACTATTGACGATAGTGTAAAAAAAATAATCAGGAATGAACTCGCTAGTAATTTTAACTTAGTAAATGTTGACCCCGGAGAGATAGTTGTATTTCAAGATCGTCAAGGAAAATTAGCAACTAGTAATATAGCTCTGGATGATCTCTTAACGAAACAACCAACTGCCGCCGATAATTCTATAGCGATATTTAAGCAGGGTAAGCTTGAACCGAGTTATAAAATTACAGATTTTTCAGAAAAATTTAATACCATAATCACGTTGGAAGCGCATATAAGAGCTGCAGTTGCTAATCAAGGAACGTTGCGAACTGATTTTGATGGTCACATAACTAATTTTCTTACACTACGGAGAAACTTTAATATCACTGATAACGCGATTGAGAAATTCTTTGGTAAAAAAAATATTAAACCTGATGAGATTAAAACAACACTCACGGATATTACAACTGGGCAACAAAAATCCATCGACGACATAACTGCGATTAATTCCCGGTTAGGTGTTATTCGTGATACTAAATCGATTTCGGATTTAATCGCGGTTAATAAAAAATCAATTGATGATCTTAAAACACTCACTGACACTCTCAATCTCGATAAAGTAAAAACATCTCACACAGCAGATCAAATTAAAAATCTTACTTATATTACCGCTAAAGGAAAGCTAGAGTATAGTAGCACTAACAACACTATAACATTTCCAATTAGCGTAGCTGGTATTTATCGGATGACACTATTTTCTGTACACATATTTAATTTTGTAGCTCGGGATACAGGAGGAATAATAAATGGTGTTGGAACACCATATCAATCAAATGTAAATACGTTATTGATGAACGCAAATTTCATAAATAGCAATTATAACGTAATTTTATTTCCCGCCGATCCAGGTGTAACTAATACACCAATAACATGGATTGTAGAATTTTTAACTCCGTATATCAATTGAAAATCTAAAGATAATTTACAATAATGCCAACAAAAATCGAAGATTTTCCAATTAAGGATTTTCCAATCGAAGATTTTACAATTCCACCACCATCTCGGTATCGTTACGATACTATATCGAAATATCAGCAACAATTACAAGATCTCATCGATGTTTATACAGTAAAAAAAAAGAAGTATCAGCGAAGAATTACCGCAGTAGATATAACTGTTTATACGGTATCTGGAATAATTGCCTCGACTGGGATAATATTATCTTCGGTTACTATGACCGCACCGATTGTAATTCCTATTGTGATTTCCGCAGTAACAACACTTACAGGAATCTTTACCGGGGTGTCAATAAAACTCTCATCATGTTCCGCGAGTAAACTACAGGATTACACATTAAAACTCAACACAGCAACTAACGCGTACACGGAAATAACTGCGCTAATTTCTAAAGCAATAAGTGATAGTGAGATAACCGAGAATGAATTTTCTCATATCACCGAGTGTTATAATTCCACGATGAAGAAATTAAATACTGACAATTTAAATAGCGATGGCAATACAAAACTTACAAAGAAATTTTCAAATAACTAGAAGCAATAACTCACTAACGTTTTCTTGGAAATATCCGATTGAATGGTATGTTATTGGAATCTCGCCAGGTGAGTATACCATTGATGAACTCAATAAACAGTTAAATGAAAATATAAATTTAACTATTGGAGAGCTTCCTGTTGTAATAAGGATTATACTTGGATCAAACGGAGACATATTTATAACATCTCCGGAAATCGTAGTTGATATTTATCAAAGTAGTATCAGAACAATTATAGGTTGGCCGGAACATCCTAGTGAAAACAGTTTAATGTTTTTAACATTTGGAAAATATGAATTGAAAACCTAAAAATATTTTACAATAATGTCGCAAGAATTACTTCAGCGAATAGCAGAAAACACCACACCGGTAAAAACGAGTATGATTACAATATCATCAAGGACCCCTGAATTTAGTGTGAATTTTCCTTCTCCGGTTTCAGTGAAAGAACTTGCACTAGCTAAATTGCGAGTATATAATAGCTGGCCTAATATTAGATCGACAATACATGGCGATCAACAACCGAATAATTCACTAGTGTTTGCAAACAAGAATAAACCAGATGGCACTCCAGACTGGCAAATTGTTTATTTACCAACTGGGTCATATGAAATTGAAGATATCAGAGATGAGTTTGATCGTAAAATAAAATCTATTACCGGAGAAGAAAAAAAAATAATTATTGACGTTCACGAGCCAACGTTATCATCGTCGATTGAAATCGCAGATGGATACTCTGTAGATATTTATAACAGCTCAATAAGAACAGTGTTAGGTTGGCCTGATCACCAATATATTAAACCTGAACCTAAACCGGTAAAATCCGACTACGTTACTGATCGTATCGCAGATGATAATCCTACAAGAACTTATAAATATTTTGAGGAATTAAACTTCACAAAAGTATATCGTAATGAGGAGGGAGAGTATATCATTCCTGTCTTTAGTGATTATAAACCTGATAAACCTCATACCGAGGAAAAAATACTACCCAGCGTTAGTCCAATGGGTATCTCTCAAAATTTCTATCGGATGATAAGCAATTTTAACCTGTTATTGTTATCACTAAAATCTGGTTCTCTCACCCAAGCTGAATTTATTAGTGTTGTAGCAGTATGTAATAAAATTATCTACGATATGGAGAGATTTAATTCAAGACTAATAAGTGTTTTCACTGATGATAATTCTCCGATATCACATACGGGGATAGCACAAGATTATCGAGAAGAACTAAAAAAAGATCCAACATATAAAATGCCAGGATATAAACCTGAGCAACTAAAAAAAGAACTTAACGACACCATCGATGAAGGTTTCAATAAAATTTATGATAAATGGACAATAAAATCAAAACAACCACTAGAAGTAATTCTTAAACATAATAATAGTTCAGAAGGTGGTGGAAGACATATTGCACCGAACAACGTAAATATATCTTCGGTTATTGCGCTAAATTTAGTGTGTGACGCCATAGAAGGAAGTTATCAAATTGATTTAACAAGATCAAATCAAGCTCAACAGGGATATATTTTATACTCATTTGCACCATCAATTTCTCCTGGTTACTTGTTAATAGAAGATCCAGTCAATCCAGTTTATATGCGAACCCATAATAATTTACTAACTAGAATTAATTTTAAACTTACCGATCAAGCAAATAATTTGATAGATCTACGCGGTGAAGAGTTAGTTATTAGTCTATTTGTGAGATCTTAAAGATTTTTATCAAAAAAATCTACCAATTAGAATATCTAGTAAACTCTTTTATTTTTTGATCTAATTCTTTTTTATCTTTTTTAAGAAGAAGTATTTCATCTTCATTCTCGTTAAGTTCCTTTTTATAGTTTTGTTTTTTTTCTTTGAGTTTTAAAATCTTATTATTTAACTCGGTAATTTTAGTTAACTGAAGATTATTTACTTGTTTTAACTTGTCAAATTCATCTTGGGTAAGAGAAGTTTCTGAACTTTCAAGTTTTGAGTGTAACCCTTTAATTACCTTAACTTGTTTTTGATTTAAGTTTTTTAGTATATTAATTTCATTAGATTGTTCTTGATTTAAGGTTTTTAATGAATTAATTTCATCAGATTGTTCTTGATTTAAGGCTTTTAATTTATCGTATTCGGCAGTAGAAATATCACCACCACCTGATTTCTCAATTTGAGATTTAAATTCTTGTAGTTGTTCAGCTAAATTATAATTTTTATTTTGTAATAAATCTAAAGTTGAGTTTAATCTACTATTTTGATTATTTAATAAATCTATTTGTTCTTGTTGTTGCTGATCTTTATTTTTTAATGAGTTTATATATTGTTGTTGTTGCGCTAACGAGTTTATGTATTGTTGTTGAGATTGTTCTTTTGCTTCAGTGTCAATACATTTTTGACAAGGTAAATTTTCAGATATGTCTGTTGGAATTCCACCACCGTGAATTTCTGCGGGTGGTTGAGCAAAAATTATTTGCGGGATTTTTTTTTGTTGCTGATAAAAATTTTCAGAATTTCCGATAATGTCAACAATCTTACCTAATATATTATTTGTTCTTTTTTTGCTATTTATTGGACCACCCCAAATAGAATATAATCGAGTTAATCCAATGTGATATTGTTTTAAAATATCAGCAATTGGAATTTTACCCTTCAACGCGATAATATTTTCGATATCTTCATCTGATAGCAACGTAGATTTTATGACCATTATATAATCGATGTTATAATAAAAAAAACCAAATATAATTGATTATATAATCGATCACATATACAGATAAATCACCGACGGTAATGAAAAACAATTTCCCTCCCCCCTTCACATGGTTTACAATGTCACAGAGACAAAAATCACTAAGTCGCAGATCGGCAAAATACGAGTTAGCGATTTTTTTTTAAGTCTCAGAATCGGGAATGGCCAATATCGAGGGGGGATATTTTTGGAATTTTAGGGAAAAAGTAGGGATTCCCCCCCCCCCCCCCCCCTGCTGCTCTAACTGTCCTAGCATGTGCACATTTTTGATAAAATGGTCAGGCCAACTAGGATATACAGGGATCATTGTGACAGATCTGTCTGTTTAGCCATAGTGTTGATGACATGCCCTTCAGTAAGAACTCAATCCATCCCATCAGGCCCTTGGAGAGAGGCTCAGGTGAGATTCAGACCTTCTTCTATTGCACCACCATCCAGGCTAACCAACCAGCCATTCCACCATTGCTGGACTTATATTTGTTCACTGTTCATCCACATGAGAGAGTTAGTGACATTTTCAAAGTGGATGGAATTGACTCATTGAAGCCACCTGATATGACTTGACAAGAACTTCAAGCAGAACCAGTTCAGATATTGACACACAGTGAGTATGTAAAGCTCCTTCAAGTCAGCCATATTCAGATCCAACCATGGAATAGACGGAATTAACTTCAAGGATGCAGTCAAGGAAGATTTAGGGCATTGATAACTTCATAATGCCCTTCAACCCTTCCACTGCTCAAGACAATAAAGTGAAAGCATCAGTAGATTGTTCTCAGGAGAAACAAATGCCATCCATTGGTTCCTTTTCAAATCATGTAAAATTAAGGATATCAGTGACTGGTTTCAGGTAGAATTAGCGATCCAGGGAATTCTTAGGCTTTCTTTTACGACATTCTCGTATCACTGTTACTGTTGTTCATATGTCTACTCCAATGTTTTATAAAGTGAACAAAAATGTGTTTCATGCCATGTCAGGCTAGTCCAGAACATAGTCACTATGTTTTCAGTGTTAGATTTTGCCTCATTGGCAATTTTCCAGCCTGCAGAGAAATGCAGCAGTAACCATGCTTGGAAGGCTATGGCTAGGAATGCTGGGGTCATTAGCCAGACTGCTCATCATTCCACTGACCCACGAGAAGCTACTGGCAAGCTTTCTCACATACCCACATTGGCCAGATCTGAGGTTCAAACTGATGCAGACAGGTGAGATGGCAGTGATCCTTATTGGAGAGTGCTTTAGACCACTCAGGGCCCGTAGAAGCAGTTGTATAGAGGTGGTAAGAAATTAAGTTTCTCTAACCCCACACCTCCACCTTCTCACCATTGACTTGTGTCCCCAACTTCCTGCTTACATCCTTCCAGTTGGCATCAGACTCTTGTATTTCAGAGTGTGTTTGATCAATTGTCTGCAAAGTGAATTTGCAGCTTCGGATCTTGTTTTGTTAAACTTACCCTTTCATCCTCTCCATTCATGATTTAAGTACCACTGGACACTTTTACAACAAGAGATAGGCTGGTCATTGAGTAGAGGGTGGTGGGGATTGTTTGGAGTTAAATAGTCACCCTCTATTACATGGCACTGAATATGTATAAAATTTGCAGCTTGATCAATGGGTAGACACATGGGTCAAAACAAAAGGGATGCTGCCTATACAGGCTAAGAGATTAATGGCACACATGTACAGGAAGTTGTTGAACTCAACTTGGCACTGAACAAATATTCAATTTGTGACTCAATCAAATGGAATGTCAACTTGAAGGGAGCGCTGCCTTTACAAGCCAAGGGCTGATTGGGTCACGCACTCTGACAGTTAAACTTCACATGGAATCGAATCTAACATATGGAAAAAGAAAATTCAAGTTAAATCAAAACTTAAATTCCATCCAACAGTGTTTTTGCAGCAAAACACAAAAATTAATACAAATAGAGGTTGTTAGGACTTGCACAAAAATTTAATCAGTATACTTGCTGCTAAACACCTATGGTAAACAACATTGATGGGCACTTCACTTTGTGGTGGATAGTATTTAATTTGCCTGTAAAACGTTTACATTATTAAAATTAAGATAATTTTAGATACAAGTACTGTGTAATGAATACAGTCATACCATAATTGCATTTCAGAGTGGGAATAGAGGTATGCAGACATACAAATATTTGAATTGACAGTATTTTCAAGTACTGCAGACATGTAGAGTTTCCAACATTACCTTAGATTATTCAGTTTTTTTTCTGTATGTTGCACTCATAAGACAACCCTTTTTATAAATTGAAATTTCAGTATTTAAAAATAATGGACTTGTAAGTTAGTATATATGTTAGTTTTCAGATGTTTTTACATTGGTAATTTATTTTAACTTCGTTAAAAAAAATTAACTTGGACATTTTTGTTTAAAAATATTAACACAATTAAGCAAAGACTATATGAGGCGGGAAAATGAAATTTGATCGGTATTATTTGTGTTAATATGTGTAGATAACCAGATTAGATTTTTAAGCCATTACCCAATTTTTTTAAAAAAAAACATTTACAATAAAAAATTTCATTTTTCATTTTAAAATAAACTTTGTTAGAAAATATTATGCAACTTGGATTGATGAAATTTGGTCTGCATAATGGTATGCATAATAGAAGAACTGGTCAAAATTTCATACCATTATAGCAATTTTTAATTGGGGGGGGGGCTAGATTTTTTTAAGAGGGTCATGAGTGGATGATTTGTATTGTCTGCAGAATTCATAGCGCTTCTCTAACACAGTCTTATTTACAATAAATTTTCTGTCAGTACTGAAGTTATTGATTGTTGAGCAGATTAGGTTGGACACCTCTTTGATGGAATGTTAAGTCTGATTCCAGCAAAACACTATTTATAGAAATTGTTTTTTATGCAGAACTTGAAGGACACAAATCAGTATGTTGAGAATGAGCTTGAAGCTTTGGAGAGAGAACAACAGCAGATTGACACAAGAGCTGCCACAGTAGAGACATTTTTGAGAAAATCTATGGAAAAGGGTACAGTATTAAAAGCATCATAATTTTACAGCAAGTTGTTATTTAAATTTAGAATGATCTTCAAATGTAAATTTTAATAAACTATTTTATTTTCGAGTTTCTAAACACAACAACACATTAGTCATGCATGTATGGCTTTTTGTCAAGGGATAGTCATATTGTTTGGTAGATGATTTTAGCCATGGATGCTTGGCTGACCCTTTAGAAAAGGTTCAAGATACACAACACTAACATTTCAAAGTCTAATTTTGATTCATATTGGAAAATGATGTCATAGCTTGGTTTAGATTCTCAAGCTAAATATTAAAGTCTTTCTAAGACTACAGTGACCCATATGGTCTGAGCCAGTCTCAGTTTTCATGTGCTGCCAGTCAGTCAGAGACTAACTCCAAAATGAAATGGGAACCAATTTACTGCTGGGGTCAAGTAAAGACATTGATCTATAAACAACTGTAAATCAGTTTTGCCAGTGGACCACTGACCAATCCGATTTGCAAACCAACTGAAAGTTGTTTTTGAAATTAGATCTGTATCGCTAGGCTTCCTACTGCGTTAGATTGCACTATCTTAAACTACATCCCTAGGTAGAATTTAGAATAATGAGTTCATCTTTTATGTATCTTTCATCCTTTTCATTAATGGAGTCACACAACATGCATTTGGGTGAAATTAGTCACAATTAACAGCAGGTACATCAAATATCAAGGCAAGCCTAATGATGAGACATTAGCATAAGGGAAGCTTTTCACTTTGAATGGAAATATTTCAGATACCAGTGTTTAGATGTAAAAGGTTGATTTGAAAATCTGAATTACTTAAAAGAAGTAAAAAAGTTTCATCCTAATTTTTAGAAATATTATCTTTTATTTAGATGACCTAGACATGAGTACAAGTTTCAAAGAGTCCTAGAGAAAACTAATATGTATAAGAGGGTTTGGATTATTAATTAGGATAAAGTGATGAGGGACCCTTCTTTTTTGACATGCATTAACTAATCTTGTGATGAAAGAATGGTTACAACATGCAATTGCACCAGTTTTGACAAATTCATCTTATAATAGACTTGTCCTCCATTGTCTATTCTTAGTAATTGGTTAGTCAAAGCTTAGAGAGTTCTAGTCGATCATTGTTCTGTCAACTTTTATATTTGCCCATGTATTGTTTTTAGTGGCAAACTTGGATATAAAAATATAAATTATATACAAAATCTTAAATATCTAGCTGCTTGTTGCTCATGAAATAAATACTTTTTAAAAAATCTAATTATGACAATTTAAATGTCAGTTAGAAAGCAAATTTCATTGATGATTAGCAGATGCAATTATTAATTTTTTTTGCAGTATAGTGTTAGGGCTGTTCCAATAAAACATACATGGGACCCAGGGAAAACTCTTTTAATGTAGGGTTCTCACCCATAGATGTAATTTAGAATTTTCTTCTCATTTTAATATGAACTTTGTGAAATCAAAGTACCCAAGCATATATTTTTTTAAAAATGCTATTGTAAATTAATATGTACTGGCTCAAATCTTACTAGATGGCATATTATTTTTTTCACATTTTTTATATATCTGGTACAAAATAAGTACAAAGTAGATATGCAGGGCCTCAAAATGTTGATGTTAAACTGAATCAGAATTCCACAAGACAGAAATAATCTGATTGAAAACATTAGTGCGAATAGGATTTATTTCCCCTAAATTATTGAACATTTGTTTGTTTTAATTGTTCAGTTTCATGTGGGTTTTTTAGACCGTTTGAGACATTTTCTCATTTTTAAATCTGAATACATTCAAGTACATTTTTTCTAAATATTTCAAGATAATGCCAGCATTTTGCATCAAAATACCAACACTGATGTATTTGTTTCTGTTCAAATTTATACTGTAACATTGTTCCACCTCCCCTTTAGTGTGATGTTTTCATCTCTGTTTTAGTAAATTATGTGAATTATCAAGTAGGAGGAGTTACTTCATTCCCACATTAAAAAATAAATAGATTAACAATCAGATATGGGAAATGTTTTGAAGAGGAAAATTCTTTTACACTGGAAGTTTAATAAAATTGAGAAAACTTATTGCAGAAAGTATTTTTGGCTAAAATATTTGCTTTTTTCTAAATTTTTCATATTTGAATGTTGTATGACTTGTTGTTTGTTGTTATTATTATTATTATTTGTATTATTATTTTTATTACTAATATAGGCAAGAACAAGGCAAAGGAAGAGAAACTGTTGCAGGAATGGTTTATGCTAGTGAACAAGAGGAATGCCCTCATCAGGCGCCAAATGCAGCTTAATATTTTGTAAGTTAGCCCTGTACTTTTTCATTTGCATTCCAAAGGTATTATCAGAGATATTTATCATTTTGTGGCTGACAAAGAACGATTTAAAATAACAAATAAGATATATGGAATGCATCAGATAACACTGTCTGCTGTGTCAAGGCAGAAACTTAACATTGCCCTCGAAAAATGGGCGAAAGATTGGGGTATGACTTTTAATGCCAATAAATGCTACCGCATGAGTATGACCAGTAAAACAGCAAAATCGTCTCACTTCTACACCTTAACCACATACAACAGGTCATAAAAAGACAAAAATGCCTTGCTTGGCACTTAGAATTAAGAGGTTAGTGTTAGAACTGGTCAGCCTGGTATCAGGATGATGTGACTGGGTGGGATATCTTGCTACATGTCTTCATCATGATGCTCCAGTGCTAGACATTACTATAAACTGCCACAGTGCAGACATCAAAGCAATATGAATGAAAAGTTGTTATAGCTAAATTAAAAATCCAAATCACACACACACACACAAATGACAAATTAAAGCCAGATCTTTTCCATCTTTTAAAATGATAAACATTGTAGAAAATAAAGTAACAAAGAAAAGTAGATGTTTTGTTGTTGAGCAGTGTAGAACAGAACAATTTAGAAATTCTTTCTTTGTGAAAACAATTGTGGACTGGAATCATCGTAGTGAAAGCGTTGTATGCATACAAACAGTGGAGAGCCTCAAGAGAGCTCTTGAACAATGCTACTAACTTTTTGGTGGCTCTCTTCCGGTGCAAATGTATGCCGTAACTGGCCCTATACTATATGCATTAAATTCAGATTCATACATCAATAAAGTAAGAGTTGCCTCCCTTCAGGGTGAAGTTTCATAACTTGTTTTGACTGGATATCTCAAGGCAGCAATTTTAAAGGCCAGCATAAATTATTATTTGTACCACTTGACTAAATACAACTTCCTGCTGTTAAATACTAATGCATATTGTTGACACATAGTAGTTTTATCATCCTAGTAGAACATGAAAATCAGAGTAAAATTAGTTGAAAAAACAAGGCAAAGAAAGATAAATAAATCACAAACATTAGTGCATTGTATTTTGCCAAAGTGTGTCCTTTTAGTTGCTAGAGTTGTCTGTTGAAGCATCCAAAATATTATCCCCTCAAAGTGTTGAAACTTGCATGCCAATATTTCAAAACCATGAATTCATTGAAATGTATGACCCAGATCTGACAACTTATTATGTGAAACCAGATCTGGGTCTGTGCAGTTTGCAGTTGGACTCACAAGTGAGTATGTATGGTATCTATCTGGTGGTGATGTGTAATAATTACCTATCATTAATTACCTAACATTAAGATAAAATTGTATTGATATCTGCAAATTTTCATCTAAATTGATCTTTGAGTATGTTGTATTTGGAACAGCTGATTTTGGTTCTTTTAAAAAGGCAGTTGGCTCTGATTTAATCCTTAAAAAAATCATATTTTAAATTGCTGTGTAAAGAGATCAATGCAATTGCAGACAAAAATAATAAACTGACACAAAAGTTGATTGAAAAGAAAATATGTTTAAAGTGTTACAAGGCTCTACAAGAAATATGACAAAGAGTTGTGATTTTACTCAGAATATGAAAAACATTCAGTGGCTAGATGGGATGAGAGACAGCAGCTCGAGAAATAGGGAAGTCGCCTTTACTTTATCTGCATATTTAAGTGAAATGTTAGAAGTATATTTACTTGAATCTCACCCTAGTGTGGACCCTATGTATCAAATCAGTGAATCAATCTCCGTTCTGACATTAGTTATTGTCAGTGTTGTAACTTCGGTTTCTCCTAAGTAAAAGATCTTTTCTGAAGGTTGTCCTTTCTTTTATTTTATCCTCAATTGATGAATATAGCCTCCTTGACATATAATTTTTCCTCATTAATATTAAAATGCACTTTACAGTTTAAATACAACGCTTAATATTTATTGCGACAACGTGTTCTTCCTATTTTCCGAGATTCTATTCATTTTTTAACATGAATTAAGTCCTTGAGTTTAGTAGATGAGTTTCTTAATCTGATTTGTAAGAAATAATGACAATCATTGTAAACCAATGTTGATTGATATGCACCTGTTGGTAATTTAATATCGATCAATTGGCAAAATATCATTCTATGAATAATCTACAGTAGTACATGCCTATATATGCGTATGACATAATTTAGGTAAATTATAGTGACATAAAAATGTCATAGAAAACAATTCTGCTAATGTACAACTGCTATCAAGTCTGATATGGACCAAGTGTACAAATAATATTCTCTGTAATTTTGTACAGTTTTGAGTACCTTCATCGTGTTGAAGATTGTTGTGAATACATTTAAGATCACCCATTGCTCTGAAATACCATTGTCTGCACTTGTTGAATGGAAAATGGCTGCATGATGGGAGCAGTTGATGAAGATGTTCATTACACAGTGGAAAATATTTCTATTATTAAATGCGTTGATTCTTCAGCTGTTGTAATATAATGAAAATCTTTTAAGCTTTGAAAGGTCCTGCATTTGTTGATAGCTGATCAAAACTAGACTCCAGTTGAAATTGCCAGTGACCAGAGCCATCAAAAGAGATTGTCACAGAGGATGGAACATGGATTTGCTTTTTATATTCCAGAGAAAATAATAAACCATAAAAAGGAGAAAGTGATCAGACACCACAAATTGCTCAGCTTAGTTAGACCTTGAAAATTTTTTTATACAAATTATGTTTCTTTGCAAAAGGCCCATTCATCCAGGTTCCTGTGCCTGGCTTTATTTGTGTCACTGGACATTTTTCTGCCTCAGAAGTGTTGGCAAATGTTGCAGAATGTTACTGAGCCATTTGTCCACACACTGTTACCCAAGGTATCTATCTACTCCATGATGATGCACACCATCATGCGCTAGTATGTTCCAGAGTAACCCATCATATTATTGGAAGAAGAAGAAGAAGAAGAAGAAGAAATTGTATCTCTCTTGCCACTAGTATGGTCTCAAGAAATGTACAATAAAATTTTTTTTTTAAATATAATCGTCTTAGCATAATCCTTATGTTTATTACACATAATTAGTTTTCTGTCTTGTTACTTGACTTTAATCATCCCTGTCCTTTGTTGGGTAAAGGTGTTAATTATGTAATACCATTGTCTTGATCATGTGTATGCAGGAGTATATACATACATGCATTCAAAGTAATGCCATCTAACGCTTCCTTTCATATTTAAGTTAATATCATTGATGGTTCTATAGAGGTGCACAACAATTTTTTTAAAACTTTGATACACTTTTAGGGGTGGGGATTTTGGTGGAGGGGTTGCACCAACATGACTCGCACACTATGTCACCAACGTTACTGAGAATTGATATGAGTGATCACCAACCCAAGAGTCAACACAAGTTAAATCTAAGCTAAGGCTAATTATCCTGGCAATATTTTTGTAAAATTCGCAGTTATAACACTTACTTAATACATTTTATTTATAGCCAAAATCCAAAACCTAGTTCATGACATAAACAATAAATGGATCTACTTAGAAAAAGCTGTAAGAGATGATCTAAAGAAAGAGATGTTCAACTTCATGTATGAGTTTTAATAACAATAACATTTATAAAGCAACAAAGAATTCAAACCTTTACTACCATATTATTATAGAATTCATCTGAAAAAAAGCGAATAATGTATTAAAAGGAAAAAGACAGAGACTTCATTTGCCCTGACATACCATATTGTAACTCCACAAGCAGTCCTTTAAGACAAAATAGTAATAGAGCTTTTAATGACTGTGGTAATGCAGTTTTGAGTTTTGATTTGCATGAAATCTTCTTTACATTTTTGAGCATACAGTTTTTCTGGCAAATATATATAAAAGTTGGAGTTGCTGTCATCACTAAAAACTTCATAATTCAATGCTTCAACCACATTACAAAACTCAATTTTACTTAGCATTGTTTTGAACTGGAAACCTCTCTTAAACTTTTGTTTGCCTCTACCACCCTCCTCCTGTTCGATAAAAACAAGCTAACTGGATCTCTCATTTTAGAGCAATACCATACTCTACTGGAGTATGGTAATTCGGTATGTGGCAACCTGATTATTTTTAGAGATTTCAGCTTTCACTTGGACTTCCCTGGAAACCCATACATATCAAAACTCCAAGATTTTATTCACAACTTCAACATGTCATTTAGTGAATCCAACCATAAACATGGTCACACTTTAGACTGAACTCTTCATTGATCTGATGATAATATTTTACAGTCGACTTTGGTCTCCCATGAACTTGCATCAGATCACCTCTGCATCATATGCCACTTCAAGGTTTCAGTCCTAACCCTCCATGTCCGTTACTAAGGGAAACTTCCATATAATAAATGGAACTCAGCTTATGCCTGACATCCAAGCAAACCTAACAACTTTGCTCCTTCCTACAAAAGTACAGCTTGATAAGTGCTTGTGTTTATTGCTTAACAAATATGCTCCAGCAACCAAGTGCAGAGTATCAATTCAAAAATGTTCTCCATTATGTAGTAATGTTAGGACTAGTTTCACACTGCTAAAAGAGAATGATGTAAGGTGGAGATGATTTAGCTTTCCACCAACCTAACAATAAATAGGCAGGCTTATGTCAAGGAATGAATGCACCACACTTCCAATGACCTTTCTGGTTGACCTTCCAAATCTGTTTGCTAATGTTTGGGTGAAAAAGTACAATCAGAGATAACTTTATAATACATTTTTAATAGAGTCACCATACATTTATGATACAAAATATAAATGGCAACCCCTAACAGCATTTGAACCTGTCACAATGGATTTTCTACATACAGTTGAAAAGAGCACCGCAAAGTCATGTAAATTGTCCAACATCACAGCTGCTTGAGTGCATAGATTCAATACTGCTTTCACTAACTGATTTTATAAATTCCTTGTCGTCTGGGAAATTCTTGTCATTTTCAAAATTATCATTGTAAAGCCTCTGTAGGAGAAAGTGATGCTTGACCATAATTCATTTAAGGAACTACTGTCCTATTTCTAAACTCACATTCATGTACAAAATCATAGAAAAGGTTGTTCTGTCCCAGCTTGTATCTCATCTGAATTCAAATAGTCTTTAGCAGTGTACAGTCTGCATATTACCCTTGCCATAGTTCTATAACTGCCTATCTGATAGTAAGAGACCATCTGTATTTGGTGCTCACGATACAACCTTACTATAGTCAAAGTCCTACGTAATCTACTGGTAACAACATACAGTGTCTCAACATTATCTCTCATTACACCAACAAATCATGAACATTATGCAAGGTTGTTCCTTAGTACTTTCAAAACTGGACTATTGTAATTCACCTGTCTGGTTCATCTCGCTATCTTCTATAGAAATTTAAAAAGTTCAAAAGACAGCTACTTGGATTATCCTTAGAGCATGAATAACCTCTCTACTGCACTGTAACTTCGATCCAGAATCAAACACAAAATCTGTTCACTATGCTACATTTTGTTAACTTGCTCCAATCCATCATACCTATATGAACTCACCCATGAAACTAGCCTATTTAACCACAAGAACATACTTAAAGACCTAAGGAAGTATACTTTCTTAATTATTATCAGCATGCTTTTTTGTAATTTCATGGTATTTTTTTATATCTTGTCATTGTATATGTTTTATGTGCTATTTAATAATTGTAAAGGCAATGAGAACTTCTAATGATGAAGCTCTGTTCAAAGTCATTAGCATTATTAGTATTAGTATTAGTATTATTATAATGTAAACCCCATTATGGAAACAACTTAGAAGTGTTGCAGTTGATAAGTACAGTGCACTAAAATTTCTCTGTTGAAAGTGAATATTATGAATTGAAATCACATGTGACAATAAGGAGCAGTACAATAATTGCAAAAACGTTTATGACAGATTTTACAAACATGTATACCTCATTCAAAACCTCATTTTGAATTACTGTATAAGTCAACAAGAAATGTGGATATTTTAATAAATTTTAGTTATATCCAAATTATCTCACTTGGAAAGTTACAGCTGCAAAGAACTCTTTGAGATAACTAAAATCAAGGAACAAATTTACATCACTTTTTTCCAACTACCTTCTCTCCAGTAAACCTTCCAGACCTATTTGCAAATTTCTTCCGTGACAAGGTACAAACTATTAGAGATACGCTTGACAACACAATTTCAATTGACTCGTCACTTTACATGTACGATACAGAATTTCAGCAACAACCATTAGGAGCATTTGAACTTGTCTCAATGGATTCAGTACAGACAATTGTGAAGAAGAGTGCACTAAAGTCATGTGTCCTTGATCCAATTCCAACATCACTGCTACTTGAGTGTTTAGACCCAATATTGCCATCACAAACTGATGTTATTAATATCTCTCTCTCATCCGGGGAATTCCCATCATTTTTCAAAACTGCCAATGTAAAGCCTCTGCTGAAAAAACTAACACATGACCATAATGTTTTAAAGAACTACTGCCCCGTTTCTAATCTCCCATTCATATAAAAAGTCTTAGAAAAAGTAGTTCTAACCCAACTTGTATCTCAGTTGAATTCAAACAGTCTTTTTAGTAATGTACAGTCTGCATATCACCCTTGCCACAGTACTGAAACTACTCTTCTAAAAGTACTTAATGACATTCTCTCTGCTTTGGATAGCGGAAAGAGTACAGTCGTCACCTGCCTTGATTTGTCTGCAGCATTTTACACAGTAGACCATAATATATTATTTCACCGTATCCAGCATGTATTTGACATTCACAATACAGCCTTACTGTAGTTCAAGTCCTACTTAGTCAAAAGGACACAAATTGTATCTACAACTGGAATACACTCCAGCCCAGTTGATCTATATTGTGGTATTCCATAGGGGTCTGTTCATGGACCTGTTCTCTTCATTCTGTACACCCAGCCGCTCTCATGTGTCATAGATCATTACCCAGGGTCTCACCAATTGTACGCTGATGATACCCAAATATGCAAGTCTAGCCACCCAACTGAAGTTGATGCTACCATCCAAGGAGTAGAGAGGTGCATTTCTGATGTGAAATCATGGATGACATGTAACAGCTGCCGATGAATGATGATAAAACTGAGGCCATTCTTATCACAACACAAAAAGTTTCTCATTCACATTCTTTACCTCAAACAATAAATATCAGCAACACCAACATTAAATTCACACAGTCAGTACGAAACCTAGATGTTACTCTAGACAGTACTCTCACATTGCACCAACATGTCATGAACTTATGCAAGGCTGCATATCTTGAGTTGAGACGCATCAGCTCCATTCACAAATATCTTTCAGTTGATGCCACTAAAACACTTGTGTGTTGATTTGTACATTCAAGACTGGATTATTGGAACTCAATTCTGTCTGGTTCATCTCAATATCTACTCCAGAAACTTCAAAAATTTAAAAACACAGCTGCTGAGATCATCCTTAAAGTACCACGATCAGAGAACACCTCCCCACTGATCTGCACCCTACACTGGCTATCCATTTGATCCAGAATCAAAACACAAAATTTGTTCTCTGTGCTACGTTTCACTGATGCACTCCAGTCCAGCATACATATCCTGCCTCACCCATGTTTAAACACCAGCAAGATATTTTTGCTCCTCTTCTGACAATTTTATACTCATTATTCCCACTATGAAGTCATATGGACACTGTTCTTTTGCATAACAATGTCCAGCAACATAGAATGAATTGCCCATTGAAATTAGACACAAAGACAGTGATCCCTTTCAAGAGTGATCTTGAAACTTTTTCGACTGCAAGAACAAACTTAAAGACCTAATAATGTTTCCTACTTTAAATATTTCAGCATTTTTTATGTTTTCCAATTTCATGGTTTTTGTTTTTGTTTTCTTGTTTTGTTTTTTGTATTCATATCATTATAAATGTGGTAAAGCGCTTAGAGCTTCTAAAGATATAGGCGCTATACAAAGTCCTCATTATTATTATTATTATTATTATTATTATTATTATTATTATTATTATTATTATTATTATTATTATACATTTATAACATTTAACTGGATTGTCTGGAGGACTTACTAGTAAATGGAAGTTATTGGAAAACGAGATGTACTGGTAACTACATAGTGGATAAAATAAGGAGATAACATTGAGTTGCATCCCTTAGTCTGTAATATCTGGACAGAAAGACATTTTCAGAATAATCTGCACACCATATGCGCACTCAACTCGCCAATTGTGGTTACAGAGGATTAAACAATCGGTTGTTAGTGTTTATATTTTTGTTTCATGATATTAGCATTCAGACAAACTCGAGATTATTAGTCACTTTTAGGAGGTTGATGCTCATATCAGGATGTTTATATTTTAAAAAATCAGTGCACAAGTTTTGTTCTTTAATGACAGGTGGTTGCTGACCACAGTTGTTGCACAAATCAAGATTTCCTGCATGCATAATTTAAAAGTAACTTATTGATATAACATGTAAGGTGTTTGCCTTTCATTTATTTATTTATTTATTTTCCTTATTTAATTAAAAAGGTATATTGATTTACATAACTATAGTCTTATCTCATTCATACAAGTATAACAGCCAATGAGTAATTTTGGGGTCTCTTGAGCTCTTCCAATCACTGTTGCTGTTACAAACAAATGCACAGGGACATAGCATCAGTGTGAAATAAACAAATGCACAAGGACATAGTATCAGTGTGAAATAAACAAATGCACAGGGATAGAATATCAGTGTGAAATAAACAAATGCACAGGGACAAAATATCAGTGTGAAATAAACAAATGCACAGGGACAAAATATCAGTGTGAAATAAACAAATGCACAGGTAGGGACGTACTATCAATGTGAAATAATGTACTAAACTTGTAAACTCTTACTCATTAGCAATATTGTTCCCATTAAGACATCCTTACAAGTCAACTAAAGATGTAAACTGTACAGACCCAGATCTGCCATTGCATAATTCACCAGCAGACCTGAGTTTGTGCAGTTTGTCAGGAGTAATCAGTAAAACAAGCAACATAGACTCTGATATGTTAATGCATTATATGATGGCTGATCAGGTTCTTTGTTGTTTGTAGTTGGACTAGGCTTATAAGCAAGTACACATATATACATTAGTCCCAAATACATTTTTAAAAAATTGTCTTCCATCTTTATTTCCACAATGTTTTTAATTGTCATTTAACAGAAAAAAACGTTTTGGTGGTGATAGAGAGTGTAAAGATTATGGTCTTGCCAATGTGACTAAATCAATATCTTATTATTACAAGTAGATCTGACAGGCACTCATTAAATGTCCATGTTCTTGCAACCGTGGGAATTCCCAGTCCACTTACATTCTGATAACCTATAAAATAAGGTTTTGTATAGTGTTAATGAGAGTAAGAAACATTATCTTACAAATTACATTTTTATTGCCATAAATGTGAAGGTTTTATTTTACTGAAGATCAGCAGAACATGGCTTTGTATCAGTAATCCATAAAATATAACATGTATCAGTGTCCATAAAATATAGCATGTATCAGTGTCCATAAGATATTACATGTATCAGTGTCCATAAAATATAACATGTATCAGTGTCCATAAGATATAACATGTATCAGTGTCCATAAAATATAACATGTATCAGTGTCCATAAAATACAACATGTATCAGTGACCATAAAATATAACATGTATCAGTGTCCATAAAATATAACATGTATCAGTGACCATAAAATATAACATGTATCAGTGTCCATAAAATATAACATGTATCAGTGTCCATAAGATATTACATGTATCAGTGTCCATAAAATATAACATGTATCAGTGACCATAAGATAGAACATGTATCAATGTCCATAAAATATAACATGTATCAGTGTCCATAAGATATAACATGTATCAGTGTCCATAAGATATTACATGTATCAGTGTCCATAAGATATAACATGTATCAGTGTCCATAAAATATAACATGTATCAGTGTCCATAAAATATAACATGTATCAGTGACCATAAAATATAACATGTATCAGTGTCCATAAAATATAACATGTATCAGTGACCATAAAATATAACATGTATCAGTGTCCATAAAATATAACATGTATCAGTGTCCATAAGATATTACATGTATCAGTGTCCATAAAATATAACATGTATCAGTGACCATAAGATATAACATGTATCAATGTCCATAAAATATAACATGTATCAGTGTCCATAAGATATTACATGTATCAGTGTCCATAAAATATAACATGTATCAGTGTCCATAAGATATAACATGTATCAGTGTCCATAAGATATTACATGTATCAGTGTCCATAAAATATGACATGTATCAGTGTCCATAAAATATAACATGTATCAGTGTCCATAAGATATTACATGTATCAGTGTCCATAAGATATTACATGTATCAGTGTCCATAAAATATAACATGTATCAGTGACCATAAGATATAACATGTATCAATGTCCATAAAATATAACAGGTATCAGTGTCCATAAGATATAACATGTATCTATCAGTGTCCATAAGATATAACATGTATCAGTGTCCATAAAATATAACATGTATCAGTGTCCATAAGATATAACATGTATCAGTATCCATAAGATATTACATGTAACAGTGTCCATAAGATATAACATGTATCAGTGTCCATAAAATATAACATGTATCAGTGTCCATAAGATATAACATGTATCAGTGTCCATAAAATATAACATGTATCAGTGTCCATAAAATATAACATGTATCAGTGTCCATAAAATATAACATGTATCAGTATCCATAAGATATAACATATATCAGTGTCCATAAGATATAACATGTATCAGTGTCCATAAAATATAACATGTATCAGTGTCCATAAAATATAACATGTATCAGTGTCCATAAAATATAACATGTATCAGTGTCCATTAGATATAACATGTATCAGTGTCCATAAAATATAGCATGTTAGTCACTCTTTCAGGATTGGGCTCATTGCCCTCATGTTGGGTGGGGTTGCTATGCAGGAAAATGTCATACCTTCCAGAATGACTTAAATGGTGTTTGTAGTATGTGCAAAGAATAAAATGCTCCCCCTTGCTTCTGTACTTCACAAAATCAGACTCAAGCAGGAATTCTGAAGCTTAGTTTTCTTGGGCTTTGCTCACTATGTATATGACTTGTCTTTCCCTGAATCACAGCTACATTTTAACATTTTTCCTTCAAAAATGAATAACACATGTAAATGATTGTCTGTGTTTTATGCATCAAGTCTAATCAGACTTTGAAAGAGATATTGTTACAGATTAAAAACTTGGCAATAATCTTTTAATATAAGGATAATTCAGACATTCTCAATCAAGCAGTAAAATGTAAATTTTGTTCTTCAACATGCATCTCTTTGATTTATCAAACTTGGATTGTTCCATTTACATGAATGTACTTTATTATGTAAATTAGCCTAATGGACTCACCATCAACAGTGCTTAAAAGACTTAACACATAACTATTGTTAACCAGTTAAGTAGTATGTGCAGTTGTGGTTGTTTACCTCTGACTGCCTTTTTAATTGCTTCTATGACAATCAAGTCTGTAAACTGCCCCAAGGATTGGTTCACATGAGAACTAATCAGGACTGTTTTGTGATACAGGCCACAGGCAGTGGGCATATCATTGTGGTAAAGAAAGGTCTCTGGGATTTTGGGGGTTAAATTTATGGCCAAGATTACTTAAAATTGTGTTATTGACTATGTCATGGAGTTTTTAGACTGTCTGACACATTGTAATTGTGGCTGGTACACATATCAGAAAAGTTCCTTCCCCAGACTTAGAACAAAACATCAGTGCATACATGTATCCCCCTGTTTTTTGGGGGTTTTTTTAAAAACATTTATACTTGTCAAGTGTAAGTGGGATTCAGAACAAATCTGGCATTATTCATAAATTAAATTCATTGTATCTATAACTATAAATGCACAGATGTCAGTGAATAAACTAAATAGTTCCAGTCAGGGTGTGTGATATGGATTTAACATCCATATTGAACAACAGATCATCCTTATACATAAACAAGTATAAAATGCACACACCGTGTACAATACATGATGCCCACTAACAATACAGAAAACAAAATATATTCAGTAAAGTATGTTTGACTATATCAGAGAGGTCTAGAGGGTTGACCACCAAAACTTGAAGTTGTACATTCAAATCCACACCAAGTAAGCAAATTTTTTTTTTCCATCACACCTTGAAACTCCACAAGAAAAAGAATAACCTCCACTATTGGTTCATGTAGACCTGCAGACAACATTACCATACAAGACATGCTAAGATAGGGATTTAACCTTCAAAAGTTAAATGAAAATAAATGAAAATGAAAGTCCAAAATTCAGGTTCTCAATTTCAGTGACTTTAATCTTCTACTTTAACACTGGTTATGTGCTATATGTAGTTCCCACTAAGGGAGGAGTTTTCTCCCTTTCTGTACAAAATATTAAGGTAACCTTATTATTGTATGATAAAGGAAATGAAACAAAAGTTGTTTTCATGAATGTGACAGACATTAAATATTAATTTTCAACAAGTGTGACATCAAGCAATATAAACTATTTTTGTATGGAAGTGGAGAGCAGTTTTGCAAATGAACTTCAAGCAATAAGCCAAATATTTCTTATCGTTTTGTATACCAGTAGTAATTTTTTAAGTATACTTATAATGTGGTTATTAGAGGAAAATATGTTTTACTAGCAGTTGCTCATTGGGACTATCTGCATCAATTGCTATGTTCCATACCAAACTATTTGTTATTACAAAAGGTATGTTAAATCAGTACTCTGTACTTGGGATAGAGTGTGATAAGGGTTAATAATTATATCCAGTAATTGATGATAAAAAGGTTCAATAAAAATACATGTTCTTTCGTACATGTTCTTTTATACAATGGAGAAACCAGGAAAAAAATCATATCAGATAACGTACTTTAAATTCTGAATGGGAAATCATAATAAAACAGCTCACAGCTCATAAGCAAATGTTGAGATACAAAAAGGAGATTTAATGCAGTTATTTTCACCATAGTCTATATATTTGAAGAGTTTATGCTTGACTTCCTGTTCCATAAACCTGTTTTAAAGTTAGAATTCCAGATTATCTTAGTAGGGAATCAGACAAAAAAGGACAAAGCATGAAAAACAAATATACCAAAATAATTAGCTAACACTTCAAAAGTTATGTGTTGGTCATTTTCCTTTTATTTTTTATGAGAGGTGTCTAAATTCACACTTTCAGCTGCAGGTGTTCCTTTCACCTGGTCATCACAAGATATAGAGTTTTCAGTGTAAATACGAACATAACACCTGTAAATTTGATTATACTTGGCTTGGACAATATTTAATTTTGTGTAAGATATTTCTGAGTTTATTTTCTTAGTCGTGATTTCCAGGTAAGATTGAAAAAAGGGTTTGAAAAAAATACAATGAATGTGAAAGTGTCTGTTACAAGAATAAGGTATTTCAGTGGGAAGTGACCAGTTGCAGTGTTGCTCATGTTTATTTAGGCAACAGTTGAATAATTGATGTTTGTCAGTCCTCATATTCTGTCAACAGGACACAGCCCCTTCCTGAATGTTGGTCACATAGGAAAGATTTGATGGCTAATTGATCTAGCAGCAGTGCTCCACAAATATTCATTGTTTGGTTTGGTCAGGGATTTTTGTTTACAAAGAAACAAGAGCCCATACCTTTTTATCATACTCTTTAAACTGACGTGTATTTTCTAGATTCCAGGCATTCAGACTTGCAACAAATCAGATTTTCATGGAACTTAGAAGTCAATTTGTTGAAAAATTTACATACAGCTTACCCTTACATTAGCACACTTCATTGTAATACATTTCCTATTATAAGGTGGATATGTTCATGTATCACATTTTATTATTTAATTCTAAAATTATATGTATGATGTCCTTAATTATAACGTGGCTTCACTGGACAGCATTATAATGAGAGAGTCTTTATATCTGTTTTTGTACCCCCAAAAATTGATAGATCATAGTTAATGTTTATATGCGAAGAGTAGAGCCCGATCTGTCAAGTTAGAGGTTATTAGTGCTGGTCAGAAATCTTGGATGTTTATGGCAGCCCATAAGGAATCCATTATTTGACCAAGTAATACACTAATACCCTAAACTATGATAACTGTTCAAAGATGTTTAAGATGATCAGCCATTATACAAAAATAAAGTACTGATTTTAGATTAAGGTGATTAAGTGATTTAAGACATAAATCTGCCTATTACACAATGGAGGCGCATGTAAATCATATTTAGTTTTGGGTATGCCAAGTTGGTATAGAGACCTAATGGTGTCTAATGTAAAAGTCCCCTCAAGCTTTTTCAGTGTGTTTGTCATTGGGACTTGAAGTAGAAGTCTAATGCATTACCAGCACCAAAGATTATAGACAGCTGAATTGCTGTATGAGGGAAAAGTTACCAGATAAATGAAAAGTACATCTTTAATTCATTAACAAAGAAAGATCCTTTTTCCCAATGTCCATTCAGCTGTTTGAACTTAATTATAAATTTATAAGCTAAGGTTACCACATTTCTACTTTAAAAAAAAAAAGAGGACACTCTATAGGGTCAGTGTGTTTGTATCAGTATGTACCAACTCACATCATATTATTATGTTATATATAGTATATTTATCACATTAATCCATCCTGAGCATATAGGAGTAACTGTGAGTAATCAGTATGTTATTTGCTGCTTGGTTTTACAGAATAATGTTTTTTTTTTCATGGGCTCTAAATAAACATGTCTATATTTATTTGATAAAGAACAGACTGGGCAAATTCCTGGAATTTTGAGTAATTTAAGAAACCTGGCAAGACTGAGATTTAAGGACTGAAAAGTTGGACATGTCTGAAAAAGAGGATGTATGGCAACTCTAATTAAGCAGTATATTGACCGTTTTTACTTTCTTCATGAAAGCCATGTTACATTATGAAATTACTTTAAAGATATTAGATGTAGCATAATTGTTAAAAATATTTATACTTTTTCATGTTACAAATCATAAGTACATAAATGTTGAATATAACAGATTAAGTATTTTCTGTATTTATTCCATCTTTGATATTCAGATATATCTAATTTTGCAACCATTGAGCTATTAAAGAATATTATTTTCAAATCTGATATTTACAGAAAAAAAATGTGAGCATTGTAAAGTTTGTTTAAAAATAGAGAACATATTGGTTGAGCCCAATATTGGCAGTTAAGTAATTAGATTTCTTGCTCATTTCTAGAGGGGGGGGGGGGAGAATTTAATTAATGTTGTCTAAACAAATGTCAGATTTAATTTTACATTTTTTAAAATAATAAAATCTTTTATCTTTTAAAGTCTGAGAGTACCATATATAGTAGCTTAAAAGTGGCATTATGTTGCAAACTGCACAGACCCAAATCTGCCATTGCACACAATGCCAGCAGATCTGGATCTCTGTAGTTAGCAAGGATTAATCAGTAGGACAGCATAGATTTTGATATGCTGGTACATTATGTGATGGCAAATCAGAATCTCTTATTTGCAGTTTAACTTAAAAATAAGGATATAAAGTAGGATTATCTCACTCTTTCTATACAAAAGGAAACCATTCATATTATTACATCACTTTATGGATATCTGGGATATTTGTGATTTTAATATGTTATTTTCCTGGTGCCAAAGATTTAAGCCCTAATGGATTAACATGGCTTAATCCTTCTTAAAAGCACCTAGAGATTTGTTTTGTTCAGTGCTAGTAACAACCTTTAGTACAGATTAGACTTGTATGTATAATTCAAAGTATGGTTATTAGCAGCTCTACAGGTGTGATACAAAGCACCTCACCTGTTTGACATCATATATGCCCTAACCTGTCCACTTTCACTAATTACTTATGTGACTTCCAATGAAAGCAAATATATTGCAGATTACTTCAGGTGATAGAAATAGTTTTCTTAAGTAACTGAATGTCTGTCAGTATTTTTCACATAGACATTACAGTTGTGTAATTTATTCTATGAAATAGAATATGACCTTGTAAAGGTTTTGAAAAAATACTTTCTCCATGTTAGTGTTATGTATAATTGATATCCATTTAATTATTTTTATTTATTTTTACAATTAAATATTCAACATAGGTCATGTTCCACAATATCTTCTCACATTTATTTTTGTATACAAAAGTCAAATTTTTCTTAGATGATCATCACATATTTTATTGTTGAGCAAGATGTATTTGTCACTCTTCCAGTGTCAGTTTGTTTAGGCTTTGGTTAAAGACTTATTTGCATTATTTCCTAAATAGTAATCAATTGATAGATTCTTGTCACCCAGCCATTTTGACCCTAGGATCATGGATGCATTGATATGCATTGTATGATATAAACAAAAGTGCATAATACACTTTCTGCATGAATGTTGATGTTTGACGGTTTTTACTGCACTTAAACACATTAATGGCTATGTCATGCTGAGGAAACAGAAACTAAGTTCTTCTCCATGAGACCGCTCCAGTGGCCTATGGGTTAGAGTGTCTGCCTCGGATGCAAGAGGTTGTGGGTTTGATCCCCTTCCGAGTCTTACCAAAGGCTTACAAAAATGGTTCAAACAGCTGCCTTGCTTGACACTCAGCATTAAGAGATTATTGTTAGGACTGGTTGACCTGGTGTCAGAATAATGTGACTGGGTGGGACATCATGCTACATGTCTGCAGCATGATGCCCCAGTGCTAGACAACACTATAAACTGCCTCACTCCAGACATTGTAGCGACATTACTGAAAAATTGGTAAAGCTACGTCAAAAATTCCAAATCACACACACACTTTTCCTTGAAAATACCAACACAGCTGACCTGTGTTGGTATTTAATCTACAAGTTTTGGATTGAGTCCATTGCACTACCAGCTTAGCTATCACACACAGTTCTCTCACTTTGCAGGAAAAACTTATATTTTTGCTACTGTTCACAATTAATTATACATTTAATCCATTTCAAATTCTTCTCTTTAGGTCTTTCTGACTTGTTTTTCTTGGTCTATTCTGGAATTGAAATAAAATTCTCCAGCCTCCCACTCTCATTCCAGTAGAAAATGGGGATTTGTAAATGGGGGGTGGGATTTAACAAAGTAAACATTGAAGGGTCTTGCAAATATGTGTGATTACAGATCTTAGAAAACTTATTTTTTATTTCATGTTAAAAGAATGTTCAGTCCATGTTGAATTTGACATGTTGTTAATTTTTTAATTATTAGCAAACCTTTTTTTGTTACAAAATTTGGTAAATTATAGTTGTATATGTAATATTTAGTTATAAGATTTTCTTTCATGCATAAATAGAAAGAAACTTGAAATGACAATCACAGTTTTTAAAAATAATTAAATAAGAAATTACAGTGTAATACATTTTTTTAAAGTGGGGATTACTTATGCAGGTTTCTGTATGGTACAATTTATCCATGGCCCCTGAGGCTGAGTCCTTTCCTCGATGGGGATGAAAATGAAGAGGCTGTGATATGCATTTGTTACTTCATTCTCCATTAGCCTCAAGCAGCTCTCTTTTATGCCCTTCCTGACCATAGTAACATGTTTCTGTGAAGGTTGTTTAAGAACATAAGAAGATTTGTTTAGATTTAGTTTAAAGTCAGATTGTCTTTGGGGACATCATTTGGTAGTTCTCCATTCAAATCTCTTTAGCTTCTTTTCTCTTAAGCTCTTAAGATCATGCAATCTTCTCAGAGCACAACTTCTAAAGAAATATTACACCTGGGTTTTGAACAAGATTTGCAAAATTAAAAATCTTAATATTGTAGCTAGAAAATGATATTACCATTTTGATACAATAATAGATTATTTAATGTCATATGTTACAAGATCAATTGTATGTTCACTTAATAACTAAATTTAATACCACTATCCCTTGAGAAAACTTGAAACTACTCTTAGTTTATTGAGAAAATATTATCATCTTGTAGACATAAACCCATTACTCTAATGCCAGCTAAGAAATCTGATTTGGAGCAAAGTTTCCCCTATATAAGTAGCATAAGATTTAGAAGAGAATATTTGTGGTGATGTTGTTCGACTTGGATTTTTTGTCTTGTTATTGCAGGGAGAAGGAGGATGATTTAGAAAGAAAATTTGAGATGCTAAATCGGGAATTAAGAGCCATGATGGCCATTGAGGGTGAGTATTCATTCTTTGTTATCTTTCACGTCTTTGCCTTACAAATGGAATGAAATTGCACCATCAAACTGGAGGCTTCTCTATATTCACAGAAATGAGTTCATTTTGCCACAGATTTCTCGACTTCAACTTATTTTTGTGGATGAGTGCTATCATTTTTGTGGATTGAGTGCTATCCAGACAATGTTTCTGTATCTTGAAGTGTTGATGAAATTTACATCAAAATGAAAACAGGAAGCTGTTTGTGTTCTTTTTTCATGGAAAGAATGAACTACAAAATTAAATTCCTTAAGAACTACGATTCTTACAACCATCATCATCTTTCCAGACAGGGTTGTCTGTTTTCACTGAAGGAATCTCAGTTTGACCAGAATTGTTGACTAGATAGTCATCATGGGTTATACACACTAAGCTTAAATATGACATATGAAAAGGAAATGCAAATGGCAAAGAAAGAAGGATTCGTCATCTTTTCATTTAAAGACTTCCACCAGTGCTGTTCTGTTCAGAAACAAAAGTTTAGCAATATCAGATTCATTTTAGTTCTTTTAATTTATTAGGATGTGTTTGGTTAATATTTTTCATATATAGAGTTATGCATGAAACAAATTCCTTGCTTAGTCCCAAGTAAATAAAAAATATCAGAGGTATATGGACACAAACCAGCTTTGATAACACAAGGAACTGTGAGGTTTCAGACTTATTTCTTGACAAGTTTTTTCAGTCATAGCTCGTTAATAATTTGTTTTTAATATGCTCCTATTTGTTAAATTTTATTGGAAGGAGGGGGGGGATAAAGACAAGAACAAAGAAAAATTATGACAAAATCTAGTTTAATAAATTGCTTAGAAGAGGAAGCACTAGATGAAAGATGGTGATAGAAAAGCATTACTGCTTAGCATACAATATAGCAAATCTGTATTTAATTATTGTAAATGCTGATATCTCTGTTATACATAATCATTTATTCATTCACCATTAACAGTTTTAGTTTCTCCATTACTTCTCAACTTCAGCTTATTGTCACACATACAAACTTCATAAATATCATTATTATGATAGCCTCTAATAAATTTTGGAGAAAATGTTTAAAGTCTGTATTTATTCTAATTGCATTAAATGTTCCCTGAAGCATTAAATAATTGTATTGATATATATTTTGAGTAAGACATTTCTATATTTCCATCCCCATTAAAATATTATTTGTACTATTGATCAATATATTAGTAGACAGTATCTCATTTATCTCAGTTGACATGTTTACATCTAGTAAATGTTTTAATGTTTTTAGTACATTCTCATCATCAATTTTCAGTGTTTTAGTACATTCTCATCATCAATTTTCAGTGTTTTAGTACATTTTCATCATCAATTTTCAGTGTTTTAGTACATTCGCATCATCAATTTTCAATGGTTTTAGTGCATTCTCATCATCAATTTTCAGTGTTTTAGTACATTCTCATCATCAATTTTCAATGGTTTTAGTGCATTCTCATCATCAATTTTCAGTGTTTTAGTGCATTCTCATTTTCAATTTTCAATGGTTTTAGTGCATTCTCATCATCAATTTTCAGTGTTTTAGTACATTCTCATCATCTATTTTCAGTGTTTTAGTGCATTCTCATCATCAGTTTTCAGTGTTTTAGTGCATTCTCATCATCAATTTTCAATGGTTTTAGTGCATTCTCATCATCAATTTTCAGTGTTTTAGTGCGTTCTCATCATCAATTTTCAATGGTTTTAATACATTCTCATCATCAATTTTCAATGTTTTAGTACATTCTCATCATCACTTTTCAATGGTTTTAGTGCATTCTCATCATCAATTTTCAGTGTTTTAGTACATTCTCATCATCAATTTTCAATGGTTTTAGTACATTCTCATCATCAATTTTCAGTGTTTTAATACATTCTCATCATCAATTTTCAGTGTTTTAATACATTCTCATCATCAGTTTTCAGTGTTTTAGTACATTCTCATCATCAATTTTCAGTGTTTTAATACATTCTCATCATCAATTTTCAATGGTTTTAGTGCATTCTCATCATCAATTTTCAGTGTTTTAGTGCATTCTCATCATCAATTTTCAATGGTTTTAGTGCATTCTCATCATCAATTTTCAGTGTTTTAATACATTCTCATCATCAATTTTCAGTGTTTTAGTACATTCTCATCATCAATTTTCACTGTTTTAGTACATTCTCATCATCAATTTTCAGTGTTTTAGTACATTCTCAACATCAATTTTCAATGTTATAGTAAATGTTTTAGTGCATTCTCCTCATCAATTTTAAATGGTTTTAGTTCATTCAGTGTTCAATATGTTCATTGCCAATCTCTGCTAGTAAATTTATTTTGCATGCTCTTTTTTATTGAATTCTAACAAATTTTGCATTTCAGAAAGAAAAGATGAATCAATTTAATTTCCAGAGTCATGTTAAATTTTGTAACATTATTCTGGTTTAATCCATCCAAAAGAATATCTTGGGCTAAGGTTTCTTTTTTGATTTTACTTTTTATTGAGTTCCAGTTGAATAAAAAAGATAATTTATTTGATTTTTTAAAAATATCTGACATGTTTTAAAACAGGAATTACCAATGTTTTGATTACTGTTACCATTCCTTTTGGCATTAGACTCCTTTTTAGACCATATATTTATCATTTTCCTTACTTTCTGATATCTCATCTTATGATTTATCTTTGTAATTTTGATTAAAGCAGTTTGCCAATAAATACAGAAATATCAGACCTTGTTGGTTGCATTGAAATTGCATGTTAACTGTAATGTTGAAGTAAATCTAGTTAATATTAGGTTGCAAATAAGTCATGTTTGAAAAATGTTGAACATGTCTTTTTGTTCATGTTCTTTAATAAAATGTACTGTACATGTAGTGTGTGTGTGTGTGTGTGTGTGTTTGTGTGTGTGATTTGGATTTTTAATATAGCTTTAATAATACAAAAATCAGTCAAATCACCATGATGTCTGCTGTGTGGCGGTTTATACTGATGTCTAGCACTGGGGCATCATGCCGCAGACATGCAGCATGTTGTCCCACCCTGTCACATTATCCTGAAACCAAGCCATCCAGTTCAAACACTAACCTCCTAATGCTGAGCACCTAGAGAGGCAGCTTTTATTACCATTTTGATAACTCTTTGGTGTGACTCAACCATGGTTTGAACCTGCTCCCACCAGCATCTTAGACACTTGAACCACTAGGCCACTGGAGCGGTACCATGTTGTGAAGTATTGGGTTTTTACATTTGGGGGGGGGGGTATTTTGGCTGTATTTTAAATTTAAATCCTTGGAGAAGAAAACAAAAAAAAAAATTAATTTTTGCTTATTTGCAATATTTTTTAAAAATTGGAATTTGAAAATATAGGTGGTTTTTTTTATTGCTACCAGTCATCAACAGGAAATCTGAGGCTTTTACATTAAAATTGTATGAACAAAAACAAAAGAAACAAAATATAACATAAAAGACATTGATGTTGTAATGAAAAGAAAATATTTTTATTCTACAAGAATATTTTTTCCGAATGTAACTGAAGAATTTTCACAAGTGTTACAACATCCTGCAGGTTGGGTTATTATGTCAACGTATCAAACTATGTCAACCCAAAATTACATAAACAGTATGCTCTGTTTTTACAAGAAAATGTATTCCCTTGTTTATGAAATAAAAATATTATTTTCTTCCACTTTTACTTTAAAGTGAGTAAAAACAACAAGTTCACTCAACACTGGAGACATTACGGCTTAATGAAGATTAATTTGGTGCTTCATAAAAGTACCCATTAAGGTTGTCCAGTGTGTGAAAAGCAATAGAATACTGTTTACCTAATGAGCAAAGCACAAGACTTTGTCAACCAAACTACTATTATTGTGCTTTATTCTATCAATTACTAACACAATACCTTCATAATCTCTCAATTAGCTATTTGGTTACCATATATTCTTCTCTCTTTCTCCATTCCCTGTCACCAGTCTTTAGAAGAAAGTGGCCTAAATTGCTTTCTAGGCTTTGTTTAGATTGTTTCTTGCCTCTTGGGCTAAATACTTTTCAGTGCCTATAGTTTATGCCCATTTAGCCTGACCCTCTTGGTCCAATATTGACCTTTCTAAGAGAATCTCAATACAAGGTGACAATTCAGCTGGAAGTACCACCAGGTCAATTAGCCATACAAGAAAGCCATGGAATGAAAATGTTGACTTGGAACTACTTTATGTCACATTGTTGCAAGAACATTATCTCCTGGTATCCCACACTAAAATTCTGGTCCCTTTCTTTGATACCATGTGCTTTACACATCAACAGTCTTGATTTTGAGCTATAATAAAAATCGGTTTGGGCTCAGATGATAATGATTTTTTAAAAATAATATATTCTCATCATAATAACCTCATCATATATCTTAAGTTAAATCCACTTTTGCTTCATATACAATGGAATAAAATTGTCTAATGCTTATTTTTAAATTTTCTAAAGATTTAATAATTTGATATTGATAAATTGCAGTAGGATTTATTAAGATACATATGAGATCAATTTAGAGATATCTTTGTGGTGATTTTAAAAATGTTTATCGTCTACAATATTTCATTATGATAAATTTCTAGAAAACTTCTCTTGTTCTTTTACACCTTCAGTGCATGTATATTATTTTTATCCTTACAAAATTGTAGCAAACCAGTTTGACTCGCCATATTGCCAAGCACATGTTATTTTGATTAAAAATTCCTGTTGTATATTGTTTTCAGTTTTACATATCTTTTTTTCTCCAAAAAGTCAGTATTTTTTGGCAGTTAATCTAAAAACTTGGTGGTCTCAATTTACATGTATACTTACCAGATTTACAAATAAATTTTAAAACCTCAACCACACCGTATGTAAAGGATCTGCTAACAAAAATTGTGATTGTTATTTATTTGAAGTACAAATGGATAAGTCAGTTTGTAAACTATGCTCAGTTTTAGTTTGAACATTTTTGTTATTTACCGATATTTTGAAATGATTTACGTAAAATCACAATAAAACGTTTTCAACAAGTTTTTTTTTTTTAAACACTTACCCTATCATGGATATTTGATGAAAACTTGCAATACCATGACATTTGACAGAGCTTATCACTGCTTACTGTTAATTAGAGGGTTCCCACACTACTAGAAAATTGGGGAAAGTAGGGAGAAATTTCTAAAAAAAATTCCTGACCATTCAAAATCATTGAATTTGTAAATATTGACAAAATATTGGGAAAACCCAGAAATTTTCCTCCACAACTTGACACCAGAAACAATTATGTAATTGAGTCATAACTGAACTATTCTCGAGTTAAATTTATTGAGTTCAAACCAGAATAGTAGGAAGTTGCAGGATGATCCATTGGGTGCTTGCCATAACAATATTTGTTAAGACAAACACTCAGTGAATTTGATTCATTTTGTAGATTTTTTTGTTTCAAAGACAACTCAGTGTCTGTATCTTTTTTTATATGGAAGGTATGAAAATCAGTCTAGCGTCTCATGAGGCCAACATGGTGGCATTAACTCATAGCTGCTTAGTGGACAGGCTAGCAAACTTAAATGTTAAATCAAATTATACCTGCATGAATCGATATGAAAATTATTTATTTTCTCAGAAATCGCATGCATTAAATTCATCTTTAATCTGCTGAAAGATGATAAAACTAATGCTTTTATGAAATTTGAGCTGGTACTAGCGATTTCAATTGCTAGTCGCATTAGCACAAAGAATCTCACAGCCATCATTTTCCAATATTGTAGAAAACAAATTCAATGAAAGTCTTAGACTGGTTGTAATAAAAAAAAAAAGACAAAAAGGAAAGAGCACAAAATTCCCCATATTTATTCCGAGACCAACTTTCAAAGTTTTGTTGTATCATGTGACTACCATGCTGACATGTGCTGTCTCGTGCAGGGAGCATACAAAGCAGGGAACCAGACTAATCTGCTTGATGAATTAGACTAGCCAAGTTTCTTGTAGTTGTTCTCAAAAAAAAAATGTTGAGAATTATATGTTCTTTCTGGTTTACACAAAATATGTCAGACTTTCATTAATATAATTGAAATTTTGTACATTAAAAAGTTGTTATCACCTGACTATTGTACTTCTGATGTCGTCGTTTTTTGGTTTTTTTTGTGAAATCATGTGACTATTAACACAAATGGCAAGTACTGGGGCAGGTTCAATCTGTGGAGAGGTTCATCTAGTCTCTCAGCAGATTAATGACAAAACAATTATAATACTTGCCATTTTGAGAAAATAAATAATTTTCCTATCGATTATGATTTCATGTAGGAATAAATTAATTTAACATGGTTTAAATTTTCCATGCCCACTGGTAAGCTATCTTATGGTGACGGCAGATTCCAATTTTTTTTAATGTAATTGCTCAGAACCCATACTCCATTATAAATGTCCAAATGTGAAAAATGTGATTGGAATATTCTGAGGAAACCTGGATTAGAAAAATTTCAATGTCTGAGCTGAACTTTGGTGAGAAAATATTACACAGTCACATGTAGCATGAAACATTGGTTTCAGACCTTAAATAGAATGCATGAGAAATGGGAAATTGCCATCTCTTTTATTATATATTAAGGTATGGTAAGAGCCCATGTATCAATACAGGCTTGGGGACTGGTTTTTTGAACTACAAGAAGACAAGTTGATTTTACAGAAAAAGAAGTCCTTGTTCATACAACAATATATAATTTTAAAGGTCTTTTATCAAAATTTAAATCAACCCTATTGTAAATGTCTTTTAATGATGGAATTTTTAATGAATTTTAAGGAGTTTAGCTTGGTTTTACAAAAAATTGAGATTTTATTGGCACACATAAATTTAGGGTTAAAGTTTTTTTCGTTACAAGATCCTAATACTTTGCATTTATTGGGGTTTTTCATACTGTAATAGGAAATGTTTATCTTGTATAATATGCACATATATTGCTATGCTCATTATGTTGTTTCCACTTAGCAACATAATGCAGGTCAGCAAAGTAAAGTTAGAATTTGTATTCTGTACATTGAAATGGCTTTAAATTCCAATTATAGGAACATAGATTTGTTTTATGTGACTCATTTTGTGGTTTTGTACATAATCATTTTTTTCTGACATGTTTTGGAGAGTCTTGAAAGAGAAACATTTTCAGATTTCAAAAATGTATGTTTTATAATCCAACATGTTCTTTAATTCCATTCAGGAATGGTCATATGTTAACCTTGAGAGACATTTATTTCAGTCAATTTTCATTCAGAACTCCACTGTAATGAATGTTTTAAGACATTTGTCTATACCATATTGTAATTTTTAATTTCCTCTTAGGTTTTCGGGGTCCCGAGTGGCCGAGTGGTCTTAAGCACTATCCGTTACAGATCACTGCCATCTCACCTCTGTCCGCATAGATTCGAGTCTAAGATTTGGCTAATGTAGTTACGTGAGAAAGCTTGCCAGTAGCTTCTCTTCGGTTGGTGGTTCTTTCCGGGGGTACTCCCAGGTTCTTCCTCCATCAATAATACTTGCTGCCATGTATAGCCTATCCTGTGCTGAAAAATGGTTTAAACCCTACAACAACATAATCTTAGGTTTTCAGCATCATCAATCAATGAAGATCATAATTACTTTTGTAACTCTTATTTTTGTACAGAAAACTTTAGTAAAACTTGGCACTTTTTTTAAACTTAGGACCAAATAGAAATTTTGATAAAAATAATGTGTGCATCCAGAAAAATAATGAGGATTTGGTGGTGGCATTTTGCAATACAGAAGCACTTTTTGAAGCTTACATTGTGACAAGTAAATGAGAGTGAAATGGTAGTTGATCCTGTCTGATCCAGTGTTGGGAATCAAGCCCACACCCAAAGGTGTATGAACAATAAAATCATAGTACACCTGATATGTGAATTGTTAAATTCCAATGGGGTTTCTTGGAAAATTTAGTTGGTTAATGCTTTTTGTTTAATTAGAGTCCAAATTACTTTTATCTGTCAGAGAAGAATGTGTTTCCAAAATCATACAGAAACAGTTCTTTACATGTATTTTGTGACAGAAAGCAGCATTAGGGTTTAATATGTTTGTGTGTGTTCATCAGATTTGAGCCATCTTCCAATAGTCTAATCATTAGCTGCTCAGATACACTTTTAAGTTAATTAAATATCCTCTTAAGCTTCTTTTCTACTTCAATAAAATTAATTATTGTTATCTAATAAAACACCTGAGCACTGATAGTGTTACATTGATCATACCCAGTTGTAAGTCAACTTTAGCTCTTTAAATATAGACCTTGATGTGGCCAAGAGTAGTCAGAAAGTCAAAAGTATATTTTGACTACTACATATTTTTATAATTATCCATATGGACTGGACACTTTTAGTATTTCATACTAAGAAACATGGATGATTTGTTTGTTTCTTCACTATTCTGATGACTCAGTTATTAAAGTGATGCAAAATTGTCATTTGATCCCTAGCTGTAAAGGGAAGGTGACTTCAATCAACCATTTAAAGATATTATCATGTTACCTTTTGCTAGGTAGAGTCAATTAACAGATCGTATTGGAGATTAGCTTCTTGAGTTAAACCGGAGTTTTAACTTGTTCATCATATCCGAAACACAAAAGATAGACTAATGAAAAATATTATTTGGTATTATTTTTATGAGAGTTTTATTCTGTTCATTTCATGCTTCTGGCTATATAGGATAATTGGGAGGAGGATCAATTACAGACTGAGTTGGTTTTATGAAGATGTCGCATGGTATCACCCCCTTGGTACCACAGGTAGTGGGTACCTGCTAATTTCTTACATCAGTCAGCTTGCAATGGTACTTAATTAAGCATTTTAAGTGTTGATTAACCATATCATTGTGAAATATAATGTTGACGAAAGAGGAAGAATATGAATTAAAAATATTCAAAGCAATATTGGAGTCACAAATGTTTTAAATAAAAAAAATGGTATTTGTAAGAGAAAAGTAGCTGTAGCAGTTTACTTTAAAGTATTTGAAATGATCAAGAAATATGTCATTATTAGGAATTTTAAAATGCTGCAGGTAAAATTTTAAGCCCAGTTGGGAACTTTAAGCTCATGCCTGTAAATATCCACAGATGTTTTATCTGTAACAAAGATGATTACACGATCATTTAGATTTAAAATATTCATCTAACATATGCTGACAATATAAATTTCCATATCATTTTGTCTATAGTAATGCAAAGTAATGCATTTAAAAAAATTCAAGAGAAAAAAATGAATTTCTTTGAATGTTTAAAGAATGGAAATGGCTGCCATTTTTAAAAATTTATGAACATCCAGCAATTATATGAGGATTGTAAAATTTAATGAAACAAAAAAAGTACAATATATCTTTTCCAGCCTTGAATATTGCAGATCAGGAGCTTTGTTTTTGCAATTTAACTGAACTTATAAGTGAGTATGTATGGGTACTACCACATTTTTAAAAAATACATGAATCAATTTGTAGGTCTGCATATTGCATTTATAACAAACAAAATATTTTGTTTATCAATTTTTCCTAAAATAGGATGGTACATTAGTCAAATTCTAGTAATTAATTTAAATTAGCATGAACACTCAATTAAGGCTTTAATCAGTATTATGTAATATATAGAAAACTCAAGACTAAAACCTCTGTAAAATGAAATCCCATTGAAACAGTGTTTCTGTTCCAAATTTTTCTTTAATTTCAACTAGAGCAGTGGTAATAAATAGCCATTGGAATTTCCAATGTTTTTGCTGCAAACACCTCTCTTTGCAGTATTTACTTTGACCCCAAGACATTAAACCCGATGTCATCGTGCAAAATACATCATATATGTATATGTTCCTGGTATGACTGAACATGCAAGGCCAGTAATAATGATGAGGAAGAAACCAGGGAAAAAAGCCTGAAAGAACCACTGATTCACGAGAAACTACTGGCAAGCTTTCTCACATACCCACATCACACACACACCCCTTCCAGGAATCACAGAAGCAGGAGCTAATGATTATACCTCTCTCACAGATACTTGCCAAATGGGCAACATAATACAATGTTTCATGAAATTCTTCACAATGGTAATAGATGAACAAAGATTATTACAATATCCCCTGTCCTTTTTTTGTTTGAAACCTTGGGAATAATAAACTTTTCCTTAGTAAACCCAAAAACACTCTACTCTGAAAACTGCATGCTGTTTCTGCCCCTCCTATAAATTTTTCACTAACAAATGAGCCTCATAAAACCAAAATTAAGTCTGAGCATGTGATCGATCTGTCATTTTTAAGTAACATGAAGCTTTGCAGCATACTATAAAACCCATAAAAGAAACATGCATATGTAATGAAATCCTAATTATCATAGATATTTATTTTAATAATTGAATGGCCATTAATTGTTTTGTCAAAATACCTAAATGTTTCATTGTTTGTCAGAGGACATCTGATGACATTTTTTAAGTGAAAGCTGTCACCCTTGGTACAATGAAATCACCTCAAAACAGAATATTTATTTTGATACTCAGGGATTTTAGTTTTGAGAGGTTTCACTGGAATTTTCAAATGAAAACATTAGTTTGCAAAATCAGAAATTCCATTTCTGTTTTTATATTGTCGTTTTATGCATAATGTAGGCTATAACATTTTTATAGTTTTAAATATACCGTAAGAGAAATATATAGAAAATTATATTTTTCAGCACATACCATACAGATTTCATGGTTACTATAGAGCCAGTTACAAAAACTGTAAAAATTGGTTTATTCTCAAAGTTTTTCTACATAATAGTGTACTAAATCTATTGCATAAAAATCTACTTTATCCACAAACATACACCTTTCTCTTGATATAACATGCCTCTCCCTTAAATGTATTCACAGTTGGGTCCAAACACATAGTGTACAATTTAAATGAGTTCATGAGTTGCCAAGTTACCTCTGATAAATTGAGAAGGGCTGGAGATTAACAGTGAAGAGAGAGAGAGAAAGTTGTGGTGTCTGAATGCTTGAATACTTATTTTATAATTATGTTGGGAATAAATGTCAGCAATTTTTTTTTCCCCAATGAAATTGTTTACTTCTTTAAAATTACCTTTCTTTTGAAAACTACCTTTTTGAAAGACCATTAAAACAGTACTTTAAGTGGCTTCAGTAAAATGTGTACCAGTGAATGCATTGCATATTATGTCACTTCTTTTTGCATGTGAATATTGATACATTCCAGAGTTATTGTTAATTCAAAAGCAAAATAGACTCCTATTTTTTAAAGAGAGTTTTTTTTGAGAAACAAGATCAAAACTTACATTTTTAATATTAATGTAAAATGTCAGTTCGTTCTTATTAAACCTTTGAAAACCATATCGGGAATTTTAAGTTTACTATGAACTTGGGATATGCTGTCTCACTAATCAGCGATATTGTGAAACTAAACTGTTCATGCACAGAGTGCACATTTCTCCATACCCCTTGCTATTCTTGCTTCCATTTACAAATTAGCAAGATTAACTAGTGGATACTGGTGTATACTTTAAGAATACATGTACTACTTAAACGTTGAAATAAGCTGACATGGCACACAAGCTTGACCACTAGCCTTTTTATGTATATTGGATTGGCATGCCTTTTTATTATGTTTGCATTACATGATTTGATACGAAAGATATAATTAGTGTAATACCACAAACTAGATCAACTTTTAATTGACTGTAAAAATGCAGCAAAAACTTCTGCAAGCCACAGGTCAAAATACAGTATGTATTCATGCATATCACTATGAAGATTAATTGACTTTCACGTATGAATACGAGAGGACTTATTTGATTTATTATGATTTCACTAAAACTGAATTAAAATACAAAATTTAAATATGGATTTCTCTTTACAAGACTTTTTTAATTGATATTTATGTTTTAAGTTGTCACCACTTTATGCATTACCATCATTTTCATTAATAAGTATTCTTTGTAGATTACTATTTACAACATCATGAGAATTTAAAAGAAAATTCAATACATTATATGATTTCTTATAAAAAAGTTAAAATTTCTTGATGTTTACTCCAAAAATTTCCCACCCTAATCACCATTTTCAACAGTAAAACAAGCAATATATCTATCTTTCATTTACCAATTTTGATCATATTTTTTATTCATGCATGGGACTGCTCAGGTGGCCTAGTGGTTAAAGCATCCACCTCGGAAGCTGGAGGTCTTGGATTCGATCCCCAGCTGAGTCATACGAAAGACTTTAAAAAATCCTACTAACAGCTGCCTTGCTTGGTACTCATCATTAAGAGGTTAGTGTTATGACTGGTCAGCCTTGTGTCAGGATAATTTGACTGGGTGGGACATCATGCTACATGTCTGTGGCAAGATGACCCTGTGCTAGATCTCACTATAAACTGCCACAGTGCAGACATCATAGCAATATGACTGAAAATTTTTTAAAGCTATGTTAAAAATCCAAATCACACACACACACACACACACACACACACACACACACGGAAATGCAACCATTTTCTCTTCTATAAGAAAAATGGGCTTTGCACCTGTCTTCATGTGTGTGTGTGTGTGTGTGTGTGCATATATACACCTCATTATACACTTGTTTTAATACTAGTCAATTAAATTAAATTATTGATTGGTAAACAGTTTGATGCCATTCACATATTTTTTCAGTTGTATAAACATTTTTTTTTTTTTTAACTACCTTATATTTGGAAATAAATCTTGTGTGCAATAATGAAGGTGATTATATTTACTGTGAAAATCAATTTAATTACTTGTATGATTTTGGGGTGTTTCTTACATTACTAAAAAAATTTTTTAAATATGTATAAAGAAAGTAATTTTTTGGTTTTAGAAGGAAAATATTGAAAAAATATTTAGTTCAGTTTAATTTAAATGTGTGAATAAATTAATGTACACATTTAATTCATGCTTTTTTCCTTAAAAATGTTTAAAATTTTAGTATCAATATAAAAAGTAAGTTTTAGAAAGGAGGAAAGTATTGTTTTCTTTACATGACTGCAACAAGGTTTTCCCCAGAAACAAGAATTTACCCAACGTCTATAGATGACAAAAAAGCTCCATATATATAGAATGTCATGGACTCTCTCTTCTAATCAGCACCTGCAATTGTGAAGGGTTATATTATTGGTGGGGGGGGGAAAAACACTTTAGGATTTTTTATGTACATAATAAGCATCTTCAAACAGCTAAGAGACATTAATACACATCTTCAAACAGATTAATGGCTTTATTATTATCGTTTTAGACTAATGTGTTGGATCAAGTCACACTTGGCAACTTTCAGCAGTGCATTTGACAAATTGCAGAAATTACCTGTTGTTTGTTAAAAAGGGGAATAGGAGAGTAGAAATTTAATCCCAGTCCATTTATGAATTGATATTTCTTTTGTAAAACGTATATTAACCTGTGGCATATGGTCCCAGCATTGTCTGCCAATGTCTGCTCTTCACTTTCCCCTCACCAAATGGACCCATTTCTTCAGTACAGGAAATGGAACTGTCTTTAATGTGTTATTTGTGGTCACAATAGGAAAACAATGATCCAGATAACCCCAGCGACTGTGTGACAGTGAAATGGCGGTGTGTACAAGTTGATCTCAACCATAGAGAATTAATTGTTCTCCATCTTTATACTGTCACTTCAGCTCGTCTGAAACTTTTTCATTGTGTACTCTGGTTTCTTCCCATTTCTGGATATTGACTTAACATGCCATGAACAAGAAGGCTCCATATGTCCATGATTTTTATGCCCTGGATTTAACACATAATGAACACAATTTGGTTTGGTGGTTTCTGTTTTTTTTATAGTATTTGCATTTGTATTCTTACTTTATTTTGTGCTCCTTAGTTCTTTTTTCCAGTCATTTGCATTTTTGTAAACTTTACATGTACATTAACATATTATAAAATGGTTTATTCCTCTTAAAAATTGCAGACAAGTTTCCATTAAAATTCTGAAGCTGCTGTGGCACATTTTATCTGCAGTACTATTATGAAAATGTGTAAAACAGTAATATTTATACCTCAATAGTCAAAACTTCTTACCGGTTTTTCTTACAAGTTCTTAAATATCTGCCTCAGTTTTCAACATAATACTCTATTACAAGTTTCCTCATGAATTGTTTTAAATCATAACAAAATATTGATGTACAAGTCAGTACTTATGATTATACTTATGTACACTTTATTCATTAAAAAAAAACAAGCATTTTATATGAAAATAATAATTTATGGATCAGTGTTCAACCAGGATGTAAAATAATATTTTGCTTGAGGATGTTAAAATGCTTTCAAATCCAACTAAAATGCAATAATTTCAACAAGAAAAGAAGGAAGTAAATAACCTGGTTCTCTGTGCATGAAAGAATACAAAATGTTATGGACCAAAATGAAATGAAAATCGGTGTCATTCTTTTCACGTATTTGGAGACCCTAATTATATTTATGTCATATTGATCTATTAAAATGAAGTTTGTGTGATTTCAGATTCTCATTGTGTCATTTTTTATTATTGATTCCATTTTTAGATCTTTAAAACAAAGACCTCTTCAAGCATTAATTTATTTTGAAAGAGGTGTACAAGAATTGACACACTAATTTAACATTCAGTTGAGTGACGAAACACTGTACTCGGCATTATACATGTAGTACTAAAATTTAGGCATATGTCTCACATCCTAGACATAGGCAAATGTGTTTTTGCAGCACTACATAAATATTTGTTACTATATTTGTACTGTACTGTACTGTAATGTACTGTACAATGCAATACACTTTAGTGGGAATGGACGGTTTGGGGTTCAGAATTTTAGTGCAAAATCCATGTTTCATGAAAGTTGAAGAAGTTGATTTGAGTTGGGGAAAAAATTGCTTGCAACCTGCTTTGTGAATATACTAGACCAATTAGTAACCTGCACTTGATTGATAGGTTATGCATTGATGAGGCACTTAATTTTATTTATATGAACTTTGGGAGTAGTGTCTGACCATGACACAACATAGTACAAATATATTTGATTACTTTTCTGTATAATGATTACTAAAATATCCAAGTTTAAATTCAAAGATATTATGAAAACCATGGAAAATTATTTTTTCATTGTTATATTTGTAGTCTCTTTTAGACACACAGATAATGTTGGAAAAAAAATACATTTTTCATCAGCTGGATTTAGGCAAAACATTTCTTGTTGAACTGACATTGATGTCTAATCCTCTTTGTGAGTACTATGTCATGCTGGACATATTGCCAATATGGATCCCATGAACATGGAAAGTAAATTCTTTATCTTCATGTATCAATTAATTTCCAGTCTCCCAAATTGAGGAAGAGATCAACCATTTGTCAGCTCTGCCTCCTAAGTCAGTTTGATAACTAATGAAATAAGAGCATTATTACCTTATGCCCATGTCTGAAAATTACAGTACCATATATACTCGCTTATTAAACAAGTCCAACTGCAAACTGCCCCGGACTCAGATCTGCCATCACTTAATGCACTGGCAGATCTGGATCTCTGTAGCTTTTAAAGAGTAATCAGTAGAACAAGCAACATAGACCCTGATCAACAGGTGCATTATGCTACAGCAGATCAGGAGCTCTGTTGTTTGTAGTTGTACTTATAAATAAATGTATATAGTATATACACTAAAATGACAATAGTAAATAGGAATATTGTGTGTAGGAGAAATGTCCTTTTTCATATTTTCAGTTTTTAAAAGTATGTCATGTATTTTGAAGAACTTACAAAATGTAGCATAACTTTAATCACTAAAATGTAGAATTTCATCCTTTAATTGGTAACTGATTATTCAGAATACAATAGTTAAAGTATTGTAGAGCCTTGTTAAATTGTGGACAGATATGTATCAGGTATCATCACCATTCTCATCATCATCTTATCTGTCATCATATTTATGACTATAGTCATCATTGTCATCATCTACAGATGTGTATCTAAATAAAATTAGTTGTGTTGTCAAAATTAGCACAGATCTAGCCAGAAAATAACTTTATACCTTGTAAAGGATGCTGTTTCCTGGTTTGTGTAATCTTCTGGTAGGTTGATGAATTTAAATCTTAGACATGACTTACATCTTTGCTTCATTAGAGATGATTTTAATCTTGATAAAGAGGACAGGCAAGCTAGAAGGGCAGCCTCAGAAGTTCCAGTAGATGTAATTGGGGGCCAGACTAGGGCAATCTATCAAATGTGGTGCAACCTTACAAGGGTTGCTTTGTTACCATATTTATTCATGAACAAGCACTGGTACATAGAACTTTGAGGCAGGGGATGGGGAAGCACTTTTGTTTTGTTTAGAGGACTTACAAAATTTGTATGGAATGTGGAATAGTTAGCATTACATTTAAGATACCTGACTTGTACAAAATGTGTTTGTTTCTCCTATATCCTTAGAGAAGCATATTATGTTAATCACGTCCATCCATCCATCTGCCTTGTATGCAGGAAACTCACAGGTTCAAACCCTGGCCAAGTAATACCAAAGATAAAAATCATGCTAGCAGCTGCATCGCTTGGCGTTCATATTTAAGACTTTAGTGCTAGGACTGGTCCGCATTAAGAGGTTAGTGCTAGGACTGGTCAGTATTAAGAGTTTAGTGCTAGAACTAGTCAGCATTAAGAGTTTAGTGCTAGAAGTGGTCAGCATTAAGACTTTAGTGCTTGGACTAGTCAGCATTAAGAGGTTAGTGCAAGAAGTGGTCAGCATTAAGAGTTTAGTGCTAGGACTGGTCAGCATTAAGAGGTTAGTGCTAGGACTGGTCAGCATTAAGAGTTTAGTGCTAGAAATGGTCAGCATTAAGAGTTTAGTGCTAGGACTGGTCAGCATTAAGAGTTTAGTGCTAGGACTGGTCAGCATTAAGAGTTTAGTGCTAGAAATGGTCAGCAGAGTTATGACCCATATTATAAATTCAACCCTTCAATTTCATTATAAAATAAATTTCATAAAACTTCTGAGATTTAATCAGATTTGATATGCAGTTTTACACAAAGAGAACCCATGTCCAGTTTGATTTTCACCATTTTACGATTAAATATTATGGAGTTACACATTCAATTTTGCTTAGAATTGTTACCTTATGGTTTTTTTGTGTATAATAACTGATGAAGGACTTGGATTTAATCAAATTTGGTATGTGGGTTTAGATTACAAAGACCATGGTCAAATTCACTTTTCCCCCTCAATTTGGTAACATTTGATGGAGTTATGGACCCTGTTTTACTTTCTCCTTTGCCCTTAAATTTTGTATTTGTTCAAAAACTTCTGAAGAACATCAAATTTTATTTCCTCACAGCAACTTCTGAAAGACATAATGGATTCACAGAAATTTTGCACAAGGCTATGAAACCTAGGTCAGCTTTGAGTTTAATAATTTTCAGGCCTAATTTAATAGTTATGGCCTTGGTTTGACAAAATCTTCCCCTTAAAATGCATAATAGTGTGACATCTATAGCATCTAAAGCTATCTCTGATTAGTGTTCAGAGAATTTGTGGTTGGTGAGTGGAAATTGAAACCAATCAGATTGACATTATGAAGGATGTTTAATACCCACGTTATTCTGCTTTTAAAATAAATCAATTTTGTTTTGTATATTAAAGTTGATGATGGAATGATCAATCATATTGTCAAAATATTGAAAATTTATGCAACCATTTGGGACATTTAACAAAATGCTGAATAAAGCATAAAATATAAAGTAAGATATTTTGTCAGAAGTTACCGTCAAGTTTATAAACATTGAAATTGTAATATTTGTAGCAAGAAGTTTCATTGACACCAAAAAACACCTGCCAAGTATAAGGAAAATTGAAAATGTAATACCTGTCACCTTATGATTGTTAAATCAATAGAAATATTCAACTGTAGGATATCATTTGCATTTTGTTGATCACACTCACTCATGTAGGTAATGAGTCTGACTGGATCAGTGTATTGACTATGATTGCTTCTATGATTTTCTCAATATATGAAGCAGCTCTAATGTTAATTTACTATTACATTTATTAATTAGTGAATTCTTTGTTTTAACCTTACTTAATGCACTAAGATGTAGTGGCCTTGTTTTGAACCAAATCACATAGTAAATTGTACCAATATCATTGTGACACATATAGTTATACATTTCTGTTGTATTGTATATACTCATTTATATGTAGAATCCATCTACAAACTGCACAGACTCAGATCTGCCATCCCATACTGCATCAGCAGATCTGGGTCTGTGCGGTTTGCTAGGAGTAATCAGCAGAACAAACAACATAGACCCTGATCCACAGGCACATTATGTGAAAGCAGATAAGAAACATTGTTGTTTGCTGTTTGACTTGATTTATAAGCAATGTACCACATAAAATTGGACAACAGATTCACAGATTTTTTTCTATTTGTTGCTATTTTATACTTCTGTTTTAGTATCGTATCTCATTTTTATATTTCTTCAGTAAGATTATTACAAAATTTTTTTAAAAAATTATTAATATGCTTAGTACATATATAAAATTTCATAATATGTACATGTGCTAGTTGAGTGTTGAATTAAGAGATATATGGAAAATTCATAGACACAAGAGGAAAATATGGAAAAGAAAGTTATAAACACATAATAAGCATTTAATAGTACACTTTCTTCACACACACATATATGCATACATACAATACAACATATTGATTAAGTAGGAAATCCGGATTTCCACACTGAATCTAAACTTTGACCATTATTTCTTGCACAAATAACAGGAGTAATCAGATTACAGTTATGAAAGTACAAATACTTCTTGTGCCCAGCAGGCATTGGCTATAAGTAACAGGAAAAATTTATGTCTTTAGGCTATAAAATGGTCGCATTTGTTTTGGGACATGAAAGAAAACCAAAGATGCTGTTTGTTGATAATGGGGAAAATTATTTTCAATATTCAATTTTGTTATATGGCTTTCTTAGTTTGTTTTATTTGATCATCTTTATTTGCTTTTACACGTAATAACAGTATTTAGGACTAACAGTGCAATGTTTTTGTTATTTTAAGAAAGGACTTGGTTAGATTTTTTTTGTATGTTTGTATCTCATAGGTACATGTACATATTTCTTTTAGATTGAGTAAAATGTCTTATGTTGTTTAGTGCTAATATAGAGCACTGCAGTAAACTTGTGTTGCTTTTCGAACATTCCTTTAGTTTTTCAATTTAGAGTTTCAGATACTTGTAAACATATAATTTTTTGTTTCACATTAGTTGACATTGGACAGTTTTATAGTTACACACAAACTTAGGTCAGAGTGACTTATTTTTTCCGTGTACGTCTTCACTTAAATCATTGATACAGTTTGATGACCAATATTTTGATCATATTTTTGGGGCCCCAAGTGTCCGAGTGGTCTAAAGCGCTTTCCATTACGGATCACTGCCATCTCACTTCTGTCTGTGTGTGTTCGAGTCTAAGATTCGCCTAATGTAGTTATGTGAGAAGCTTGCCAGTAGCTTCTCGTGGGTCGGTGGTTCTTTGCGGGGGGTTTTTCCCTGGTTCTTCCTCCACCAACTATACTGACCGTGTGATGAAAAATGGCGTTAAACCCTACAACAACAACAACAATTGATCATATTTTTCTTTTTAGAAGAGGCTGTATACTATTTCAGAACATAAAGCTTACATAAATTGCCAAGACAGAGATGTGAATTGAAATACAGTCGACCCCGGTTAACTGCACACCCTCTGGCCCGTCATGAGACTGTGCAGTTAACCGGAGTGTGCAGTTAACCGGAGTACAGTACAGTACATTTTTAAGCATTGGGAAAAATCAGAACTGGCGTGATTACGTGCAGTTATCCGGAGTGTGCAGTTAACCGATGTGCAGTTAAGTGGAGTCGACTGTAAAAATAAACATGAATAATTTGCAAGGATGATCCAAGTGCACATTTCCTGCATCATTGTCTTTGTAGAAGCTAAGCATTATGCCCAAAGTCTATATTTATAACCTTCATTTGGCAATATGAACTCAATTGATTGCATTATTTTAAAACTTGGTTAAATCACCTTTACCAATCGCTGTGATCTCACACAATTTGCATGAGTTCGAGTCTCTGGCTTGGCCAGTATGGGTAAGTGAGAAAGCTTGCCAGTAACTTCCCATGAGTTGGTGGTTCTTGCCAGGGTATTCTCGTTTTCTTCCTCTACCCATTATGCTGGCTGTGATGTATGGCCTATCATTCACTGAAAAAATTGCGTTAGAACCTTATGAACAAAAAATTTAAGGTCTCAAGTACATGAGAGTTTTAAAAGCATTATGTGATGTTCGTAAACCCATTTCTTATTTGGGATATTTCACTGGTTGAGTGAAATATATTAAGGATTGAAATTCATATGTTACAGGTTTTGTGAAGTACTGAAGTTTAAAATCGATTATATGCTGCATGAATGGCTGCAGCAAAATGAAAGCCTTCTGTGCATAATGAGTAATGGATTTTCAAGCTTCATGATTTCATAAATCCTCTAAAATGTGAAGTTCACTTCTCTAATAACAGACAGTTGTCAAAAATAATAATGGATCTCGAGTAATGAATAACAGAACTATATTTTAAAAATGGTTTACAAATATTGCCAAAGCACACATGAGAGCATGAATATATAAGTAGTTCCTTTCTGTTGTTAGTAATGAATACCATCTAGTTTTCATCTTGACATGATGCAATTTTAAACAGTATAAACACTATACATTAGTTAAAATTTATAATTAATATAATATCACATCATATGTTAATGTATAAAGATTAAATTTGTTTCATGATTTTCTTATGAACACTTATGTAAGACATTTTTCATTCAGTACCCACTGGCATTTCAGTGTGGACCTGGCTGAAAGAATTGTATTTCTTAATGTGTATTTCACTTTATGATTATAATAGGTCTTTTTTTTCATATGAGGGCAATATTGTCAATAATACACTCCATGAGGAAGTATTACTTCATTCACATTTGGGCCATAATTGTTTATTGGCACTGTAAACATAATTGTTTGATCACATCCATTGTTCACTTTTTCCATAATCCAGATTGTAAAACTCTTTTAGGACTTAAGGCAAGAGATGACAAAACGGTACTTAGCCTCTTTCTTTGTCCATGGCTGCTATTGGCACATGCCAGCAGCACTGTAGTTGTAGGGGATTATGGACACTAAGCTCTATGGATTGCTCTCTTGTAGTACTAAATCTGCTTTCACCAGTTTTCTGTAATTGTTCATTATTTTGTCTACAACTTAGCAAAAAATGGAATTAGGCATTAGAAATGTTTCTTTTGAGCTCTTTTCCTTTTGCGGTGGCAGGTCCATCGTAACTTGTTGATTAATGTCCCATTTGGCACACAGGGTTGACTATTTTGGTTCAGCATTAGATTCGAGCAAGATGGCAATGAAGACATTAGACTTGTATACTCCAATCATTCCCTATAAGTTTTGTGTCATACCACCTTAGATACTTATATGTCAGTCAGCATAGACTCATATCTTGCCATTGCATAATGTGCAAGCAGATCTGGGTCCATGCAGTTTGTCAGGAGCAAATATTAAATCAGACAGCATAGACTGTGTTATCCCACTGCATTATGAAACAACAGATCAGGGTCTATGTTATTTGCAATTGGACACCACTTTTATACAGATATGTATGGTACCTTTTGCAGTTTGACTTATTAAATAATAAATATTTTATCCTTTTTCTTTTTAGAAAAATTGATATTTTAAAACTGCCATAAAGATAAATTTGTCCATGGCGTGACAATTTCCATTGAATGTATGCCATTCCTAACTTAACATGATGACTTTCTCAAGAAGCTTACTTTGTTTATTGTACTTTATTACTTCAAGCTTTTAGCTGTAAGAGTTTATATATATATATATATATATATATATATATATATATATATATATATATATATATACACACATACAATATATATATATATATATATATATATATATATATATATATACACACACACACACATACAATATATATATATATATATATATATATATATATATATATATATACACACATACAATATATATATATATACACATACAATATATATATATATATATATATATATATATATATACATACACATACAATATATATATATATATACACATACAATATATATATATATATATATATATATATATATATATATATATATATATATATATATATTTAATTTTTATTTTATTTTTGGTGAGCTTAGAACTCTGTCCACACCCTTGATTAAGGTCAGTATTAAGAGGTTTTTTTATAGATAAAGTTTAGTGTACGATTTAACATTGTAGCAAAATAAAAGGCAGCCTGATAAAAGGGATTTTTTTTTTTTATATCTTTCTTCCAATTTAATTTTATAATTTGTTATTCAAACTGGAAAAGTTAGATACCTCATCATCTGTTGTCATTGTAATGTCCTCAGTAATATGCAATTATTAATATAACTCATCTTTCACCAAGTAAACCCACTCATAGATGCCTGGAGACTAAACAAAAGTATGACATCCTTATATATACTAATGTATCTGATGAATTCAAGTTATTTGATTTGTTTTGATTAAATCATGATGTGACAGAGTTTTCAGATTATGAAATAATGACTGATAATTTGAAAATTTAAATGCTCTAAGCCCTGAAATGTCTTCTTAATAATTATTAAAAAGTTTATTCATTATTTCATGAAGGTAAGGTTTGGTTCTCTACCTGATTTTGATATCTTCATGTGTTTTTGTTGATTAAAAAATTGTTGTATGGCTAATCAAGAATTTTTTTAAAATAAAATTTTTAATTGTATTAATTGGCATCATGCTTACTAGAATGCACTAGAGAGGAAGACAGTGTTTGATTTGACTGGTGCTTTATGGCACAGCAACACAAGTAGGTTATTAGTGCAAAAGTAATTGGAGTAAAGTGTCCTAACCAATGACACACCACAGTAGCTGATCTAGACTGGCCCAATGGTAGGATTTGAACTTGCATCTTTTCAATTGTGAGTCAGGTTTTGATAACCACAAGCCACCACAGCTCGCAAACATGGGAAAGATTTCGGTGTGAAAAATTCTTTATTCTTACAATATCTGCCCTAAGACAAATTGCCTAGTATAGTTATTGCATGTATAATTTATGTATAATATTAGATAATCTTGTTCTTACAGATTGGCAGAAGACAGATGCCCAGAAAAGGCGGGAAAAACTATTGCTTGAAGAGCTAGTTGTAATCGTTAACAAGAGGGATGAACTAGTACAGCATCTTGACTCACAAGAAAGAGCGTAAATATTGCTTTTTTAAAAATTAAATTTAAGATTTTTAAAATTAAGTATTTTTTTAAATCAGTGACTCTGCTTTTGAAAATGACTTTGGCAGCAGATCAATACTTAACTCTTCTGAGTCCATTAATTTAGATCTTATGAGCAGACTATCTTCATGATGTACTGTATCAACTTGCTGTCCGGTTCAACAGCAAACTGTACAGATCCATGTCTGCCATCACATAATGTGCCAGCAGATCTAGGTCTTTGCTGTTTGTTATGAATAATAAGTAGAACAAACAACATAATCCCTGATCTTCTGGTGCATTATATCATGTTAGCAGTTGCATAAAACTCATAAATAAGTGTATATATGGTATTCTCTATTTGTAGAATAGATGTTATTGCAGACAGAATATATCCAGATCTGAAACCTCATTAGATAAAGTATTTTTGAGATGAGTGATGTCAAGAATCTACAGAAATATATGTATGTTTTTAATTGGGAAACTGATTACTTTGAAGATCAGCAATGGAACATGATGGTTTTTCAAATTATCATATGATCTGTTGTGATGCAGCTAGATGTATGAGTAAATGAAATACATTTTACTTTTAAGTAAAGCTTTAAAATTAACTTTTTGTAAGTTTTTTTCTCAATATTTTTAGCATATAAATTGTATTCAGTTGTAATTTGTACAAAAAGAAAATTGATCAGCAGCTTGACAATAGGGTTTTGGTATGGTAAGTTTGCAGGCTTCCTTGCCATTTATTATATGATTGATTTGACTACACTTGTGTGCACCTTGAAACAGAATCCTGTGGTGGTTGCAGTGTGAGTACAAAATTACAGGGTATTTCATATCACAACAAAGTTGCTCTTAATAGAGTCACAGAGGGGAGCGGTGAGATTCAATGGAGTTTGCTAATTAATCAGAGAGTTTGATGAGATCTACCCACCCCTTATCCAGACTGTAATATATAGTCTAATCAGCTGTAATAAAATAACAAATTACTCCTGGCAGTTTCTTAACCAGTCAGCAAGCCCATTGAGCGACCAACCGTCTCCAAGCACTGGACTGATTTATTCTGTCAAAAGCTCGTCATTTTCAGTGTGAAAGGTGTGCCATCTTTGTCCCCAGCAGGATGTCCATGCATCCTGGTGGGATTTTATTGCCCCAACACAGGGTCAGTTCCATCATGGCTTTTAGAAGCTCCTCAATGTTAAATAAACAGCACGGCTTTGATTATAGGGATATATTGACTCCATTGACATTTTGACAGTTTGTTACAATGAACTGAGAGACACTAGTAAATCAAAATCATACTTCAATTTACTAAGCACTATGCAGATTCCTAGTGTCATCATTTTATGTAAATCAGACATATTTAGTAATGAATAAATGCTATTTTATCATTCAGGATTAGGAACACAAAATCATTCTCTCTAATTATTAGTTTCTGTCATTCATTAGAAACAGGCCTTCACACAGCATTAGGATGAGAAATTCAATAGCCCCTTTCAGTAATGAACTATACTTTGGGTCCTTAGGACTTGTATGTCCCCGCTGCTATAACAGAAAATATTTTGCTGCTGCCCATGCATCCATCTGTATTAGAACATTAGCTATTTACATATTACTTACTAAATCATTGTCATAAATAGATGATCTGATTTGATTTTTCAAGTTTTTAAGCAATTTTTCAAACTTTTTGGGGATACACATTTTGGGACATTTTGGATGATGAATCTTTTTTGACAGAAATATTTCAGCACATTTGGTAGACAAATAACTTTAACTAGACATATTTCTGTTCATATTAATACAAATGGTTTTCAGGCCATTACATAAATTTTGTTGAAGCCATTTAACTGAGAAGCAAGACAGTAGTCACTTTTTGGTGTTAGCACCAGGATCAACAGTTTGTAACGGTTTCTCCAAAAATTACTGGCCCAGTTTCAGCTAAACTTGGCACAGAATATCTTTTTATGATGGGCTTTTATGTATGTTTTGATAATGCCTGTTGACTAACATTACTGCAGATAGATACACCGTTAACTGACTTCTCAGAAACCATAAAATGAATCCATCCTCAAAACATTTCAACAACTGCGCAACATAATTTCACAGATTTGGCAACATTATCAAATAATTTTTTCTAAATACTGTATTTAATAGGTGCTTTTTTTTCAGCTCCATGCCCTCTCCAGTTACCATATTGAGATATATGTTACAAGTATGATGTGGCTTAGGTTCATTTTGTACATAAGTTTTGTGTTCACTTGCTAGTTGTCATAGAAATTGTGTGTTAAAGAAAATATCAAGAAGATATGCGCATTTTGAATCTTTTTCATTTATTTCTCATTATACTGCCTAACTATTGATGCATGCATATATATATATATATATATATATATATATATATATATATATATATATATATATAAGGGAAATAGGGCCCCATCTGAAGAAGTTTAAAAAAACAAATGGCACTGCAATGTGGTATACATTTATAGAGACTTTTCAAAGACTACCAAAAAAACACTTAGTACAATTCAACCAAATTAACAGAAAGCATCCTGACCTGAAAGGTATTCAAGTTTATAAAAATCATGCTATCAACCATCAAATATGGTTACTGTTTCTAAAGAGAGATTCTCTAAATGATCTTTTCTCAAAAACCTGGCATAAAAGTAGGTCAAAATTTGATATCAACATGACATGAAAGGCTTCAGCTTCTTAGAAATTATGTCAATTTACAGTCAGATATGGCTGCATGAACTAAAAATTTGGTAAACATGTAAATGCTTCTCATAAATTTTAGTATTGAACCAAATTTGACTTAAAGAATCCTAGGTTGAATCCGTTTATGATATTTACTATTTACACAATATGATGCTGTTGCAGTGTACCATGTTATGTATTACTGTTTATTAAGAAATACCATGATACACAAGTTTCATGGTATAACATTGGTACTCCTATTTGTATATTGTTATTTTATAAGAAAATTAAAACAATGCAAACAATTAAGACCATGGACAAGGGAAAACAGGTGGAAAATAGTTTAAACAGACCATAAATTAGAAAAATCTCATATCAAGTGCATAAATAAATAGTAATAGTTTTTTGAAAATTATTTATAAAGCTCACTCATTACTGAAATTTGAAGATTATATTAAGCTCCCTTAACACTGGCCAGGTACAACAATTTTATATAGTTTGCACAGAGGGAAACCAATAGGTGATATAAACCTTTCAAATTTTTTTCTTCTTCAAATATGGTCATGTCTGTAACAACAAAGTGACTAAAGACCCAGCATTTTTTGCATATTATTGGCTTGTTTTATGATTCATACATTCAGTTGTTTCATCTTGTAATAAATGGGATGGAGGTCTGTCAAAATGTCCCATTTTAAGAACATGATATGGTTTAAAGAAATAACATTTAAAATCATAGATCTTCAGTACTGTACATTTCTGGCTTGAAAATTTATTTAAGTCCTAATGACTTTGTTATTCTTTATTAATATTGCTTTTTTTAAGAATCATTATGCTAATGCTAATTCAACCATGATTTACCATTTTGCTTTGTTATAACATTTGTACACTCTTAGCATTGCCTGATAACTAAAAGCATTAGTTTAATAATAATTGATATGTAAACTTTATGATTAATGAAAGGAAAGGAGCATTTCTGTATTTTTTGCATGTGTGAACATGGAGCAAATTGGCATGCAGAACTAAGGTAATCCTCTTTGTTAACAGCGATAGTAACCAAGTAATTAGTTCTCCAGGATTTAACTTTTAATACACAACTTGACAGGGGCAGTATGCTTGGGCTTTACTGACATGTTGTCAGTGCTTAACACAGCCTTTGCAATCAAATTAGATTCCAGCCAATTTGTCAATACATTTTCATGATATTCATTTTGATCATCATCATCTGAAGGGATTTATGTCAATAAACTCTCAGATGAAGCAAAAATAATTAGGGATTTGGTTGTTGCAAAGTATTTCAATATAGTGCACTGGGATATTTTTCTTCTTTGCCCTATTTTACACCCATACTGTAATGATTATTAATGAAGAAAATATGACCACCTATATTCGATACATTGGACCTGATAGTGGACTGTTTTAGTATTTGAGTAAGTTATTCCTACAAATATAGTAATGTCTAATTTTCTTTAATTGTTCCATATCATTCTTGAGTGTATTTTAAAAAATGACCAAACTAAATAATTTTGCTACAAAATTTGAAGCAAATGTTCACTAATAATTTGTAAATTAAGCAAATGGTTCTATTACTTGAAATATTAATTGGATTCAAATTTAGTTTTTGTTCACAAATGTTGCTTATCAGCATGTCGGCGTTCTAATAGATTAATTAATTACCCATATCACATATAATTGCTTTTCAGATCTGTGATAATATTCACAACTCTTTTATTTGGATTGAAGTCTAATATTTTTAATACATGTATACAAAAAAAAATATTTGTTAGTCCAAATGCAAGAGGAAAGAATATTAACACTGTCATATGTTTAAAAATAAAACACCAATAGAATAAATTGCTTAAATATTTCTTATAACTAAATAAGTTGCCAAAGTCTAACTTCATTATCAAAAATTAAAGAGTAATTTAGATTCTGGAGTTAAAGATTCAACTCAAGACTTGTAAAACTGTTACCATAAATGCTTGTGTATAAGTCAAGCTCAGTTGCAGACAAATGTGCTGAATATTTGTCTGAGGGTATTTGTTTATTCAAAAACACATAAAGCAGTGCTGTTGGTCTAAGAGCATCTGTTTATTCTGCTAATGCATAATGTGCCAGCAGGTCAAGGTCAGTGTTATTTGTTCTACTGATTACTGTAACAGGCTGCATAAGCCCAGATTTTATGGCATAATATACATAGGCAGATCAGAGTCTGTGCAGTTTGCAATTGGACTGTACTTGAAAGTGAGTAAATATGGTATTTTTTAAATCTATTTGAAGATATTGCTAAATGAAAATGAATAATATTTCTTGCACCTAAATGGGTTCACATAAAATATTAAACCTTTTATCAGAATGAGAGGCTATGGGCATCATTTTATTCTGAAGTACACAAAAGGCATCTGCTTTTTCTGAAGTGCACAAAAAATTGTGCTGTCAATCTCTAAAATGGTGTTTGTTCATTCTGAAACACATGAAGTGGTGATGTTCACCTGTTTAAGGTCTTTATTTTATTCATGAACAAAATATGGTGCTCTGGATTTAAGATTGTTTGCTTATTCTGAAACATAAATTAGTGACCACTCCGATGGCCTAGTGTTTAGAGCCTCCTCCTTGGATGTAGGAGGTCATGTGTTTGATCCTCAGCCGAGTCATACCAAAGACTGACAAAAATGGTACTAACAACTGCCTCGCATGGGTATTCAGCATTACGAGGTTAGTGTTAGAACTGGTCGGCCTGGTGTCAGGATAATGTGACTGGGTGGAACATCATGATACATGTCTATGGCATGATGCCCCAGTTCTATACGTCACTATAAACTGCCACACTGCAGACATAGCGATACAACTTAATTTTTTTAAAGCTATGTTAAAAATCCAAATTATACATCACACACATAAATTGGTGTATCAAAGAGCATTTGTTTATTCTAAAACACACAAAGTGGTGCTGTATATCTGTCTGAGGGTATTTGTTTATTCTAATACAGCATAAAGCAGTGCTGTACATCTGTCTGAAACTATTTGTTTATTCTAAAACAAAAAAAAAGCAGCGCATTGATCTAATGGCATCTGTTTATTCTGAAACCAAATGTGATGCTTTTGTTCTAAAGATATTTACTTTTTCTGAAACAAGGGGTTACTGTAGATGAAAGGATGTTTGTTATTCTGAAACACACAAAGTGGTGCTTTTTCAATGAAACAGTTATCTAATTCTTAGTGTTTATTTTACTGTAAGCTGGTCAATAATACACATTTTTAAAGATTAAAATACCCATATTTTAATGAAATTGACCTAATTTCCAGTTAAGCGATAGTATACTAATTATTTTATTAAAGTTTATTTTTAATAAATTTATGTTCTCTTTATAGAATGTGCTAAGGTTAAAAGATTAATAAAAGCTGTAATGCTTGATAGAAAGAGTATAGCCATTGAACATTGCAAATCATTTGCTCTCAGGTGCAGTTCACCTGTTCCATTACATGTTCAGACTCCCATTTTCTAATTCAGTAGTTATGATGGTCAACCTTAACTGAATTGGATGAAATAACCTTTGAAATGATGAACCAATAATTTAAATGGTATAGAGAGGAAAGGTGCCTTGATTGGCATGTTGTCTTGCATTATTTTGAAGGTTTTTATCTCCTGGTGAGTGGAAGTATTAAGTTTGAGGACTAATGGCACAATTTGCTGTCTGATTGATCCACAATTGTCTTGATGTTAGCCCACATCAGAAGTAGCTAATGAATTGATGGACTTCAGTATCTAGAGAGACAGAAAATCTTTTGAAAATCAGTCAACCACTGCTATAGAAAAATGCCATCTACGCACAACTAATATGGTCTTGTTGTCATTCTGTTTCCATTCTGGCTTCCTAATTAGATTGTATGTGCAGGGAACTCTGTTCTGCATCTATTCATTAGTTCAGGTAAAATTATTTGTTTGTAGCTCACCGGTTATTTTAAGTGTTTGATATCTAAGTCTGCAGTTTCTGATTGAATTTTCCAGCTGTTTTTTTTTACTGAGCATATGGCTGTTCTTTCATGTGTATTCCTCAGAGGCTTAGACTGGGGAAGACCTACACACAGGTTTAAATAGGCCCTGACTACCTTGATAACAGTAATTAGTGATTCAATCTGGGAAATTAGCAAAGATACGTAGAATTACAGGTAATTTCTTGGCCTACTGTGTCTCCACACATGTCCTCAGTCAACTCTCAGGACTCAATACCATCATCATTATAGAGACTTCTGCACTAAACAAAAAGCCAGCCACAAGAAACACCCAAAAATGGAAAAATCTAGTTTATCTATTATGTTGGAGAAACATTTTAGTCAGGTTTAGTAGCTTCAGCATCATAAGGTAAATAAACAGAAAAACCATACTTCTGTATAGTGATTGGATCAACCAGGTTGGTTTGTTTTTTTTAACCAATCCACTGCTCATGATGGAAACTATAATTTATATTGAAATAAATTTTATTCTATGTAATATATTTTCTGATTAGTTCAACATAACATTTTTATGAGTAAAGTGAAGAACATAGTGTCAGAAACCTTATCACCATTGTGATATCAGGACTCCCAGAGACATTCCCTCCACTTAACATTTTCCAGTATGTATTAGAGCATGGAATGAAAATGTATTGCTGTCAAACTCAGTTTACTAAAATCCCCATTAATATAATGAAATCCTTTAAGGCCACATATATTGTACAAATGTGTGATATTAGTCTAGTCATTAAAAGACACATTTGTTATATATGCACACCATAAAAAGGTTTAATTGGTCTTTAAAATCCGCTTTTCTAAATAAAATAATTATTTAGCAATCACCATAAACAATTGGTAGTATCTGCATGCCAAAAACATATATGACATACATTTATCCCTTCTATTCAACCCAGCCATTTAACTGTTTAATTTCCCCATGTAAATGTCTATGTGATGATATATCTTTACACTCGTGCTTTTGTACAGTAAATATGGTGACCTGTGCTGCATATGGATGTAACCAAAAGAGTGATGATGGGAAAAAAGGGTTTTTCCTTTTCCCCCCAAAAAAACTGTTTACCAGAAGAAAAAAAGTGGATTGAAAAGTGGATTGAAGCTGTGTGATCGAATAGGGTGAGGGATGGGAAAGTTGTACAATTTGTGCTGGATTATAGTCAATTTGGCCCAAAGACAATTCGGCCCAGGACAATTCAGCCTAACACTAAATAAAATTTGGCCCAACTCAACAATAGTTTGAACAAGTACTTTTTCTTCAAACAACAAGTAGATACTATATACTGACTTTGGATTTCTTTAAGTGTGCCAATTTTTTATTAAGTCTGCCAACATCAGGAAGCCAACTTTTGTTCTTTTGGAATCTTTTAAGTGTGCCGATTTTGTTTTTTTCAAACTCGGCCAACAAAGGGAAGCCAGCATTGATTCCTTTTGACCTGTATTAACGAGAATTTTGACAATAAATTGAAACAATGAAACAATTTTGAAAGCAAGACATTCTAATGTCATGCACACATATCGACCTAAGACTGAACAGTAAATTAGTTTTAAATAGTTTCATCTAAATGTTCCATAATTTATAGTGTTTTATTTTTCGACAACAAGAAGCATGTACTTCATCTTGTAGGGATAAATGTACATCATTTCCAGTTGGTGTCCTCTATAGGTGGGAAATCGGTGCTAACGGAAGTGACAGCATTGTATACTTTTATTTCAAGTAATTAAATTATTATTTCTTCTTTATGCTTGATAATACTTTTTTATTCCTTTTGTGCAAGTATAACTATTTTTAATCATGTAATGCAAATCTGATGTAAAAAGAAAAATGTAGCAACATGGCCAGTGACTTTTAAATACAAGAATGTCATCCCAAAAATATGGTATGAAAAATATTAATCAGCTTATAAAAATTCAATTATATTTCATTCAGTTGTAACATTTTTGCATACTGTTGAAGGTTGCATTCAGAAGTCTTCCTGTGTGTAAGTTGTTTAAAACAGTACATTAAAAGGTAAATGTTTTGTTCAACATGAGAACGTTTCACTTATCCAAATTAATGAGACATCCTCGTGACTTCAAGTTTATTCTTTATGTAATTTGTATTGTTCAGAACAATTGTTCATCAGGACAAAATCAGTGTCTAGGTGTAATCCTGATAATGTTTTAATGCAGTGGGAGTAAAATACAGCCAGGTTTCATTCCTCCAATATGTGCTTACCTTGTCATCTCTTAAATATCAGGACATGAGTGGGGACCATATAATGGAAGTTAACTAAATCTTTCACCACATTATTACTAAGTTTATTAACATACACACTCGCTTATAATTTGAGTCAAAATGCCAACAACAAAGATCCTGATCTGCCATAGCATAATGCATGTGCAGATCATGGTCTATTTGTTTTTGTTCTATTGATTACTCTTGACAAACTGCACAGACCCTGATCTACCTCTGTACTATGTGATAGTTGACCAAGGTGTGTGCAGTTAGACTTAACTCATAAGGAAGTATAGATGGTACTTGCCTCAACTGTAAGCAGCATTATAAGACTCTCTCAAAATGTCCTCAGCCATTTTTGTTGGATACTGTCAAAAGACCTTAGATGTCCTCTGAACTGCTTCTGAAATCCATGGTTGCTGCTACATCATAATAACCTTATTGAAATCACAGTGACTTGATGGTATGTCATCAGATAGCAATGCTAGCACTAGTTAGAGAATATTGTAACTGAATTTTTTAAAAGATTTTAATTAAAGCATTGCAGGACTAACATCAAAAATCAAAAGTGCAAGTACTTAAATGATGGTTGAAACATGGTCAGATGTCATTTTCAAGCTCTATCTTTCTATAAGGATTCTTCACAAGTCCAGCTAGATGTTCATTGCCAAACGTAACAATTTTGGAAATATCATTCAGTAACTTCTTAGTCTCTTTCAGTGGTTGAAGATATTTTAATCACATTTCAAAGAAACAATTTCCCATATTGAGTATAGACTGCTTATCTGCTTTCATGTAAGAAATTTGCATTTCAGAATCTGTGGTTTTCTTCTAATTATTTTGATGTGAACAGTATATATACCAGGCCATTAGGAGATGGCAGACATGGGTCAGTGTTGTAGATCCAGAGATTAGCCAGGACATAATGAGATGGTAGATCTAGGTTAATGTTGTTGGTCCCAAAATCCATGTGTATTTTGTAGATTCTGAAAACTACCAGGGAATTAGGGATGACAGATTTACTATGGGCCCCGAGTGGTCTAAAGCGCTCTCCGTTATGGATCACTGCCATCTCACCTCTTTCTGCATGGGTTCGAGTCTCGGATTCGACCAATGTGGGTATGTGAGAAAGCTTACCAGTAGCTTCTTGTGAGTCAGTGGTTCTTTCCAGGGTTTTCCTGGGTTCTTCTACCGCCATTAATATTGGCCACCATATATAGCCTATCTTGTGCTGAAAAATGGCATTAAACTCTACTACAACAACTACAACAACAGATTTACTAATGCCTTATGAGATAGCAGTTATGGGTCTGTGATAGATCCTGGGATCTGCCAATGCCTTAAGAGATAGCAGATATGGGTCTATATTGTTTGCAGATGGCTCCATATTACCGGGTATATCAATTTGTAAATACAGTAATTATAAATACCGGTAAAGGTCCAAGGTCAAAATCACCATGAAATTTATAGTTTTGATGTGCTACTCTTAACTTTATATCTGTCCCAAGAAATGTTATGATGTGCCTATATAAAAATTCATAAAATGTTAAAATGATCAAGATTACAAATACTGTAGTAGGGTATGTTTTTTAGTTCAATTAAGAGATCACATTTGATTTCTTTAATATAAATCTAGCATTGATTTATAGCAGGTTATAATTTGTTAAATACTTCTGGAGATCTTGTATATTTCAAAAGAAAATTAAGCATAAGCATTACTTTTGCCTACTTAGAGAGCCATGTTACCAGTTGTAGGTTATGTTCATTATTCCATTGCAAACAAGTAAAAAGCAAAACTAGAAGAAAAGGAAACCATTGCTTATCTACCCTAGATTTGTCAAGTGACATATTTGCATAATGTACTTGTATACTCTGATGTAAGATTGGTCCAGCTGTAACAACATAGACTCAGATATGCTAATGCATTATGCATCAGCAGATCAAGGCCTGTTTTTTTGTTCTAGTGATTAGTCTCAATGCAATTTGATGTTAGTTATATGTCATTATATATGGTATCTATCACTCTACTTATAAAAGTACCTGACTAAAAACCAGTCATCTGTCCTTAAAAAGGACTTAAAGAACTGCATGTTGCAGCTTAACAAGACAGTTCTGTGGATTAATCAAAGTTTCATGTATGACAATCAAAGAAGATGAACAAGTAGAGTTTTAGTCAGAAATATGGAATAATTGTGATCTGAAATTTTGACAGATTTTACTGTGTTTATACACAAGTATAATCTCATTTTCAAACTATATCCCTGTTAGGTGAAATTAATGCATTGTAGATTAATTTCAGAATCTACTATTAATTAAATTATATTTGATTTGAAAGTGATATAGCATTAGTAGTATCTGTCTGTCTGTCCATCCATCCATTGACAGGATGATTTTTACAACATAGTTAGGGGCCGTCCATTTAGTATGTATGCATGGAGGAGGGGGTAACCCAAATGCATAGGCTAGCATGGGGGGGGGGTGTCTACTGATAATGTATGTATGATAGGAAACGTGGGGGGGGGGTGATAATTTGTCTAATATAATATGTAACCTGTTTGACGGGTTGAGTTGGCATTTGAATTTTATTGGACACGGGACAAACTTTTTAAGGTTACGCAGCTTATTTCTTTGATGCACCCAGAGATTCAACACCAGTGGACTATGTTTTTTTTTTTTTATTAAACAGGTTAATATTATTAATCCTTGATCATTTCTGCATGGATTAAATATAAACCATTCTATAGAATGGGGGGGTGCATCAAGCGTACATATGCAGATGGAAGGGTGTAAAAAGTTTGCATGTGTACATGTAGGAGGGAAGGGGTCAAGCTTTGCTTGATTTTTGTATATGTACTAAATGAATGGCCCCTTACCTTGCTCTGGTCTTTTCTTCTTAAACTTCATATGTAGCTTACCCATGGGTAGAAGCAGAAGTCAACCGAATGTTGGAACTTCTAGGTCTAAGGATCAAGGTTACTGGAGCTGAAAATGTGATTCTCCATTCTGCATGTTAATTCAAGTCTCCTTGGCCTAATTTTGGTTAGACTTAGATTAGGGACAGCTTCCTTTTGACTCTGAAGCTGAGAGCTGAAAGCTTGAGGTCACTGGAGCCAACATTGTAACTTTTTGTTTGTTTTCCATGTTCTGGCCCCAGTTTTCATCAAACTTCTGCAGAGATGGAGTCACATCCCAGCTGATTCTTAAGCCCAGAGGTCAAAGACCAGGGTTACCAGATTCAGATGTCAATTTTGGTGTTCTATGTCATAAGCCTGTTTTCCACAAGTTTCCTGCACTCATATTTTTTATCTTCTTTAAAGTTAGATTACATTTGAGGAAGGGCAGCTTACTTTTGCATCTGAAATTGAAAGAACAAATGTGAAGGGCACTGGACACAAAATTGCAAGATTATGTTATCACATTACATATGTAGAAGCTATGTTTTGTGGGAGAGGGGTGACATCCTTTGGACTGATGGATATTTTCTTTTATAATAATTTATGTCATTTTATTTTCAGTATTGAAGAGGATGAGCAGTTGGAACGAAAAATTTCAGATGGAAGTTTCCTCAAGGAGGAAAAAAGCTGCTCTGTTCAGTGAGTAGTCTTACACATCCCACAAAAAGAAAAGGCATCCCTGTTATTTGAGGTCAAGCTAGGAGCTTTTGACCTCATGGACCAGACCTAATACACCGAACTCTCTTGGTCCCAACAGAGCAAAGGGTTTCAAGTAGTGTCCATCAGCAAGTTGTTTTTGGGAGTAATGGACGTAGAACATGGACAATCTCTTTTCACTGTGTTGTGACCATCATGTGCCTACAAGTGTTGAAAAGCGGTTTTAGAAACTATCAAAGCTTTCACTTTCCTTGTAATGCTTCTCCACAGTTGTAAATTTTGATAGTGATAAAGTGAATAATATTTTTCTGTGATTATATTGTTTTCTTTCCTTGCATTCATCTTTTACATGATGGCTTTGACAGACACTTGGCTTTACAAGTATCTCGGACTGGAAATGTGAAAGAAATACATATGTATCCTTTGTGTCTTTTTCATGTTCTGTATCTTTTATTTTGAAAGAAATTGGGAATATACTTCACTTTGTATCAGTGTATGTTTCCTCAAACATTCGGACTCTCCTGTTATGGAGAGAACATTGAAGGCTTGCAGAGACAATTTCTTTTTAACAACAAAAGTACTGTTCTTCATTGTCATTCTTGACAAGATTTTTTTTTATCATCAGGATTTTTTTCAGTCAATTATCATTAATTTAAATTCAAAGAGCAACACTGAAATTCTTCTGCAAGAGGTTTAATATAATAACTTAATATAGTAATATAGACCATATAAATTCAAGTGAATAACAAAATTTTATATAGAAGAAACTAGCATTTCTTCACTGATACATCATCGTACACACAGTAAAGATAATAAACCCATACTTGATGTATGTATCATACACACAGTAAAGATAATAAACCCATACTTGATGTATGTATCATACACACAGTAAAGATAATAAACTCATATTTGATGTATGTATCGTACACACAGTAAAGATAATAAACCCATACTTGATGTATGTATCATACACACAGTAAAGATAATAAACCCATACTTGATGTATGTATCATACACACAGTAAAGATAATAAACTCATATTTGATGTATGTATCGTACACACAGTAAAGATAATAAACCCATATTTGATGTATGTATCGTACACACAGTAAAGATAATAAACCCATACTTGATGTATGTATCGTACACACAGTAAAGATAATAAACTCATATTTGATGTATGTATCGTACACACAGTAAAGATAATAAACCCATACTTGATGTATGTATCGTACACACAGTAAAGGTAATAAACCCATACTTGATGTATGTATCGTACACACAGTAAAGATAATAAACCCATACTTGATGTATGTATCGTACACACAGTAAAGATAATAAACCCATACTTGATGTATGTATCATACACACAGTAAAGATAATAAACTCATATTTGATGTATGTATCGTACACACAGTAAAGATAATAAACCCATACTTGATGTATGTATCGTACACACAGTAAAGGTAATAAACCCATACTTGATGTATGTATCGTACACACAGTAAAGATAATAAACCCATACTTGATGTATGTATCGTACACACAGTAAAGATAATAAACCCATACTTGATGTATGTATCATACACACAGTAAAGATAATAAACCCATACTTGATGTATGTATCGTACACACAGTAAAGATAATAAACCCATACTTGATGATAATCCCATCCCTACCCTCACCCAATATTTACTTTGGATATCAATGTCTCATAATTTGTCCCTACAATAGTTGCATACAAATTTCTTCGGATTTGCCCCCCGCTCTTATCATGAGAAAATACTGTGTATCCTAAGTATGTAATGGAATATCTGTATTTTTTGACATTACAGTATACTGTATCACTACCGGTACTTCCATATGATGAGATACACAATACAGCCTGAGAACCAGGGATAATTATGTAATTTTATAAATAATCTCCTAATATTATACAGAAGCTTAAGATCTTTTGACTGGTCTGAGTTTTTTAAATATTTTATCTATTTTCTTTTACATTTTGACATTTTATTAATTAATACTAAAGTAGTACTGAGTTATAATGAAGCTCCTCTTAGGTAGATTACATGAAACTATTTTCCATACTCATCCACTCGTACATGTATTCACTGAATTTTTAATTATTCTTGCTATACTGTGTTTTGGCACATAAAGCAAGGCAGTACTTGTGGACTCAGCTTCCATGTTATAGCAGAGTTCCCCTGTATTATTATAAATAGAGTATCACATCATCTCAAACAGTAACACTCCACTAATGTCTACACTGCCTAATTAAGTTGTCTTAAGTTACATGTGCAGTCATTTACCCGAATCTGACGTAATTGTTTAACTTGCCTTAGCAACAATTAAATTTCTTTTTTCTCAAGATGTTTATTTCTTTAAAATTTTAAAATTGTAGTAAAACAAATTTACATTTGTGGCATCTGTAAGAATTCAACAAGCTCTTTTTATACACACAGTCTTTAAAATGTCCTACTTCTCAAATGTTGAAAAGCCCTGCTACTGACATGTTGAAAAGTCCTACTTCTAAAATTTTAAAAAGTCCTGCTTCTAACATGTTGAAAAGTCCGGCATCTAACATGTTGAAAAGTGCTACTTCCAATATGTTGAAAATTACTACCTCCAACATGTTTCCCAAATAATAGATTAATTTCTTTGTTAAAGTCCAAATTACCATAGAAAACTCAAGTTTACAGAATTGTAAGATGTGATTTTCCTTTCCATGTGATATTTTTTGTTTAATGGCACATTTCAGTTTTGTGTTTGTATCATATAACAAGCATGATATTAATGCACGAGTTCTACTCCAAGAATGATCGGGAGTTTTTAAGATTGGTGTTTTAAAATACTGACTACTGATAACAATATTTCATTAAACTTCTGTGGGAACAATTATTGAGATTCTATATATCAAAATGTGTTTAATTCATTTATAACAAAGTGACTTAGTAATTATTGAAATTTGAATGCTTGCATTGACTGGTATTCTACCAGTTTTCGTCAAGAATTACAGACACTATATTTTCCAATAATTTATATGAATAATTTCATTATGTAAAGGAAAAAAATTGAATTTACCTCATTATTCAAAACAAGTTACTGTATATTTTAATAATATGTTGGTAACTGAAAACACCATATACTTTGATTTGCCATCACATAATTTGCAGGCAGATCAGGGTCTTTTTTGTTTATTCCATGACTAATCCAAATAAGCGGCAACGGCTGAGATCTACCAGCGCATTATTCAATGGTAAATATGCATCTATGTAGTTTTCAGATGGATCCAACTTGTACACAAATAAGGAAGACACCATATAACTCATTCTATCACAGGTCTCATGCCATTTAAGCTGTTTCTAAAAGGACCTTGAAATGGACCAGCTGTCCTCGCCACACCAATGGAAATGTTGTCATCCACTTTTAGGGCACTGTAATATATTGATTTGAATGGGTTGTTTTTATTTCAGTACATTCATTTCCTTTTTATTTTATCTTAGTATTGGCATCCTGCAAGTTCTTGTCAACAACTAGTTTTTTTTAATGATTCTCAAAACATAGCTTTGAAATATGTGTTAATCATGTGTTGTCCTTAGTGATATGTATAGTAAATTTAAAAAAGTAACAGTCAACATCAGCTTGCAAATGCATTGATTATAATCAAAAAGCAGACCTGGAATGCAATGAATTCATCTTGCTTACATTACATTGTAGGACGAGTCATGTATGTCCAGTAGGAGACCGATAAAGGGAATAATTACTTATGATTATGTTATTAAGGTATATAATGTGGAAGGCTTAATCAATATTCAATGAAACCTGTCTTAAAAGACCATTTCTATAAGACTAGATTCTCAAAAGGAAGGATTTATTGTTTCTATAGTGTTATGGTCATGACATACCACATGTCCTGAAAGACCAATATTTTTAGCAGTAAGGGTGATCTTTCAAGACAGGTTCTACTGTAGGCATTTACGAAATTAAAGGATCAACATTAATGTCAAATCAACATGATTTTGAGATATACCTGTTTGAGATCATTCTAACAACTTTTGAGGGGAGTTACAGTGTCATTTCTAGACCAGTGTTGTATGTACAAATTCAACTATCTAAAAGGCTATTGACTTTTTGTTATTATAGACTTTGGATATATCCTTAAGAAACAGTTTTGACAACTGAGTCATTATGCACAATTAAAATAGTTTTATCTGGCAGCCCAACATACATTTGACTGAAACTAGTCATGTTCACCTAGAGAAATGTTCGGTTCTTTACTATGACACACATTCAACAGTATGAAAGCCTTTCTGTTCTTTCTTTATGAGAATGAATATATTACAGTTGAAAATGGATACAATAGTCATGGCATTAAGTTGTGAATGGCTGGTTAAAAATGTTAAAAGGTTTTTAAGTATTTAATCATCATCATCCAAGTTTCAAAATTGTATGTATTTATTTTCTCAAATTTACTTTGTGGTGTATATTTTGATGTAGGTTTTCTATCATTACTCTGAATTCAGACATTAATTCACACTTTTTTTCTCAATGAATTTTTTTCCCCTTGCTTTTAATAAAAATGTACGGAATATTGTGATTGGATGTGACTAACCAACCATCTGTCCATAAGTCATCACTTCTTTAAACTGCAGGGCAGAAATTTGCAAGTTTTGTAAAGATGCAGCTCGCCAGTTTTGTAAAGATGCAGTGTTACAACATTCTTCACATAATTTGATTCCAACTGGTAATGCTATCGACCCATAGGTAACATTTTAAAATATGAACACATATTGAAAACTTGTAACATGAATCCGCTTTAAAAAAAGGTTGGGTCAAGACAGTCGTGCTTCAACTGGACATTGTCCAACCTGTTTCCACAATGAGCCTTTGTCTTTTGTTGGTTAGTATTGTATTCAAAGTTAGATATTTCTCACCCAAAATTACCAGTAATTGATTTGTTTCCGCTACTGTATTTTAAATAGTACATGTATATAGAACATCCAAAATTGACATGAAGGGAAATGCCATATAATCAGGTTAGCCATTTAAGCTTGATGAAAATACATAACAGATTATGCAGGTATATATGAGACATGCAGGTGCTAATCATTTTTGTGATCTCATAGCATCTATGTGTCAATAAACAGTGGCTTACAGTTAGATTTATCTGTTATATTTGGTACATAAAAATAGCGACTGAAGTGCCCCACTGCAGCCTAAAGTACATTTTTCAGTGACCAGACAGAAAGTGACAATCACTAATAAATATATATTTACATAATATACCTGCTAATAACATCCATTTAAAAATAATTACATGTTACTTTCTTGTGTTGTTTTGGGTCTAACGCCACTTTTCAGTACATGGCAGCCAGTATATCTGGTGGAGGATGAACCAGAAGAAATCCTGGCAAGAACCACTGACCCATAGGAAGCAACTGGCAAGCTTTCTCATATACCCCTTGCTGGCCAAGCCTGCAACTCAAACCCACACAGACATAGGTGAGATGTTTGTGATGTGTAAAGGTGAGTCCTTAGACTCCTCAACAAATCAATTGATTAAGGAGTAAATTCAGTTATCATGAGCTCTGTTTCACTAGTAGCAAAATCCAGTGAATTTATTAATATGGGATGGAAGCATACATCCCAACCATTAAGCTTTTTTAATCATTACACATTTTTCATGAAATTATATTTTATGTTTGCTTTTTGGGTCATTAAACAGTTTTAAGAAATTAAGTAATAAAATGTTGTTTTCATCATTTTTATTATCATTTCTTTAAATCCAGTGATAAATATAAGAATATTCTTAAAGAGAAGACTTCTCCATAAGAATAAGTAAGAGTACTTTCCTCATTTCCTAGCACCTGTTAATGGCATAAAGACAGATGAGTTTCTTTAAATACAAACTTTGCCTCTCGGATTCATTATATTGATAAGTTGTATGTTAGTTATTTCTGTTTTGCTGTGCTTTTAAATCACTGAATCTGTCTTATGATCTGATTTCATCAGCATGTGTTACATTTAAACTGACTAAAATAACCAGTAAGTACCAATTATTTAATACTCATTTATTTCATTTCAAATTGGTAATAGTGAGATTTTGAAAACAAATGAGAATTATTTTGTTAAATTAGAATTAATCGTTGACATATATCATTATTTGATTGTTACTTGTATGGTCTGATCTATTATTTTAAGACTGAAAGAGTCCTGTTATTATTTGAAAACATTTAATCCACAAGTTGGAAAGTACATTTTACTTGTGTAAACTGGAATAATTACTGTACATTTAGCATTTGACCTACCGTAGCTCCCTGCATAAATACATGTACATTTATTAAATTTTTGGTACATCTCTTATTATCACTTTATAGGAGTTCAGGAGGGCCCCGTATGGCTGAGTGGTCTAAAGCACTTTCTGTTACGGATCACTGCCATCTCACCTCTGTCTGCGTGGGTTCGATTCTAAGATTCGGCTAATGTAGTTATGTGAGAAAGCTTGCCAGTAGCTTCTCGTGGATCATTGGTTCTTACCGAGGGTTTTCTCTGGTTCTTCCTCCGCCAATAATACTGGCCACCATGTATAGCCTATCGTTTGCTGAAAAATGGCGTTAAACCCTGCTACAACAACAACATAGGAGTTCAGTATATAATGTGGGCATCAAGTATGGACCCCAAATGTGCATGATTGGCACATAATCTCTTTGATTTTTGTTATACACCTTTCTCAGGCTGATGGAAGCATAAAATAGATATGTATTTTACCCTATTTATCAATTTTTTTTCTTCTTCTTTATATCCTTTCTTTATATATTTTCCATCATTCAAACATGTTTGTCAACAATTCCTCTTTGATTTTATGTTTAATGTTTTGTTTATGTATATTGGTTCTTCTCCTGATGAAGAGCACGTTCAGCTCAAAACATTGAGAAATTGTCTTGTAATGTACCATTATCAAGCAGTGTGTTTGTGTGTGAGAGAGACACTAAAGAATAATAATAAGTACAGAACCAAATATGTTTCATGTGCAAATTGCATGGATTAGAACCTTGATACTATTCAAAGGCTAATTGAGTAGATGTACGATGCTGCAGTGCATATTTCATATAAAATATCATTGAGCTGGTCATAGCAAAAATTTTATAATTGTTGCTACTTTTGCATATTTATTTACTGCATTTTCTTCTGTATATGCATACAATGTTTTCATCACTGAAAGGAAGGAATTTGCATGTCAGGATATTTCCATAAATAACCCATGTTCTATACATCTTGGTCAAATATGCTTATAGTTTATTTTAGGTGAAATCATGTAACTCCCATCTTATAATTGTTGTTTCACATATTTTTTTTAGAAAGTCTTGTGGTTTTATTGCTTGTTACTGATATCCTTGACCTGCCATTGTTTGTGCCCTTATATGAATTGTAACATTTATATTATGGTACTCAGTTAAACTGTTAAAATTGCCATAGAAACTGTTAAACTATATCTGCTTTATTTATTCATAGATGAAAAATGTATATAAACTCTTTAAATTCTTTGCCAGTTACCATTTTTCCAAGTATATCTCAAATTTGTCTTTATCCGGATATATGTCCATGGTTCATGAAATAAAGATTGGAATGTCACAATTAGGCCAGGATGTATATACATGTAGTAATGTCCCTGTCTTGTTAATCTGTTATATATTTCATTTCTTTCCAATGAATATTAACTGCAACAAAACATTTATATATAAATATGACAAAAATATCGAATACTAATATAATTCATTTATTTATTTTTTAAAAATTCCTTCAAGTTTTCAATTAAATTTTCATAATTATTTTTTCCATGCTATTCCATACAAAAAAGATTTGTTTTCCCCCATATTTAAAATATTTCAATGAATTTTTTTATTCTGTATAGTTTCCCGTTATATTTATTTTTTGTAACATGATACATGAAGTGCGTATTACAGCAATCAAGTTTTTGCATTGTCTTTGCCATCCCATAAATATCAGTCATAAGTTTCCAGCTAATATAAAATTAAAATAAAACTAATGACAGCAGCCCTGGATTGAACAGCTAACACTCATTCCTGCACTATAAACTTATAGCAAACAAGGCATTAGTTAAATTGGACATTTCCTTTGTTTTCTTTAATTTGAAGTGTAGGATGTATTTAAATTTTAATTTGTCAAATATTTCTTAATCAGCACTTCTGTCATAGTCAATGAAAGGTATTGACATAGTTGATGGTATCAGGATCTCAAAACAAATGCATTGTGAAAAAACATTGCGCATGAATCAAGGATGGGCACTAAGTCAGTATGGTCAATGATAATGTAGGATGAAAATCTTTCACTTCAAGTTTTAATGTACTTTCAGGGTTTTTTCAAAATTTTGTAGCTACCAGTTATGCATTTGTTGCATTTTAGTGCATCAGTCTTGTTTTATAGGTTGACTTATATGGGCTTGATTTGACTTAAAGTTTTAAAATATCTCTTAGGTTTGAAATGTTACATTTTTTTTTTATATACTTTACATAATCTCAATATTCTTATCAGAAGTAGAGAAAGGATGTAGATTTATGTTTTCCTTTTTAAATTCAACACATGGAAACATTATTTTAAAAAAAATGTTGAAGCATTCTTCAAATTTGAGGAATTTGCAGTTTCTTAAGAAATATGGTCAGACTCCATTAAGGAAAATGTAACATGTTACAGCAGTATTTTAATATCTGGAGAATCTTCTGTAAATTAAGTATTGTCACTAACAAAGCAAGAATAAAGATGTTTATAAATCTCAATTGGAGGAAGAAATATTTAATTTTGATCTAATTCCAGAACCACACACTACTAATTAGCATAGCACATGTTATAAATATTTAATGTTGGCACTTCTTCTATGACAATTAGTGTTAATTGTTTTGTGGATACCAATAATTTCAAGAACGGTTTTTATAAAATGTTCAAGTTATGATAATTTAAAATGTAAATAATATTTATTGATGGATTGATTATGGATAAAGTCCAGCAAACTATATTTGAATGTGATTAACATGATGCTTACACCTTTGCCAGGTATAGTATTGGTCAGTAATGCATAGTTATTGAAACATGTTAGGTTCTGAGTTATGTACAATGTTAAATTAACTGAGGCCTGATGTGGTTTTCTTGGTCCTGCAGCAACCATGATTTCCATAGATGTCTGCATCTTACATTAATGACATGTTCAGCTATCACCTATACACTATCTTAGCAAGTAATTAACTGTTATAGCATTCTCACCAAATTACAGTACTTGTGTGCTCAGTAATATGCAGTTATACATTTGGAACCATTTACAATGGATCCATTGAGTTTAATACATGGATTTGAAATGATCATATTTGCTTTAATAAATAACAGGTAGATATTCTGTAAAAATTAGTAAAATGACAGGCCCGCCTGGACCGTCTGTTTTACTGTTTTATATCAAGATAAAGTTCAGTATAACAAGTCTCTGTATGTGTATCCCACTTAACACTTTAATAGCAAATAAGTCTAACCTAAGTCTTAACACTTTAATAGCAAATAAGTCTAACCTAAGTCTTAACACTTTAATAGCAAATAAGTCTAACCTAAGTCTTAACACTTTAATAGCAAATAAGTCTAACCTAAGTCTTAACACTTTAATAGCAAATAAGTCTAACACTATATTAGCAAATAAGTCTTACACTTTAATAGCAAATAAGTCTAACACTTTAATAGCAAATAAGTCTAACACTTTAATAGCAATAAAGTCTAACACTTTAATAGCAAATAAGTCCAACACTTAAATAGCAAATAAGTCTAACACTTTAATAGCAAATAAGTCTTACACTTTAATAGCAAATAAGTCTAACACTTTAATAACAAATAAGTTAATTAAGTCTAACACTTTAATAGCAAATAAGTCTAACACTTTAATAGCAAATAAGTTAAATAAGTCTAACACTTTAATAGCAAATAAGTCTAACACTTTAATAGCAAATATGTCTAACACTTTAATAGCAAATAAGTCTTACACTTTAAAAGCAAATAAGTCTAACACTTCAATAGCAAGTCTAACAAACAATCAAGTGCATCGTTTGTTTAATTCATATTTAGAATTTAAGTTTGTTGCAGTTAATGAATTTCATTGAAACAAATTTCTTTTGGTTGAGTTTTATTCTCATTACAATTCATAAATCTTGATTTTAATTGATTTTTTTTGTATTTACATCAAACTGTTGCCTACACTCCATTCTTAAATTATTGACATGAAACCACTTTTAAAATGCTATTTTTATTATTTTCTTAAATTGTATACAGGTCTTTGTGATTCCCAGTTAGATATGTATATTTATTTACATAAAAATCCCATGTACAGTGTAAATATTTTTAAAAATATGTTGTGTTCAAAATAAATATTAAGGAAGTGTATTTCATTGAAAGTTTTCATGATAGATGCTGTAGTGGCTAATCAAGGCAAACTGATGCTTTTTTTAAATGCAGTCATTGAAATTGCATGGTTTGCTTTTTTTAAATGCTGTCATTGAAATTGCATGGTTTGCTTTTTGCAAACTATTGAATTAATGTCCTCCTCTTGAAAACATATCAGAAACAGGCGTCAATGATAATATGGATGATAATGATGTGACTTGCTTTGATATTCAGTGTGTGTATGTGTGTGTGCTTTAATATGCAGTGTGTGTGCTTTGATATTCAGTGTGTGTGTGTATGTGTGTGTGCTTTAATATGCAGTGTGTGTGCTTTGATATTCAGTGTGTATTGAAATCAGGATTTATTTTTGGCAAGGAGATTGAAAGTTATCAGAGTTTTACTTCTAAAATTATGCTTACACGTCACATTGCTAGAATTGTGATCTGTTGAGGGAAATCTTTTGTTAGTTTACTCTGTACTATCAAAACTCACAAGATAAGTCCAACTGCAAAGACCAGGTCTTCAGATGTGATGACAGATCGGGGTCTATATGATTTGCAGTTAGACTTTCATATATGAGGATAATGTAGTTGAATCATTTTTTTTCTTCCCACTATCAGCAGATACATAATTTAGAGCAGTTTCAAATATTAGCTCATTTAAGATTAGTAAGATACCTTCCATTTACTGATAATAATTATTATAATGATTTTCCAGGCTGATGGGTGGATCATATACTTGATTTTATTTTGTTTTAGAATTCTTCAAAACTAAAAGATCTCATCAGATGTTATGAGCCTGTTATAGTTTACTGTTCTTCCATGGAATTGTTGACAATGTCATGGTATGTGTGCAGTGCATAATAAAAGGGGTTTATTAAAATCTGCATTGTCATCATAAACATTACAAAAATCAGTTAAAGAAGTAAATATTTAATTTTTTTCCTAGTTGACATGATGATCTTAAGCCATGATTACTTAAAATCTTTTTTACACTCTTTATCTTGCATCTTCTTGTATCTTGCTTAATCTATAGAAAGATGGAGTACTCAAAGTTAATTAATGGATGCCAAAGTTAATAAAATCTGATAGGATTCTTATTTAATAATATCCAAATTATTATGAAAACATTGCCATACAGTGTCAGGCTACTGGTAATATTTTATTCTAATTGCAAAATTATTACTGTTGGACAAAAAAAATTGAAATGTAAATGAAGAAATAATGCATTGTGGGTTTCCTTTTATTAATATTATTAACACACATGAAATTTGAAGATTGGAACTGCCTTTTCTTTCTTACTTTGGTACAGAGAGAGAGATTCCATGGGCAGCATCCACTTCAAGTTAAGATTCATTGATCAAACTGAACATTTTCTTTACTTAGAACTTTAAAAACAGAATGGCATAACTCATGTCGAAGATGCATTTTTCATGTATTGTAACATGTTTTGCAAAAATACACAAGAAGCAAACAAAACAAACTTTAAGTAATGGAACATTTCAACTTTTTAAAAATCACCATGTAATTTCAAATTTAAGGTGAATTCAATCCAACCCACTCCCAGCTATCCCATTTCTAAGTAAACCAAGAGATAGTAGCATGGAAAATTTACCAATCCAACCATTTCCACCCAAGGATATGAAATCGACCATCCAGAGGTTTTGAGGGAAACTATGTGTCCTTATTTCTAGTCATAAGAGAAATACTATCAGCATCAAAACCTTTATCTGAAAATTATGACAAAGATTCTTATTAGGGTGCTGTGTACTTTTTTCATATTTGTAATCCATAATTCTATGGAAAGTAATACATTTTCACACTGATGATGGAAGTGACATGTTAAATGCACTGATAGTTGACTCCATCACATCATCACTGACCATGTGATACTATCAGTGAAAAAGATTGAACCTGTATCCAGGGTTTTGTTACCAACAGTCAGGCAAAACATGGTACCAAGCAGTCTTCCCTACTTTTCCTACTTTTTTTCAGACTTCCTTTTTTCCATACCTTTTCCAAAATGACCCTACTATCCATACTTTTATTTCAGTTGTTGAAAATAAATTAAACTGCATGAATTGCCATAGCAACGCAAATTCTGATAAAGCCTCTGTGATATGAAGCTATGTGTTTAAAAAGAGGTAGGCATCCTGGACTATAGAGACAGCCAATGTGTGAGAAAGCTTTTTGTTTCGGTATACAAAGGCAAGTCAAGTAAGGCTTTTAGTTTTTCATTAATTTACCTGAATTGTATATTAACTTTATCTTAATCCCACCAGTTTCCTACTCTTATTTTAAGTAAGCCCGTTTTATTTTTACTTTATCATAAAGGGTTGCTGAAAAGATGGACAATAGATAAAGCCTCAGCTCTGCATTATCTGTGACCTAAAAACAGAAAGTAAAGATGTTAATCTAAGGATAAAGAGTAGGGAAACTTTATGTTTAATAGAAGCTGGTAGAATTATATGTAATATGTACTTCATGTATTTTTTGGCATTATTCTGTTTACTTTTAGTCACTGACATTTAAATGGTGCTTTCTTTGTTGTGAGATACCAATTAATGCTGTGTATATTTTGTTAGGTACTTCTTAAAATCACCATATTCTTCAACATTATTCTCAAATATTTTTATCATAAGTGGATTTGGAGTAAAGAATAGTTCATCATAATTTATTCTTTGATGGTAGTAATATTCATATTTTAATTCACAATTTACCCTATAATGTATTTATCCAATTACTAGACTGATGGATCAGTTTTTAAATTTGTCAAAAATGTGGTGTGGACTTTTTATTGGACAAATATGTTTGTAGTAAATAATGTTTTGGCTTTATTGACCAGGCAAACTTCGGGTGATTGGTTCAGGAGGAGTAGTGTTAACAAGCTATTCAAGATGGCCACTGTGGTTGCCATATTTGATATCAGAGCTGTAACATGTACATTATATATCTGTTAGCACAGGTATGTTATTGCTGCTCCTCCTGAGCTACTTGGAGGAATGTCATGAAGCATTTAACATTCTTCCCATGGTCTACTTGGTCCTAAATAAAGATGGTGCTGATTGGGCAACCAGTATGGCCACCACAGTTGTCATCTTGAATATCTTTTTATTGCTACTTGTCTAGAATGGATGATTAGTTTGTATAACTGAAAATGTTGCAGCTCTGATATCAAATATGGCAGCCACAGTGGCCATCTTGATATTCTTGCTAACACTACTCCTTCATAACGGAAAGTCATATCAGCATAGGGTTCTCACTGTAAGACTGCTAATGATGTTTAGTATGTCATAAATGAATATGGTACTGATCTAATATACAATGTGGCCATGACAATGACCATCTTGAAAATCTTGTTATAGATATACTGTTGTGTCAATAGTGTGCTTTCACCAAAAGGCTTCCTATGATGTCTAGTTAGTCCTAAATGGAAATATTGGCAATCCCATATTTGGTATGGCTGCCTCTTGAAAATAATATTATTGTTACTCCTCTAAAATGGAAGCCCATATGGGGTTTCCACCAGAAGACTTCTCAAGATGTCTTCTTGTCCCTAAATGAAAGTGTTGACGGTCTGGCAGCCAGTATATTCACCACAGCAGCTAATTTTAAATTCTTGTTATTGCTAAACAATAAATTATCAAAGATGGTTTAAACACTCTGTAGTTGAAAAGTAGAAATGGTCTTATCTGAGATTCCTGGAAAATCTTTTTGTCCATTAGACCCTCAGTCTCTTGGAGAGACTTGTGATATAAAATGAAGGCAAGGGCTTATTATCAAGCATGGGTTTGTCATTAGGCAAACATGGGCGGGGGCAAGGATATTTGTCTTCTTGTTTATTCTTTGTTGATTTGTAATTTTGTTATGCTCTTTCACCATTGTTATATAATTGCTTTTCGTGCTCTGATTTTCATGTGAAATGACAATGTATTTTTAACATAACAATTCATGGTATAATAATAGACTATTGCAGTCAGATTTATACACATTTGCATTAATATTAGCTCTTCCATTTGATCTTAAAAGTGACAGTTTTTTGTCAAGACTTTTAAAATGCTTAACATACCAATAATACTTCAGTAGATTCTGCATGTAAGAGTATTTATTCACAAATCTTATAAGAATGAAAATATATGTATGTCTTACCATATTAAATATTTTATCTGAAATCATCGCTTAATAATGACATAGTTTTATTCCTGTATTTGTTTGCATGAGGGATATGTAGCAAATCGAGTGCTTGCCTAATGTATAAATGCATGTAAAAAAATTTAGGTACTGCATTTTCCTAATTTGCAAGTATGAATTGCCTTGAAGTTTATAAAAGTTCGGGCGCTATGTAGTTAATTTTGCCTCTTTAATTTTTAGCTCAACTTGTCATAGATCAGAAGAGCTTATGAGATGTCATATTGACTTCATCACAATATCTGTTTGGTGCTAAATAAAAATGGTGCCATTCGGACATATGCTTCTGAAGATATGATCATATCAGTATGGCATTTTCACTAGAAGATTTGTTATGATATCTGTTTTTTTCCTAAATGAAATTATTGCCATTCTGATGTCCAATGTGACCACCACGGCAGCCATCTTAAAAATCATATCGCTAATTCTGCTGAATAAATGTCATCATGGGGTTTTTGCCAGAAGCCATGAAGTTTGTTTGTTCCTAAATGAAATTAATGCCAGTCTGATTTTTTTCATCACTCTTCACCAAATGGTTTCTTGTGATGTTTACTTGTTCCTAAGTGAAAATGGTGCCATAGTGGATGGCGATGTTAACTCTGTTGCCTAACCCACTCAACTTCCAATATTCACACTCCAAAGGGTAAATAGTATGTACAACCACCTGTTTTAGACGACACATTTTTTATTTATTGCTGAAGATGGGTCTGACTATAAAAACATTTTTGTTCCCAAATTGTTGTAGAAATTATGTTGTCTTTGTGTTACTGTATGTGTGCACACAATATCATTTAGCTCATTCAGTCCTGTTCAAGACCAAAAACGTTCGATAAAAATGAGAATTGTCACTTGCTGTGCACAACGATTTAAAAAAATAAAATAATAGAAGTAGATAGGAGCATATTATTGTTTACAGTTTTAATTCTACCTGAAATGGTATACTGGCAGCAAATGAAAGTGCTAATACTCCAAACATGTAATATATCATGATAATCGTCACATTTTTCATTTTTCTTATTTATTTAGAAAGCGTGAAGTACTCCAATGCCATAACTTTTCACAACAGATGCCAAAACAATATAATCGTCTACTAAATTCAGTATGATAGTCACTAATTAAATAGGGTAATGAAGTTAATTCAGTATGTAGTAATTGTAACACAGGGACATAAAATATAGTGTTCAGTTCTTTAGATATAGAGTATCATTTTTTGATTGTCTCTGTTGCTTGTTACATTAAATTAAATTAAATTAATTTGCACGATCATGTCTTAATGTTTTCTTCTTTTTTTTGGTTTTAGCTACCATCTTCAAAACGAGAGACCATACTCAGTTATCGTAGCAATCATATAAATTTTCCAACTACGTGCTGTGTTTAGCATTGCGATTTCACATATAAACACGCAACATGCTGGAAAGATATTAAATATATTATATTAATTTTATAAAATAAATCTTTTTATATGCGTCACTACTCTCGTCGTTGGTTAGAGCGTCCGCCGCGGAAGCGAGATCGTGGGTTCGATCCCCGGACGAATCATACCCATGACTGACAAAAATGGTACTACAGTTGCCTCGCTTGACGCTCAGCATTGAGAGGTTAGTGTTAGAACTGGTCGGCCTGGTGTCAGGATAATGCGACTGGGTGGGACATCATGCTACATGTCTGCGGCGTGATGCCTCAGCGCTAGACATCACTATAAACTGCCTCGCCGCAGACATCGTAGCGATAGGACTGAAAAATTGCTAAAGTTACGTTAAAAATCCTAATCAAACTCTCATCGTTTATATCATTCCTATCCAGGACGTTATGAAAGACGCCACATTGCTATCTCAATGGAAGGCTAGACAAATGAGAAGACTGACAGCAGTCACGAATAAATCTAATAATGTTTTAACAAAATGCGTATAGTGTGACATTTATCATGACAATGTCTCTTCAGAATATTTAGTCATTATTTCAATTCAGCAGAACTGGCAAACTTTGTTAGTTGTGAGCGTTTGAAACCAAATACCATTCCGTTGCATACCAAGTCAGTTATTTTGCCTGAAAACGTGTCCAAATAACTAGTCTCTTGACCATGTTACATCGTTCCTGAAAGCTAGTACATTTCCTTATTCAGGCTTTACCTCGATGAATTACTCAAAAGTCGGCAACACCAAATTACGTCACATATTTGGTGTACATCACGCTTTTCTGCGTTAGCTTCTGATCTCAGCCGGTTGACACGAAGTGTTAAAAAAAATTAGAGCAACTTGCACAAGAAAACCAGCTGATGTAAATAGCCGTTACCTGAGTATATTTTTTGTGGTAAATTTAACACCAACAACCCCACCACCCATGGAAAAAAAATACTTATAGCAACATTTACGGCATAATATGTCAGCAATACGGCATCCAATTCGAAGCAACTTTTTGCGTGTAAATTTCACCACACAGTGACGTGGCAACGTAGCCCGCCAAAGACATTGAAGAAGTATCTTTAAAAAGCCCGAATTACTCTTAGTGCTAGTAATGTATGATGGTAAATTGTTGTTTGTTTGTTTTTTATAATATTTTTTTTAGTCTTAGTTAATCCAGCTCAGTGTCACTATTGCAGTTAGTAAATCCAGAGATCGATGGATAGACCATAAGACCGATAAATGGCAAGGCACGGAAGGGAATGTTTTAAGTAAGGTTTTGTTTTTAATATGGCTTCTACAAAAGAAATGCAGTAGATACATTTCGGTGAAATTTGTCTTAAGTTTATGAATTTATTTGCAATTCAATTTATTATTATAAAGAATAAATTAAATTCGTTATATTTCTCACTTGGAACAATTTGATTTTGCAGATAAATTCATTCGACTTTAATTCCATTTCGGTGAATGAGCTTATTACTGATTTAAATGTGTTTATCGAGGTGTGAGTGGGATCAAAACATTTATTTGAATTTTTCAGTGCTTTTGAGGTGTCAAACTTTTATTTTCCTCAACATTTTGAAAGGGACCGTTTTGTTGTCAGAGAATCCTTTTCAAAATCATGAATGTACGTTGGAATATAATATCTGCGATGTATCAACAAAACTGTCAAAGTTGTCCCCACTGGACTGTTTTGTGCTAAAATGAAAACTGTCATTGTTAATTAATTCATTTTCAATTTTCATCCGAGGTCAAAATGATCAGGAACCATCGTCGTTTTGTGTGCAGCCGGTGAATCTGTCCTCCGTACCCGGTCGACTTGTCAAAATTTTAGTTACATATATTGAATCTTATGAAGTGTAAAATTACAAATAAGGTAGCAAGTATAATTTGACAGTGAATAGATTGGCACTGTACCGCCCCCCGCTTGGATACGTTTTACATCGCTTCAAGTTTTGACAGTCGCCCAACGGTGGAATAATTTACGAAGTTCATTGATTGGTATAACAGATAAGAGAACACCAAAATGTTATATGTCGTTTGGGATAAGGGTTACAGATATAATTTTACATTGTTTCTCCACGCTTCTTATACAATCTTCGCTCTGCATCCTTCATTTTGATACATTCCAATACAATAATATTGGTTTTAACTATTTATTCTCGATCAAATATTTCAAAGAGAGCAAGTTTCTCGGTATCATGTGAAATCCGAATTACAGTTAATGTCCTCGTGCGAGTAAACCTTAATAGTAGAGTGTATGCTGAACATTTTATGAACATTAAAGTGTATGTTGTACATAGTATTGTATGGTTATTGTAATGTCAACTGACATCAGAAATATTTGCAAAAATTTCCAAGTTGCGGCGATTTGAACTTGTATGATATGTACTGGCAGTCGGATGGGTGGCTGACATTTGATCTAAAATGCCCGACAAACTTCCAGTACTACAAATTGGACGATGCTGCACACCTTTGCCGGCGATATTATTGGCTGGCGGTCAGTAGGTATCGACACATGTTAAAGAGTTCGACTGACGTATGGCGATACTTTAATTCAATCATACATATAAAATGAAATATATCTGGAATGGACACACCTCGTGATTTATATCGTACGCATGTCAACATTAAAAATGTTTCTCCGATTTCTGTATGTTTTGTTTTATAACACTAAAAACAACTATTCACTGTTGGATGGCGTGTAGAGACACATCGATTGTATATGGTCAATATGCAATTCCTTAATATCCTTCGTTACAGTTAACACAACCCGGGTCTTTACTCCATGAATGAAACAACAGTGAACCTTTCACTCCCGCTTTTGCCGCTTTGATATCGCCAAGTTTGCCATTGACCGCACTATTACAAATCCGATGGAAGAAAGCATATATTGGGCAATTTGCAATTCGAATTTACTACCACGCAATGAAACTAAATGTAACACGAGACTAGGACAGAACGACCCGAGTAAAAAGCACGAAACCGAAATACATGATACAGTTGCAAACTTTGGTATTCTGATTAAGGCCATTCGTTTCATCTTGCATGTTATTAGATCCAAATGATCCTGATTTTAATATTGAATGCAGCGTCAAAAGGGCATACTAAAAGAACATCTACTGTCAGATATGGATGTTTCAGAAGCCATATCTTACATGACCCAGACAGTCCTAATACCTCTGGTATTTTATTTAATTTTAAGCTTTTTTAATTGATAAATAGTATTCTTACTAGTCTCTTTTCATAATGATGAATTTATTCTGCTTCTTCCATTAACCTTGATTGATCATAGATTTCATAGATCATTACCCAGTGTCGCACCAATTGTATGCTGATGACACCCAAATATACAAGTCTAGCCACCCAAATGAAGTTGATGTTACCATCCATGGAGTTGAGAAGTGCATTTCTGATGTGAAATCATGGATGACATGTAACAAGCTGCAGATGAATGATGATAAAACTGAGGCTATTCTGATCACAACACAAAGACTTTCTCATTCACATCCTTTACCTCAGACAAAATATATCAGCAACACCAACATTAAATTCTCACAGTCAGTACGAAACCTAGGCGTTACTCTAGACAGTACTCTCACATTGCACCAACATGTCATGAACATGTGCAAGGCTGCATATCTTGAATTGAGTCGCATCAGTTCCATTCGTAAATATCTTTCAGTTGATGCCACTAAAATACTTGTGTGTTCATTAGTACTTTCAAGACTGGACTATTGTAACTCAATTCTGTCTGGTTCGTCACAATATTTACTCCAGAAACTTCAAAAAGTTCAAAACACAGCTGCACGGATCATCTTTAGAGTACCTCAATCAGAGCACACCTCACGATTGCTCTGTACCCTACACTGGCTATCGATTTGATACAGAATCAAACACAAAATTTGTTCTCTGTGCTATGTTTCAATGACAGACTCCAGTCCAACATACCTATCCAGCCTCACCCATGTGTATACACCAGCTAGATCCTTACGCTCTTCTTCTGATAATCGTATACTCATTGTTCCCAAGGTGAAAACAAAGTCATATTGACAACGTTCGTTTGCACATCAGGGCCCGGCGACGTGGAACGAATTGCCCATTGAAATAAGACACAAAGACACAGTGGTCCCTTTTAAGAGTGCTCTTAAGACTCACCTGTTTCGACTGCAGGGACAAATTTATCGACCTAATTATGTTTTGTATCTTATATGTTTTCAACATGTTTTTATGTTTTCCAATTTCATTGTTTTTGTCATTTTGTTGTTCTGTAGTGTAGTCATATCATTATTGATGGTGTAAAGCGCTTAGAACTTCGAAAGATTAGGCGCTATACAAAGTCCTCATTATTATTATTATTATTATTATTATTATTATTATTATTATTATTATTATTAATTATTATTATTATTATTGACAGGTTTTCTCGTGCCTTGTATATGTCGTACCTTTGCTTGTAAGATATCATGTTTCGGGGGACACTTTTTACTTCTATTTGTATCCAACATTGCTCTTTTAGAATTTGTCAATACGGTCATTATATTTTAAGTTGCATCAAACATCCAGTATTGCCTAGCCTCTTGTTAGATTTGTATTACCCCAGCAATCTATGCTTGATTTCCACCAGCGACTCACTCACATTCTGACAGCCGAGGCTCTCTTCAATGTGTTTTAACTTGATTTTCAAGAATTAAAACTTCATAGTATGTTCGACATTTTTTACTTTCTTTTTTCCTGCTTTTTCTGAGCTATTTAAATCAAAATTGTAAATTGATACAAAGCCAACTTCGTTTAAAGCAGGCTGCAAATGACCGGAGTTGTTCAACAATTGATTGTAGTTGAAATTCAAAATAAACGGTAGATTTGTAAACCTTTGATTTAATCTTCTTATACAGCCATGATTATTAAATATAATTAGTTTCATTCAGTTAACATCAGAAATACCGTAAATCCAGCTTAATATGCCAGATTACAAAATCTGACAACTCTGCTGTCAATATCACTGCATGTGACCTTAGCCATAAAGTACCCACCATCTAAGTATAGCAAAGGGTTTATTGTTGTTTTGTTGGCTTAGCCCTACTTTTCAGCACACGATAGGCTTTACATGGCGACCAGTATACTGGTGATTGAAGAACCCGGTAAGAACCACCACAGGAAGCTACACATGCCTGTACTGACTGAGCCTGAGACTCGAACCCACGGGGACAGAGGTGAAATGGAGGTGATAAATCAATGCGAGCATTTTAAACCATTCGACCACCCGGGGCCCAACAAGGGATTTGTATTTGAAGATAATCTTAGTTAAAGAACGACGAGTATGTGTCGCATAGGTCTGTTTTGAAAGGTCTCGTTAACCAGACATCCATAGAAACTACTGATACATTTTGCAACTGTTAAATTTGTCGTCTGAAAATTAAGAAAATAGAAGCAATATATTGACAATATGGCAGCTGGTTTGCTGATTTCAAGGACAACTCCCAAAAAGTATTCTTGGTGGGGCTTATTTTTTGGGGAGTTGAGGGGTCGGTTTGTTTTCAAAAACAATTTTGTTTGAATTGAATATTATATTTAAAATAGCATACATGCCATTTTGATGTAATCGTTAATTCAATCAATTTGCGCTTATTACATGTAAGAAACTCGGATCTCGATTAATCTTTTTGAAATATGGATACCATTTTTTCAAGTTTAAATCAAAGTGCAATCAACGAATCGTGAATGACAGCCTTCTTTTTTATTTTTGGCCTTGCCTTAATAACCATTCTACACAGCTCCAGGTGCCCGCATTTTGTACTAAGAACCATATGATATTTGTCAAAACACAATTAACAGTCAACATCATCTACATGACACCAGTTCTGTTTATTAGGAGTTCCTTCGATTCCAAAAGGCAGTTGCTGATCGAATGAATACAGGTTTTATAAATGCAAATTCTTCCTATTTTGCCCTCTTGATAAAAAACCACGAAGTATTAAAAAGCTGTCGACAAAAGTGTAATGAGACACAGCAGCTATCAGACTCAAGAGCTGGCCTCGCGTGAACTCGTCTAAATAGGGGCCATTGAGTTCTTAATAATAATAATAATAATAATAATAATAATAATAGTAGTAGTAGTAGTATTGCCCTCTACAGTTAACATTAGTTCGAGTTAACTCGGTGTAATTCTTATTAAATAAAATAGCCAAATCAAAAAGTGCATGCAAAAAGACAGTAAACTCGGATATTAATTTGCATCAAAAATTAACAAGAAGTCTCAAAGACATTTTAGCTTTACGAGAACAAAAATCCTAAACATACATGTTGACAGCCACCCAATGAATTATAATTACAACAGACGATTGCAGTCATCATTTTTTACAATCTCTTATGCAGTCATCATTATTTACAAGCTCTTATGCAGCAATGATTGGTCATTATCTAATACTGAGCGGGACGAGGGAATAGGTTAGTTGGGATGGATATAAGTACCTTCGTTGAAATAAGAGAATGGATTTTGCTTTCTTTATAATTTCGTCAAGGTGAAATGATTATTAGTCTAGATTCAGCATTACATATATTATAGTATATTATATATGTGGTGAAATGATTACAACATTGTATAGTTATTATGACAGGGAATGTAGATACAGGGCGAAAATTAAATCAACAACCCAGTAGGAAAAGGGCAGACACTTAACCACGGATCGTAACCTTTTCTATCAAGTATCAGTACATGCTCATTTCCTGAAGCAATGAACTAAATCAAACTATGAACTTTGGATACATACTGGCATCAATGTAACCTCATTTATTTATTTATTTATTTATTTATTTATTTATTTATTTATTTATTTATTTATTTATATGTTTTCCTACTGTATCCAGATTGAACTGAGCTTTGCTAATTTTATATTCTTAACAAGATGTAACAGTTCGATGTTCAGCATAGTTCCCAATTTCAGTCGACGTTCATTCGGTTCCTGGGAGGAGTCACGCTCCGGAAAAAAATTATAATTAATCAGACGAAAACATTACCCGCGAGCGATCTAAACGTAGCGCCAGAGACAGGTCTTGTTGAATGAAAATTCTATCAAAAATATTAATTGTACATCTAGACAAAATAGAAACATTTATTCGCATTTCTTTCCACCAGCGGATTACAGAACAATGCCCTTACGGCAATGGTTGTGATTTGTTTTCCCCAGAAATACTGGTACTAACTATTATCTCAATGGAAGCTATTTTAATCAGTGCCATGCCAAAACACCGATGCCGCAACATAGTGCAGTTCAATACAAATCGGATATTCAACATTTAAAAAATATGTATATCTTGTGCAGAGTATAAATCGCCTAAAAGCAATGTTTTCAATGAAAGAAATAGCTGTTGTATGGTGACGCTTATAATTAAAGTGGTTAATATTTGAATATAAAGAATAACGATATAATCGTACAGATATGCAAGCATACGAATATTTCTAGTTAGTATTTTTGTTTTCGAAACACATTTATTTACATTTTATTTACCTTTTCATCAACACCATTATATTCTTGTCGATGGTTTCGGTGATTATTGCGTTTGTAAGTAGTGCTATCTGGACCGTTTTCGAGAAAACATGTCGTCAGCTTAGAATCTAAACATTTTAAGGACTTGAAAAAGGTTTTGTTTCTTTGTTAACTTATCAGCATGGTAATAAAAAAAATTAAACTGAAGCATATCGTCGGTTTGCTGTTTTATTGCTGGCACAGATGTCTTGGAAAGGATTGTATGTTATGAGGAGAACTTTAAGATTCCGTCCCGCAGGGAGAAGTGAAAAAAGATTTTACTTGCATGCCGCCATCCCTTAACCAGTCGTTTCTTGACACATTGCCCCACTCTCGCCAACTATCTTGTCTCCGTCTGATCAGTTCGGACACGTGCACGACACGAGTATCATACTAGCACGAGCAACTCGAAAGGATAGTTGTCATCTGCTTTCCCATTGAACGTGCGATTTCTCTCGGGCCATGTCAGAACATATGTCCAAATATTTCTCACAACATCTAGCTCAGTATTTAACGGTTCTCACGAATAATTTTTTTTTTTTTTTTTCAGATTAATCATGATGTTTAAGAGACTACCCTTGAGGTGATAAAATAACAAGTTCGTTTTAATGTCTTTTGTAATTGTATTATAAATCGCTGCTGGTGTTGAAACTGTTGTGACGATAATATGATCAAGTTTAACATTGATTTCAATGAACTTTGCGATTGCTGGTCTTGCGTCGCGATTTGTTATACTGTAATTTATTCTTAAACCAATAGACGCTTATAGCTTGGGTTTCTATTTAGAGAATATCATATTTATACGATTGTCTGTTCGCCTTGTTATATTTCCTTCTGTCATTCCAATTCAAAATTTAAAGTAATGAAGTACATATGTAAATATGTTCACATAGAAAATTTACGATTTTCCAGTAACCATAAAGAAACAGTGGCTGTTTAATCTGACCAAAATGGTGTTTGATAATTGATACATAACCTTTGATTCTTCATTTTATCTAATTCATCAAATAATTACGTGGGTTTTTTAAAATAAAAATTGCAAATGCGACGTTTGACTTTAATTGTGATATATCTTTGAGAAACAATTAACAAATTACATACTGGTATGTCTTCACTACGCTGTCAGTGTTGTAAATCTACTCTTGTTCTAGCCGGGTTTGGGCGCAGTAACGCAAGTGCATATTTGACACAACAAGCAAATGATTTTCTTTTTCCATTTGACTGCTTCCAGGATTAAAATAGTCCACAAACCTTTTCGACCAGATCTGTAATATCATTCCAACCGACATTATGTTTGCTTCTGAAGCCTGCTTCTTGCTTAATTGGGTTTAAGAGCTATTTATAAGCGTAATCTTGCACATTTACTTCAAATCAGGGAATGTAATGAGCATAAAATTAAAGGTCCAACTTTGCAAGACATTAGAAGCACACAAAAAGCAGTCGGTCAGCGCTTTCTCACATTCAGTCGTCTGACGGTTTACACGGTGTTTCTGCCTCGTTGAAATGCAGTGTTTTCGGAGTCTGTGTTGATTGAACATTGTTTCAACTTCTTTTACGAAACTGCTACAAAAGCGCTTGTTTGGCTACATATTTCAGCATTTGATCCTCCCGATATTCCTTTATCTGACGTATTCCCGATATTCCTTTATCTGACGTATTCCCGATATTCCTTTATCTGATGTATTCCCAACGTTCGAAGCTGTTGATCCAAGCGAAATGTAATGATACGAATATTTTTACAGGATGATTCATTCATACTTACCGTTTATTATCTTCTAAGAAGAAAAAGCTATTAATTCGAAACGGACATTTCATAAAGTTCGAAACTTATCTGACAACATGCAAAGAAAGGCAAATGCATATAACTACTTACACTGCATGCGTCTACCAAGAGAGTTATACTCCAGAATGAAGAAATATTTCAACTTACATAAAAACGCTAAAATTATGTTAAATATGTCATTTATAAACTTTAATTTATATGCTGGATTAATGGGATAACACTGAAGAAACTTTAAAATCCATCTTTCGTACACCCATTATGCCTTGCTACAGTACTTTATATATATATATATATATATATATATATATATATATATATATATATATATATATATATATATATATATATATATATATATATATATATATATATATATATATATATATATATATATAATTACCTTTAAAATATCCATGCTTACTTGCGTAAAGTGTTTGTTTTATCATATTTAAATATTTTTTGCTGTGCGCAGTCGGAATCATTCTAGAAAGTACGCGTAATAAAGTAACAGATATGATTAAAGCTATTAATGGCATTGCTTTTTCTAGTAATTACAAAAGTAGGTTGGTTTATTCAGTTTTAGTAGTTTATACAAATATATATATATATATATATATATCATAACTTAAAAATATAAATGTAAGTGTAATAAAATAGCCAGGTGAAATACGACACTTTTAGTTCCAGTTGCATCTATTGCACACCCCCACCCCTATACCCCCACCCCTATATTTGACACGGCATCACTTCTTTTCCGCTTCTTTTTTTTCCAAAGATGCGTTGTTATTATTGTTTATTAAAACTTTTATATTAGGAAAACATGCGATTTTCCATTTTCTTACTTATCAATTAAGTTTATCAAAATAGGATAATTTCAAATATTTGATCAAGTCCAAAACTCTTATATAATTATACATCTTAAGCAAAGGTAAATAAAATAGAAAAACGTACAGTGGAACAATTTAATAGAAATAAACTGTTTATCCATAGATATAATAAATCAAAGTTCAAATACAAAGGATATTATGTGACAGGCATGTTCATTGTAAGTTGTAAAGAACTGTATTTTTGATATAGAAAATTATTCTCCAGCTACGACTCACGTGCGGACTTATCATGGTTATTTTACTCCGTCGTATCCCATTTTCAGACTTCAGGGGTAACTGCTTAGGTGGAATAATTTGCATGTTTAAGGCAGAAGTAGTGTAGCTTGAATGTATTAAAAATACCAGTAATGAAACAAATAAACAAATTTATTTGAAACATTTATTATACGATTAGTTATGAAATTTAAATATTTTATCCTTTTGTAGTCAAATATCCCAATAAAACATTGGACTGTATGATGCCTACTGTTACGTTGAAAATGGTTCTAAAAATGAATGCCTTTTAATAAGAACACGAAATACATGCCATCTAAGAGGTATGTCTCTTAATGCAATCGGCACAATATCACGTCGTTCATAGCTTTTATCAAAGTTTTGCACTTCTGTGCTAGCTTCTTGAAGAAAACACTAGATATACAAATAAAAGAATATGGTGGTAAACTCGTCATTCTAGCTGGACCAAACTGTTCAAAAGAAAATGTTGAGGTGCCGAAGAACCGGACAAATTAGTTGATTTGATAGCGATGATTGCACTAGTTAGTGAATTGTCTCGATTATAGAAAACACCAATTGGCAAACTTTCATTTCACTTGGTCGTCGTCTCTCCGTGGTAACCTGCCGAGTGATGACACTCGCTGGTAATAGAGATGTTATATACACTTCTCTCCATCTTTTTTTCTTCACGATTTCTCTGGGGTCTCACACCGGGGGAGAAAACCAAACATCAAAGGGATCGGTTAATACGCATAGGTCAACGTGGTCCAGTGATCATTCTAGCATAATGGGATGGACACATCTTCAGATTGTTGCTGACCAAATCAAGAAAGAACTACCCAATCGCCCTGCTCTTGTGAATGTCCTTCCATGATATGATATGAATTCGACCATGCTATTTTTTGTTCATATTGTACTGACGCTCTCTCATTACGAAATGCCGTTGAAAGGAGTTAGAAGAATAGCCAGGTACAAGAAGGGGTTCAAGTGCTCTTGAAATACTCTCTGATGAACACCTGTGCAGCGAAAGAAATTCGACGTACAACGGTTTGTGGCTAATTGGATTGCTCGGACCCTCAAATTTTTCATGTTCAGTAGATTTCATCAAGGGACTGGTTTGGGCGTAATTATTACTAAAATGGCTAAAGGAAATTAACTTTGAGCATCAATCATGGCAGCGGAAAATTTCGGCAGCAATCAAATTAGAAGGTGTAAAAAATGCTCTCCAGACAGCCTCCAATCTTAGAGGACTTTAATTTGTTACATTAATATGACAAAACGTGTTAACTTTACTTAGTGATTTAGTAAAGATAATACACACACACACACACACACACACACACACACACACACACACACACAATTACAAGCATACATTGACATTATTGCTTTAAATACTGGTAGATTCAGAGGTTGTTGCCTTAGGAGTTAATAAAGTCTTTAAAAAAAGCTTATCTCATATAAGCACGATTTAATTTAATAAAGATGCATTTTTTTCGATTTAGAACATAAAACAATGATGTACGTGTGCAATACACATTCAGATAACATACAACAACGCAATCCCGGTACAGCATTCATTCAGATAACATAACACAACACACTACGTGTACAATATACATTTAAAAAAAAGATAAAACAACTCAATATGTGTACAGTGTATAGTATATATTCAGACAACATAAACAAAACGCAGTACGTGTACAATAAACATTCAGATAACATTAAAACAACACAATAAGTGTACAATACACATTAAGATAACAAAACAACGTAGTACGTGTACGTCACACATTCAAATAACATAATAAACGCAGTACGTGTAGAATACACATTCAAATAGTATGCCCGTTACCAATAACAGCAACAGTCTTACAATCTCTAACCCTTCCACTAATTTCTCATTTATCAAAATGAGAATGAGAGGTCTGGAATAGTGTAACAATAATTACACCGTCCACACAAGATTTTCCACTTTTATATACGTTGATGGAATCATCAGGTGATAAATTATACAGTACTCTCTCTCTCTCTCTCTCTCTCTCTCTCTCTCTCTCTCTCTCTCTCTCTCTCTCACACACACACACACACACACTCGTATATGTATGTATGTATGTATGTATGTATGTATGTATGTATGTATGTATGTATGTATGTATGTATGTATGTGTGTGTGTGTGTGTGTGTGTGTGTGTGTGTGTGTGTGTGTGTGTGTGCGAAACCCCTGTACTTTTTTAATGTGCATATACTTACAAATACTTGCAGGGGAAGAGTCTGGCATCCAACTTTAGAAGTATCATTTTTGTGAAAAACATACCCAGTTTAGGAAAACAAAACAACTCCTCCTCAAAGTCGAATTCTTCAATTAAGAAAAAATCTGCAGATCATCATTAACTTAGATTTCCAAAACTTTGTCAAACATGTTATTTCATTTAACTGTAATCACCCATGTAGGTCCATCTCAATAATCAAGTATGCAGTCTTGAAAGTGTTTAAGGAATTTGTTACTAGATGCATTCAGTGTAAAACTATAGTCAGTAGTAAGTTTTTAAGACAATAAACATGGTTTGGACTAAAACAATATTTAGCTGTTTGGCTGATTTTGGTTGGTTCAGTTGAATTTTGACACGAATATGTTGTGGTTTTTTTTAAGGAACAACCAAATCTACCAACACACCTGAACAACACAAGAAATAAAATGATGAACTAGTTCCCTGGTACCAGCGCCTTAAAAACTTCTTGTTTTCATGTTTATTACCCTCCCCCTCATTTACCCAACATTTTCACATGCATGCATTACGTTATACTTTGACTTAGAAATTGGTACTTTTCTGTCTTGGTGTCTCTGTCGATAGTCTGAGTTTTTTTAAATTTTCTTTCTTCTTTTTATAGATGTCTACCTTGACTTATCCCTAAACCATCCACAGAAATCTTTCCACCAATATCAACCATCCACAGAAATCTTTCCACCAATATCAACCATCCACAGAAATCTTTCCACCAATATCAATCAAACACAGAAATCTTTCCACCAATATCAATTAAACACAGAAATCTTTCCACCAATATCAATCAAACACAGAAATCTTTCCACCAATATCAATCAAACACAGAAATCTTTCCACCAATATCAATCAAACACAGAAATCTTTCCACCAATATCAATCAAACACAGAAATCTTTCCACCAATATCAACCAAACACAGAAATCTTTCCACCAATATCAATCAAACACAGAAATCTTTCCACCAATGTCAATCAAACACAGAAATCTTTCCACCAATATCAATCAAACACAGAAATCTTTCCACCAATATCAATCAAACACAGAAATCTTTCCACCAATATCAATCAAACACAGAAATCTTTCCACCAATATCAATCAAACACAGAAATCTTTCCACCAATATCAATCAAGCACAGAAATCTTTCCACCAATATCAATCAAACACAGAAATCTTTCCACCAATATCAATCAAACACAGAAATCTTTCCACCAATATCAATCAAACACAGAAATCTTTCCACCAATATCAATCAAACACAGAAATCTTTCCACCAATATCAATCAAACACAGAAATCTTTCCACCAATATCAATCAAACACAGAAATCTTTCCACCAATATCAATCAAACACAGAAATCTTTCCACCAATATCAATCAAACACAGAAATCTTTCCACCAATATCAATTAAACACAGAAATCTTTCCACCAATATCAATTAAACACAGAAATCTTTCCACCAATATCAATCAAACACAGAAATCTTTCCACCAATATCAATCAAACACAGAAATCTTTCCACCAATATCAATTAAACACAGAAATCTTTCCACCAATATCAATCAAACACAGAAATCTTTCCACCAATATCAATCAAACACAGAAATCTTTCCACCAATATCAATCAAACACAGAAATCTTTCCACCAATATCAATCAAACACAGAAATCTTTCCACCAATATCAACCATCCACAGAAATCTTTCCACCAATATCAACCATCCACAGAAATCTTTCCACCAATATCAATCAAACACAGAAATATTTCTACCAATATCAATCAAACACAGAAATCTTTCCACCAATATCAATCAAACACAGAAATCTTTCCACCAATATCAATCAAACACAGAAATCTTTCCACCAATATCAATCAAACACAGAAATATTTCTACCAATATCAATCAAACACAGAAATCTTTCCACCAATATCAATCAAACACAGAAATCTTTCCACCAATATCAATCAAACACAGAAATCTTTCCACCAATATCAATCAAACACAGAAATCTTTCCACCAATATCAATCAAACACAGAAATCTTTCCACCAATATCAATCAAACACAGAAATCTTTCCACCAATATCAATCAAACACAGAAATCTTTCCACCAATATCAATCAAACACAGAAATCTTTCCACCAATATCAATCAAACACAGAAATCTTTCCACCAATATCAATCAAACACAGAAATCTTTCCACCAATATCAATCAAACACAGAAATCTTTCCACCAATATCAACCATCCACAGAAATCTTTCCACCAATATCAACCATCCACAGAAATCTTTCCACCAATATCAACCATCCACAGAAATCTTTCCACCAATATCAACCATCCACAGAAATCTTTCCACCAATATCAACCATCCACAGAAATCTTTCCACCAATATCAATCAAACACAGAAATCTTTCCACCAATATCAATCAAACACAGAAATCTTTCCACCAATATCAACCATCCACAGAAATCTTTCCACCAATATCAACCATCCACAGAAATCTTTCCACCAATATCAACCATCCACAGAAATCTTTCCACCAATATCAACCATCCACAGAAATCTTTCCACCAATATCAACCATCCACAGAAATCTTTCCACCAATATCAACCATCCACAGAAATCTTTCCACCAATATCAATCAAACACAGAAATCTTTCCACCAATATCAATCAAACACAGAAATCTTTCCACCAATATCAACCAAACACAGAAATCTTTCCACCAATATCAATCAAACACAGAAATCTTTCCACCAATATCAATCAAACACAGAAATCTTTCCACCAATATCAATCAAACACAGAAATCTTTCCACCAATATCAATCAAACACAGAAATCTTTCCACCAATATCAATCAAACACAGAAATCTTTCCACCAATATCAATCAAACACAGAAATCTTTCCACCAATATCAATCAAACACAGAAATCTTTCCACCAATATCAACCATCCACAGAAATCTTTCCACCAACATCAACCATCCACAGAAATCTTTCCACCAATATCAACCATCCACAGAAATCTTTCCACCAATATCAACCATCCACAGAAATCTTTCCACCAATATCAACCATCCACAGAAATCTTTCCACCAATATCAATCAAACACAGAAATCTTTCCACCAATATCAATCAAACACAGAAATCTTTCCACCAATATCAACCAAACACAGAAATCTTTCCACCAATATCAATCAAACACAGAAATCTTTCCACCAATATCAATCAAACACAGAAATCTTTCCACCAATATCAATCAAACACAGAAATCTTTCCACCAATATCAATCAAACACAGAAATCTTTCCACCAATATCAATTAAACACAGAAATCTCTCCACCAATATCAATTAAACACAGAAATCTTTCCACCAATATCAATCAAACACAGAAATCTTTCCACCAATATCAATCAAACACAAAAATCTTTCCACCAATATCAACCATCCACAGAAATCTTTCCACCAATATCAATCAAACACAGAAATCTTTCCACCAATATCAACCATCCACAGAAATCTTTCCACCAATATCAATCAAACACAGAAATCTTTCCACCAATATCAATCAAACACAGAAATCTTTCCACCAATATCAATCAAACACAGAAATCTTTCCACCAATATCAATTAAACACAGAAATCTTTCCACCAATATCAATTAAACACAGAAATCTTTCCACCAATATCAATCAAACACAGAAATCTTTCCACCAATATCAATCAAACACAGAAATCTTTCCACCAATATCAATCAAACACAGAAATCTTTCCACCAATATCAATCAAACACAGAAATCTTTCCACCAATATCAATCAAACACAGAAATCTTTCCACCAATATCAATTAAACACAGAAATCTTTCCACCAATATCAATCAAACACAGAAATCTTTCCACCAATATCAATCAAACACAGAAATCTTTCCACCAATATCAATTAAACACAGAAATCTTTCCACCAATATCAATCAAACACAGAAATCTTTCCACCAATATCAATCAAACACAGAAATCTTTCCACCAATATCAATCAAACACAGAAATCTTTCCACCAATATCAATCAAACACAGAAATCTTTCCACCAATATCAAACACAGAAATCTTTCCACCAATATCAATCAAACACAGAAATCTTTCCACCAATATTAATCAAACACAGAAATCTTTCCACCAATATCAATCAAACACAGAAATCTTTCCACCAATATCAATCAAACACAGAAATCTTTCCACCAATATCAATCAAACACAGAAATCTTTCCACCAATATCAATCAAACACAGAAATCTTTCCACCAATATTAATCAAATACAGAAATCTTTCCACCAATATCAATCAAACACAGAAATCTTTCCACCAATATCAATCAAACACAGAAATCTTTCCACCAATATCAATCAAACACAGAAATCTTTCCACCAATATCAATCAAACACAGAAATCTTTCCACCAATATCAATCAAACACAGAAATCTTTCCACCAATATTAATCAAACACAGAAATCTTTCCACCAATATCAATCAAACACAGAAATCTTTCCACCAATATCAATCAAACACAGAAATCTTTCCACCAATATCAATCAAACACAGAAATCTTTCCACCAATATCAATCAAACACAGAAATCTTTCCACCAATATCAATCAAACACAGAAATCTTTCCACCAATATCAATCAAACACAGAAATCTTTCCACCAATATCAATCAAACACAGAAATCTTTCCACCAATATCAATCAAACACAGAAATCTTTCCACCAATATCAATCAAACACAGAAATCTTTCCACCAATATCAATCAAACACAGAAATCTTTCCACCAATATCAATCAAACACAGAAATCTTTCCACCAATATCAATCAAACACAGAAATCTTTCCACCAATATCAATCAAACACAGAAATCTTTCCACCAATATCAATCAAACACAGAAATCTTTCCACCAATATCAATCAAACACAGAAATCTTTCCACCAATATCAATCAAACACAGAAATCTTTCCACCAATATCAATCAAACACAGAAATCTTTCCACCAATATCAATCAAACACAGAAATCTTTCCACCAATATCAATCAAACACAGAAATCTTTCCACCAATATCAATCAAACACAGAAATCTTTCCACCAATATCAATCAAACACAGAAATCTTTCCACCAATATCAATCAAACACAGAAATCTTTCCACCAATATCAATCAAACACAGAAATCTTTCCACCAATATCAATCAAACACAGAAATCTTTCCACCAATATCAATCAAACACAGAAATCTTTCCACCAATATCAATCAAACACAGAAATCTTTCCACCAATATCAATCAAACACAGAAATCTTTCCACCAATATCAATCAAACACAGAAATCTTTCCACCAATATCAATCAAACACAGAAATCTTTCCACCAATATCAATCAAACACAGAAATCTTTCCACCAATATCAATCAAACACAGAAATCTTTCCACCGATATCAATCAAACACAGAAATCTTTCCACCGATATCAATCAAACACAGAAATCTTTCCACCAATATCAATCAAACACAGAAATCTTTCCACCAATATCAATCAAACACAGAAATCTTTCCACCAATATCAATCAAACACAGAAATCTTTCCACCAATATCAATCAAACACAGAAATCTTTCCACCAATATCAATCAAACACAGAAATCTTTCCACCAATATCAATCAAACACAGAAATCTTTCCACCAATATCAATCAAACACAGAAATCTTTCCACCAATATCAATCAAACACAGAAATCTTTCCACCAATATCAATCAAACACAGAAATCTTTCCACCAATATCAATCAAACACAGAAATCTTTCCACCAATATCAATCAAACACAGAAATCTTTCCACCAATATCAATCAAACACAGAAATCTTTCCACCAATATCAATTAAACACAGAAATCTTTCCACCAATATCAATCAAACACAGAAATCTTTCCACCAATATCAATCAAACACAGAAATCTTTCCACCAATATCAATCAAACACAGAAATCTTTCCACCAATATCAATCAAACACAGAAATATTTCTACCAATATCAATCAAACACAGAAATCTTTCCACCAATATCAATCAAACACAGAAATCTTTCCACCAATATCAATCAAACACAGAAATCTTTCCACCAATATCAATCAAACACAGAAATCTTTCCACCAATATCAATCAAACACAGAAATCTTTCCACCAATATCAATCAAACACAGAAATCTTTCCACCAATATCAATCAAACACAGAAATCTTTCCACCAATATCAATCAAACACAGAAATCTTTCCACCAATATCAATCAAACACAGAAATCTTTCTACCAATATCAATCAAACACAGAAATATTTCTACCAATATCAATCAAACACAGAAATCTTTCCACCAATATCAATCAAACACAGAAATATTTCTACCAATATCAATCAAACACAGAAATCTTTCCACCAATATCAATCAAACACAGAAATCTTTCCACCAATATCAATCAAACACAGAAATCTTTCCACCAATATCAATCAAACACAGAAATATTTCTACCAATATCAATCAAACACAGAAATCTTTCCACCAATATCAATCAAACACAGAAATCTTTCCACCAATATCAATCAAACACAGAAATCTTTCCACCAATATCAATCAAACACAGAAATCTTTCCACCAATATCAATCAAACACAGAAATCTTTCCACCAATATCAATCAAACACAGAAATCTTTCCACCAATATCAAACACAGAAATCTTTCCACCAATATCAATCAAACACAGAAATCTTTCCACCAATATCAATCAAACACAGAAATCTTTCCACCAATATCAATCAAACACAGAAATCTTTCCACCAATATCAATCAAACACAGAAATCTTTCCACCAATATCAATCAAACACAGAAATCTTTCCACCAATATCAATCAAACACAGAAATCTTTCCACCAATATCAATCAAACACAGAAATCTTTCCACCAATATCAATCAAACACAGAAATCTTTCCACCAATATCAATCAAACACAGAAATCTTTCCACCAATATCAATCAAACACAGAAATCTTTCCACCAATATCAATCAAACACAGAAATCTTTCCACCAATATCAATCAAACACAGAAATCTTTCCACCAATATCAATCAAACACAGAAATCTTTCCACCAATATCAATCAAACAGAAATCTTTCCACCAATATCAATCAAACACAGAAATCTTTCCACCAATATCAATCAAACACAGAAATCTTTCCACCAATATCAATCAAACACAGAAATCTTTCCACCAATATCAATCAAACACAGAAATCTTTCCACCAATATCAATCAAACACAGAAATCTTTCCACCAATATCAATCAAACACAGAAATCTTTCCACCAATATCAATCAAACACAGAAATCTTTCCACCAATATCAATCAAACACAGAAATCTTTCCACCAATATCAATCAAACACAGAAATCTTTCCACCAATATCAATCAAACACAGAAATCTTTCCACCAATATCAATCAAACACAGAAATCTTTCCACCAATATCAATCAAACACAGAAATCTTTCCACCAATATCAATCAAACACAGAAATCTTTCCACCAATATCAATCAAACACAGAAATCTTTCCACCAATATCAATCAAACACAGAAATCTTTCCACCAATATCAATCAAACACAGAAATCTTTCCACCAATATCAATCAAACACAGAAATCTTTCCACCAATATCAATCAAACACAGAAATCTTTCCACCAATATCAATCAAACACAGAAATCTTTCCACCAATATCAATCAAACACAGAAATCTTTCCACCAATATCAATCAAACACAGAAATCTTTCCACCAATATCAATCAAACACAGAAATCTTTCCACCAATATCAATCAAACAGAAATCTTTCCACCAATATCAATCAAACACAGAAATCTTTCCACCAATATCAATCAAACACAGAAATCTTTCCACCAATATCAATCAAACACAGAAATCTTTCCACCAATATCAATCAAACACAGAAATCTTTCCACCAATATCAATCAAACACAGAAATCTTTCCACCAATATCAATCAAACACAGAAATCTTTCCACCAATATCAATCAAACACAGAAATCTTTCCACCAATATCAATCAAACACAGAAATCTTTCCACCAATATCAATCAAACACAGAAATCTTTCCACCAATATCAATCAAACACAGAAATCTTTCCACCAATATCAATCAAACACAGAAATCTTTCCACCAATATCAATCAAACACAGAAATCTTTCCACCAATATCAATCAAACACAGAAATCTTTCCACCAATATCAATCAAACACAGAAATCTTTCCACCAATATCAATCAAACATCCGTCTACAACTTAATATCAATCAAACATCCGCCTACAACTTGTCTACGGCCTTAAAGAGGGCGACGTCAGTATTTCAAATAGCTATATAAAGATTAATATATATTATTTACAGAGGCCGTCCGAACACATAATTCCCACCGCCCAAGTGAACTTGAGCACAGAGGAGAAGATTTTAAAGTCAACAAAATGGTGGATTTTTATGTTAAATATTTTGATGAGATAATAAGATAACATTAGGCCAAACTTTTGAGATAATTGAGACGGTTCCCTCTCCACTTGACTAGATTAAGTGAAGGAACCAAGATACAAATAAAACTTATGTGATAACAACTAGCTTGGTCAAGTTTGGTCCATTGTCCATCATTGTCCCCTATGACGCTAATTATTTGAATCACTGGAGACGAATGGTCACCCGCGTAATCTATTTTCATTGCCTTTCAGCAAGAGCTCTCGTCTCTCTTCACTCGGCGCGGTTTTTTTCTTGTCTACTTGTTAACTATCTTGATCATGCGCTCTCGGTGCAGTTGTGTCTTGATGATAGGACAATATATAATGATTGACCATCGGCCGAAGAATGATGTTTGCATGGCTATGTAATCGCCCTCCTCTGGTTATTCAAACGTATCGACGAGTAGTCTTTTCCGTAACAAGTAGTTTTTCCGTAACAAAACTATTGGGGTTGTTTTGACAGAAAGCATGACCGAAAAATATATTCAACCCTGACATGTTTTAGGTTTTGCTCATTAGTCTGAAACCAAACTTTTGTTTATGTTTTGACAGTTCCTAAATGACGGCCATCTCTTTCAATAGGAAATGTCTTTGAAACGACAACTTAGATATAATCCTATATTCCCTGTCAGACTCTACTCCTATCAAATCACGTGTCCGTTAATGTCAACGGCATTACTTAACTGACAACACGAAGCTTTGTATGTCGCAAAATCTCTGCATCATTTAAAAAGTGTCAAACTACTCTTTCAAGACAAGACTAATAAAATTTGTACGTGATTATTGGTTTATGTGAAGAAGAAAGCAATATAAGCAAGAAAAGCGCACCTAAATGACATGGCGGATTTTGAATATTATTTTATTATCTGGGATGTGGTGTCAGTAAACAGACATAAATCGTGCGAATTTTGTAGTCAAACCAAAAGAAGGATATGGCAGGCGATGCCTTTTACTACGTTGTGTTCAGTAAACTAATGGAACATTAGACACCGAACATTTGTCTTAAGGGAACTTTTTTCTTCTTTTTTGTTTACCGTCCTTATTATTTAAAAAAAATAATTGTAATATGGTACATATAGACAGACAGGTATAAGATGCCTTTACCAACTTGGGAACATAAAATTTGGTTTTCACACAACGTACTGTTTAAAAAGGAAATGTAAAACCTCGACACCCTCTGAACGGAATCAGGGTCCGTACTTAACACGTATTGATAATTACATATGTATTATAAAGCTGTAGTCTAAATTACATATGTATTATAAAGCTGTAGTCTAAATTACATATGTATTATAAAGCTGTAGTCTAAATTACAGCACTTACACAACTGAAGTGTCTATCAAAAGGACAGATAAGATCTTTAACTGAGAAATTCCAATCTACTTCACATTTTTTCACGCGGACATCACATTTTTATATTCTCAAAATTCATACGACGATATCTCTAGAACAACTCAAAATTTGTCAATGCCGATAGCAAATTTCTAGCTATAACGTAGGTCAGTGGTTCCCAAACCCCAGGTCGTGAAGACGTTACGGTTTGTCCCCATTTTTGTAAGGGTTGTAAAACTTATCAGAATTTAGAAAGAGGCAAACTTATTGTTTAGGGTCGCGGACAAAAAATAAACTGGAAACCACTGACATATATATATATATATATATATATATATATATATATATATATATATATATATATATATATATATATATATATATATATATATATATATATATATATATATATATATATATATATATATATATATATATATATATATATATATATATATATAAGAGTTTTTAATTCAGAACGTGTTGCGAAGATTGTTAAGGTTCCTATGCAATTTGCTTAGTTTGGGGGGGGGGGACGTTTACACGATAAACTATACGAATAAAAATTATCATGTTTATAAGGTCATAACCATTCAATTTAATTGCAGGGGGGGGATGGCTTTATGCTCGACCTGTATTTTTTTGGTAAATTAACATCAGCTAAATCACACTTGCGATTCCTTTCCACATACAAATATGTTTAATTGTGTTACCAGTCTTGTACATTTCGTGTCTTATGAGACGAAATGCCATCGATATCCTGAAGGTATAGGATTAGTATGAATAACACGCTTGGGATAATCCCATTTACTTTCCTTCTTCCTAAAGATCGAAATTTACTTCATCAGTCTTTTTTGCGAGCACTAATTCCGTCTCTTGAGACCATTGTTGAGTATACAAGTATTGATGTTTGACGTAGAAATAGTATTTTATGATGTACTAGCAACATTATTATTTTACATTAGCTCTCAAACGCGAATCATCTCAGGGAACGGTACGTAAACTCCCGGGTATAAAATCGACGGCGTGGATGGTGTTTGTGGACATATGCTGGAACTCACAGAACAAAGAGTCTGTTATAATTAACATTCTGTTATTTCTTATGGAGCACACCTTAAAAGTATATTTTGTACAGCGATTATTGTAATCAGTGTGTGATTTTCCAAATTCTACCTTGACACTAAAACACTTGTGCTCTAAAGTCTTTACCGAGTACGGCCATCTCATATATGTCTGCGTGAGTTTGAGTCTGGATCTCATAATCTGTGTATGTAAGAAAGATTGCCGGTAGTTTCCCATGGGTCGGTGGTTCTTACGGGGCTTTTCTTTCTTCCTCCACCAGTAACTATCCGCCATGTATATCACCTATAACGTGCTGTAAAGTGATCTTAAATCCAGAACAACAACGATGTACCGATCTAGACGAATACTTTGACTCTGTTGATAAGTTCATGTTCTTTTATTAGAAAAATATGAATTTATTTATATTAAACAATTTGTATAAAAAAAATGTAATAATTTGTGCGAGAAATGGCTAGAAATTGGTTGTTTTCTTTTTTACTTAACGTAATTTAAAAACGCTTCCTCGTACATGACTTCAATGTCTCGTTAAAAAGTGTTTTTTCTTGTTGCAGTCTCTTGAAAATTATTACGAGCCAGTTTCACGACACGATCATTAACAATAATATTCTCTTGCATAACTTATACTTCATTTCATGTAGCGGTTAAAACACTTACAGTAATCCCTGCTACTCCCCAACCCCACCCTTTAAACATTTGCCAACCCCCAACCTCCACCCTTTAAACATTTGCCAACCCCCAACCCCACCCTTTAAACATTTGCCAACCCCCAACCCCACCCTTTAAACATTTGCCGCCTTTTAAACTTAACTCTGATTGCTAGGAGATGTGACTTCTTAGGTAGGTTCAAACAAATTATTGGTGATTAGTTTAATATGATTCAAGGTGCCATGAGCAATGTCAGGCCCAAAATTGAACAAAATAAATGTTCCTAGCTGTACGTTTCGAGCGACTTTGCACATTTTTTCCAATGCAGACTTATGTCATGTATACATGATTGGTTTCTTTTGCGGTATGTTCATTCAACACCTTAGCATACATTTCATAATAATCGTTATGTCGTTTGTTTCTAGGCATTGCCAACAATGTTTCGACGAGAATATGTTATTTATGCTTTGGATGTGTATAATAACTCTACTTCTGAAATATGAAAGCCAAATCGTCTCGTTCAGTATGGAATGCGTAGCTTCATTTAGTGTAACCTAAATTGGTGGACACATTAAATTCCTTTCTGTAAGAGTCTACCAAAGTCAACAGAGAAAGATCATTTACACTATATTTTGAATTGGATGCAATAACTAGCTTTGAGATAAAAGTAAAAGTCAATTATTCAATCAGAGATTGTTTATTGGAGAGGGGGGTAGATGAGCTTGAAAGATATCGCTAACATGTTATTGTCTGTGTCATGCCAAGACAACTGGAGTCAAGTGTATATCCCAAGGACACAGAGGCAGCCGACCCGGATTAGCTAAGCTACGACGGCCATTGAAGTCAGCATGCCATTTACATTTCCTGTAAATATTGTCCTTAAGGTGTAAATATCTTGATTTGCGACATGTTTTTATTTATATTGTCCTTAAGGTGTAACTATCTTGATTTACGACATGTTTTTATTTATATTGTCCTTAAGGTGTAACTATCTTGATTTGCGACATGTTTTTATTTATATTGTCCTTAAAGTGTAAATGTCTAGATTTAAGACATAGTCCTAGATACGTTGTCCTTAAGGGGGCGCTCTACAGATATTACGAACTTCTGAGAACGAGGTGGGTGTAAGGTGAATTTGTTTACATTGCAACATGCACAATGGAAAGAATGTTTATTTACCTGTATGCTACCTTAATGTATTGTGGATGCAATTGTACTTGTGGAAATCGTAAATGATCTGAGCACACAGCTATCTAACATAAATAAATGCTCCCTTGTACCCCCCCCCCCATCAGCCTAAATTAGTCTAATGTACACTAGTTTTAGCAGTTATTAAAATAGGGAAAATAAATTTTGCGAGACCAGACGATAATAGCTTCTGAAAGTGCAATAAATGAATTAACAAATACGTAAAACGTGTTTCTAAAAAAAAAAGGTTATCGGCTCTTTTCAAAATAATTTGCATCTGAAGTCCAGCAAGTGAAAATGACCGAGCGGAGTTTGCAGATTTTTTTAGAGGTACACCTTTGTAGTAAAGCTCAGTTGTATATTATATAGCCCATATTACACCCTTCATATACCAAAATAAAGGGAATTAAAGGTTCTTTGAATTATACGTAAGATATACAAGGTCCTTTTTAAATAGCCAGTACAGCCAATTAGGACCACCGCAGAAACTTTTCTTTAAAATTCTAACCCTATGAAAAATACAAAACTGGTGAGCGCAACCAAAGGTGTAAATATCTTGATTTACGGCATGTTCCTATATATTTTGTCCTTAATAGCGTCCATAGCAACGTGGTTATTCTCATTTAAAAGTAAAGAACAAATTATTATATTCACTAGATTCGGTTAAATTTAATATATATATATATATATATATATATATATATATATATATATATATATATATATATATATATATATATATATATATATATATATTCATATTCATGCGTGTGTGTGTATGTACGTAAAGAAAAACTAATAGGTGTTATGCAGTCTTGCCGAGTACGTCATGCTTACCGGAAGTATCATTGTCAGATGACACTGACATATTTGGATATGACTCTTGTCTTTGTATCAGAATTGCTAACCACGATTTTAGCAAGTAAATTTCATTTGCACGGAACAAACAATGAAATTAAAACGACAGATAAATCCGAAGAACCTCATCTAGTGTATAATCAACTGTTCATTATGAGAAATATAAATATGCATAGACTAATTGAAAATAATCCTTTGTTTCTAAAATTACGTGTATGTTCATATCATTGGAAATATCAATATTTTGATTCCTTAAACAGTAAATAATTTAAGTAAATAACTGATGACAAATAAAGGTAATGTTGTTTATTTCCTTTTTAGATGAAAATTTGTATTTAACAATTCTGGTTACGAGAATTCTGTTGTTTTCTTGATACATCCATTAAATTATTGTATTGTATATATTCAGATATCAATATTTCCATTTAACGTAAAAAGAAAAATGCTAAATCAAAATTTTCTTGCCAGAAAGATGTTTAATAAAAGCTGTTGTTTTTTCTTTTTTTTGCATTTGTCGGAGGATTTCCGAAGTCATCCTGGAGGGAGAGGGTAGTAAATCGAGTGCTTCAATCCTATCGCAATCGGTCTTTTCAGTTGGTTTAACATTGTTAATGCTTTCGCACAATTAATGGTCCTTGTTTTCCCACCGTCGTTTAATGTATATCTTTATTAATTAGATTATATTGATTGATTGATTGATTGATTGATTGATTGATTGATTGATTGATTGATTGATTGATTGATTGATTGATTGATTGATTGATTGATTGATTGATTGATTGATTGACGGATTGATTGGTTGGTTGGTTGGTTGGTTGGTTGGTTGGTTGATAATATATACGTGCCTCAAAATAAAAAGTTAAATACTTAAAGAATCGAATCCTCCCAGGCTCCCACCCATAACTGGACATTTTGTACATGGCAGACAGCTGGTTGCCAAAGTCAAGGTGTTTGATTAAAAACTTTCGTCACACGCTCGTGCAATAGTAACACTGCGTTGAACGCGCAGCGGGTAGCGTCGCCGGGACAGTTTCGTTAACCGTTGATAAAGTGCTCACCGTTACACAATCCAGGTTTTAGAAGGAACTGATGCATGTTGATCCCACATAAGTAACAATGGCCTGAAATCAGTCTTCACAATGGGTCATTATTATGGCATCAACATTTTTTTCGCTAGGGAGACTACTTCCACTTTCTAGCATATTAAACGTATTGTTTGACTCGTATATAGGTGTATATATCTGTGTGTTACATAAAATAATGTCTACGCAATGTCATTGCACATAAATGCCTATAGCCTCTGGGTGTCACGTAAGATGTAGCTCTAAGCTTTTCGCTCACAGTGCATATATATATATATATATATATATATATATATATATATATATATATATATATATATATATATATATATATATATATATATATATATATATATACAAAATACAAAATTCAAGGCCAATAAATGGCAAGATTTATTAAGCAAACTAAACCGTTCTTGAAAGAAATTAGTGAAGTTCAAGATTATGATTATTATTATTATTATTATTATTAGTAGTAGTAGTAGTAGTATTATATATATATATATATATATATATATATATATATATATATATATATATATATATATATATATAAAGCTGTAGTGTTGAAGATAAACTACAATGAATAGGATGTAACGTGTATGCAACGTCTAGTTTACAGGGGGAAAAAATACTAAAGAATATAGAAACAGACTATACGCCTGCGATTTTCTTAAGAATCCCTTTCTAGCGGCAAGTTGACATTTTTGATAGCAGACTACTTTTGTATTTGTAGGAAAAGTTCTTGCAAAATTGGAAACTTGGATTAAAATGCAGCATTGTTTTAAAGTATAAATGTCCATCTGTTATATAATGTATTGATTTGTTTGCTTCTAAAGATAAAAGTAAATAGACTTTTCTGCGTTACATGTTCAAGAACGTCATGGAGAGGATATTCATGTTGACATTTTGAAATCACATTTTCAAATGCATTTAGGGCAGAAATGTGGGATATTTTTTTACACTTTATAAATATAACTCCTTTAATTAAAGAACGATCGTTCTTTCTTGATAAAAATTGGATATGCGACCAAAACCAACACGTGATACAATGTCTATATGTATATTGTACAAACGCACAGAATTGGACGATATATGAGTTTGTTACATTTTAAAGTACGGCTGTATTTCTTAACATTGGATATGTGTGATAGAGATCTGGTAATAAGTGAGGGGAGCTGAGTGGTAAAATCTGATTCACTGGTAGAGTCTAACACATATGTATCTCATTTAGATAGACAGATAATCAGCTAGACTGAAATCTATGACAATAAAGTTTCACCGGACAAAATAGCTGGACATTTTGTGAGACATTTTGTTTCTAAATGTCTGTCTTCATATAAGATGATAACACAGCAGTTGCTAATACTGCAACATCTGCAATTTACTAAAAGAAAAAAAAAACGTTTGCAACAAAAAATCTCTGGTAAAGTAGAAAGACTCAATTTTGTCTTTAACCAGTGTATTTGATTTATCACGACCTACCTTTGTAAGACGAATGTTACAAGTTAGATAATGTTCGCTACCTAGTTAAGATATCGGAAATAAATGTAAAGAACTGCATGTAAAAAATTGATTTAAGCAGTGTTGTACATTTTATGCACACAACTCAGATTGTACATCTTTTCTATAGCAACGCTCATCTCCTATCTTCCAGAAACAGACGACATCAAGCGAAGTGCTTCATGGCAAATTAATTGTAGTTGCGCGTGCTGTCACGTCCGGGATGATTTCCGTCTTCTTTAAACTTTGTGCTTTTACGGCTTGAATTGGATAATACAAATTTCCGTTCGACCCATGTTATATGCAGCTTATTGAACTCCATTTCTCTTTCAATGCTGATAGTTTTATGTGTACTCTCATTCCACCTTCTGTGCATTACTAACATGACGCATGGGAAGAGTAACCAAAGAACAAGTCTGGAATTTCATGGCCATCCCTAATATGATGTAAATATCATGGATGGTTTAAAACAAAACTTTTGTAAAATACTTATTAGGTGCAAAATCACTGCTAAGAATGCAAATTTGTTGTGTCGCTACAGTTAACTGATCTAGGAATGGTTAGTAAAAGAACATAGGGAACGTGTCAAAAGCACATTTATTTGCAACGGGGAAAAGGAACAAAATGTAAGATATGACTGTTCTCTGACACGCTCAATAATCGTTTTAGTTTATCACCCCAGATAACGTTTTCAAGCCTGGGGATCCATGGATTCGCTGTTCACAACAGTTGCATATCTAGAATCACTTGTATTTATTAGGTTGTAAATTATAACATACGGTATATCAAATCGATATTCACTATTCTCTGAGGTCTAAATAATACAACAATTATAGAAGAAAAAAAAGGATAAGAAAATAGCAAGCCGCGAAAATGCACAAGACAATGGAGTTTTTATTTGTTGTTGTTCTGTTTCGAAAATAGCGAGGCAAGATTAATAAAATGCGCAGATTTTCTAATAATTAATTTTATTGTGGGGAAAGAGTCTATTCAGTATACCCAAATTCTAGTAGAATTTTAAAATTTGATTAGTTTTCTTCGCGACATAATATCCCAAAAGATAATACATTTTTAAAATTTCAATCAGACCATGTGAATTCAGCTTATTTATTGTCTTACTGGCGTTAATAGTTATAAGACGTCAAGAATAAATATAAGACTATATCATTTAATAATCTTAATTAGAAATAAAAGTAGCCTTTAGGAAAAAAATGTAATATAAAGAGAAATCAATCAATTTTATTTGGGTCTATTTGAAAACATAATTTGTACCAAACAGAATTAGGCAGAAAATGACTATTAATATTTTAATTCGAATATGGGTCGGTATACAGGGCGAAGTAATTGAAGTGGCACGTTCTGGTTGTATCTGCATCTGATAATTTTTGTAAAACTATCACTAATTGGTCTAAAATAATAATTAATATTAGTTATTAAGTTTGTAATAAATAGAAGACTAAAAAAAATGTCTGATGCATCCTTAATTGTCAGAATATTTTGATGTTTTGTGTTTTTTTTAAAAATCTTGTCCGTGTATATGTTTGCATGAGTTATCTAACATTGAAAAGCGCTTAGACCATGCAAAGATTAGGCATTGTACTATGTTTAATTTAATAACAACAATAATAATAATAATAATAATAATAATAATAATAATAATAATAATAATAATAATAATTATTATTATTATTATTATTATTATTATAATAATAACAACGACGACGACGACAACGATAATAATAATAATAATAATAATAATAATTATTATTATTATTATTATTATTATTATTATTATTATTATTATTATAATAACAACGACGACGACGACAACGACGATGATGATGATAATAATAATAATAATAATAATAATAATAATAATAATAATAATAAGTAGTAGTAGTAGTAGTAGTAGTAGTAGTAGTAGTAGTAGTAGTAGTAGTAGTAGTAGTAGTAGTAGTAGTAGTAGTAGTAGTAGTAGTGAACCAAGAATGGTCTGCTGAGGTAGCAATCCACTGTAATTAATGTTTACTTCATATTTTTGCACTGTTCGTAACGTTTGACACAATATTATCCACTATCCTCATGTTTTTACACTGCTCTTAACTTTTACCACAATTGTATCCACTATAGTGTTAACTTAATGTTTGTACACTGTTCTTAACTTTTACCACAGTTTTATCCACTATAGTGTTTATGTCATAGTTTACATTATTCATGACTTTTGACATACAAGTTATTGTTTCTTTCATATTTTTTTTGCACTATTCATAACATTTGTCTCAATAGTATCCATTATTATCCACAATAATGATTTTATTTTAAATTCTACATATGGCAATCATTCCAGTCTATTGTTGTTTTTTTTAAATGTAAAACAAAAACATTTTACTTCTGAGAAAATGTCATTGTTTCTTCCATTCCAGTGTCGTACTACTGAAACCTTCCATAGAGCATGTGCAACTTCTTCAGACTGTTCTTTCCATGATAATCCAGTTTAACTTCAACTCTTTTATTTTTCTTTATCTTCATCTTTTCTGGACTGCATTTTCAGTATATATTTATACTATTTTACAAGACATGCTTTATTCATATAATGGGATGCCAACAGTGCTTTGTTTATAATGGGCAGCATAAACTATCTCGATCAAATAATAGCTCAACGCCCTATTGGCTGCAGACAATATCAAACTGAGGCTCGCATATGTAGACACTATTTCTTCTGGTCTCTACAGGGGTGACTTCTTCAATGGAGCTCGAACAACATACAAACTAAAAGCACGGGTACATCTAACCCTCGGTTAATGTAATGCAACCGTGAAACCACACCAACCCATAATTATGTCAAATGTTATAAGGCGCCGTAGCAGACAAAAACTGGTCCAATCAGAACGTTGCGTTTGAAATTTAATGTCGTATGTCCAAAATTCCAATTTCACGTGTTATATCACAAATGCTTGTCGTTAAAGTTCCATTTTCTACGTCAATCTTTTAGACTTTATCCGTTGAATTAAAAGTAGTGGTTGAGAGTTATATTTTCTATGAAAGTTCAATGTCAAGCTTCTAGAATTCCTAATTTACGTATCGATTCAATAAGTTGATATTAACAGTTCCATTTCATATGTGAGTATTTATTTTTCATTTCTTAAATTACGTAGCACGCGTTCAAAATTCTATGTCCAGTGTCGAGTTTTTTTTTTTATATTGCATCTTCTGAATTACTCGGTGGTGGTTGGACATTTTATTGTGCTTGTCAGAATTGCTATTTTTGTATAGTGAATTGATATGTTGGTGTTAAAAGTAACATTACACAATGTCCACTTTAACAATCAAAAATAATATCGAGCATTAAGATACATCATTTGTAAATTCAATTATGAGGCGCAATTACATTTCATGCATTTACAATTTGAAATTTACCATACATATGTCAAGAATTTCAATGAACGTCTTCGCTAGAGGTCTCACTCGTGCACGGACTGCTTTATTTTTAAACAAGACGACTGCTTCTCGTTGCTGATGAAATCTACATACTCGCCAGATGAAATGAAACTTTCATCACAAACAGTTACATAAAACGTGTGAATTGAGGACTCTCACCATATGAAATGAAACTTACATCACAAACAGTTACATAAAACGTGTGAATTGAGGACTCTCGCCATATGAAATGAAACTTACATCACAGTTACATACAACGTGTGAATTGAGGATTCTAAACATATGATATTGAAATTTCAACCACTGCTGTGTAATTCAAAATATACAACGTAAAACGTCGCCATGGGAAACAGACCTTTAAACCACCACTGTATAATTCAACATATAAATCTAAAATCTGATTCTTGAAAATGGAACTTTAAGGACATGCAAATTTATCCAACACTCGATATTCGATTTCTCGACATACGACATCGAAATTTCAACTGCAGCTTGCTTATTGGACCAGTTATTGTCCGCTACGGCGCCTCATACAAACATGGTAATAAACCCGCTTGGGCCGCTTGATTCAAAATTAGTTTAACAGTCGCCAATCAGCTGAAAGGAACCTGTAATTTTTTCGTTCACCAATACCGCACACTCGAATAAATACGATATACGTATATTTGTACGTACATAAAAATGATAAAAGTACATGTATTTAACTTGATCCATGATCAAAATGATGTAGAATATTTATACCACTCTCAACATCTACTACACCGAGGTTCGTATTGTTCCAACAAATCATGCAGGTATCGTATAATTAAATATTAATGTTAATGAAATTACCAGGCAACAAGATAAACAATGAAATATCCAAAATAACAACGTATAGAACAATATAAAATTAATAAACAAGTGTCTAGGAAACCACCTCTCTTCTGTCTGCTCTTACAACTCTCCCTATATACAGACTCATTGACAGCATTTATACAACTAAACTATGATTACAATTCAGATTAGAACCTCAAAAATCCGGGATATGCATATGGTCTAAACGTGACCATCAGAGGCGTAGCTGGGGGGGGGGCAAGGGGTTCATATGTCCCCGGGCGCCATACTAGTGGGGACGCCAAAATGGGCTTTGAAATAGGTTGTAACGGGTAATGGTGATTTTATTAATGAAAATAATGGGTTTCAGAGTTGAGGGGGGGGGGAATGAATATTGTCCCCGGGCGCCAAACACTCTAGCTACGCCTCTGGTGACCATTTAAAAGAGTCTCCCGCTTTATGGCCTCAAATAGATATTATGAGGTAGTCTCAACATCCAAAGACTATCAGGCCCAGCGACACAATGTTGCAAATAAAGTTATTTACTCTAAGTCAGATCCTTAAATTAATAACATTATAAGGTAGTCAATACCCAGACTATCAAGCCTCGCAGCACAAGGCTGCATCATAAACTAAGCCATAAGAACTATGGCCTATAACATGATTTAGATGGTCAAACCTGACCATCTAGCAAGACAGCTGACGCTGCAATAAAAATTCAGACAATTACCTTAATTACTCTAAAAACTATATTTTTACGTTGAATAACTACCGAAGCGAGAATAGGTTGTCATATGAGGTTGTATACTCTACTTTAATAACAGCACAAAGTATTCCAAATTGTTAAGGAAGAACACGGAATGGACACGACGGGAGGAGGCAACATCAAGATGGAGGAACAACAACAAAAGCAAGACACCCAAGAAGGACACAGGGATTCACCAGAAGAAAGAGGGAACTACGGTTACACCCTGTAACACTCCATCAAAAAGCCCTTTTAAGGGCTATTTATACTTACAGAGTTTCCTTTTGGCTCAGAAACTCTATTCGACAATCTCGTTCTTCAAAATCAAACTTGATCATTTTTGGCTCTCCACCATCAAAATTTTTTCGTTCACCAATACCGCACACTCGAATAAATACGATATACGTATATTTGTACGTACATAAAAATGATAAAAGTACATGTATTTAACTTGATCCATGATCAAAATGATGTAGAATATTTATACCACTCTCAACATCTACTACACCGAGGTTCGTATTGTTCCAACAAATCATGCAGGTATCGTATAATTAAATATTAATGTTAATGAAATTACCAGGCAACAAGATAAACAATGAAATATCCAAAATAACAACGTATAGAACAATATAAAATTAATAAACAAGTGTCTAGGAAACCACCTCTCTTCTGTCTGCTCTTACAACTCTCCCTATATACAGACTCATTGACAGCATTTATACAAATAAACTATGATTACAATTCAGATTAGAACCTCAAAAATCCGGGATATGCATATGGTCTAAACGTGACCATCAGAGGCGTAGCTGGGGGGGGGGGGGGGGCAAGGGGTTCATATGTCCCCGGGCGCCATACTAGTGGGGACGCCAAAATGGGCTTTGAAATAGGTTGTAACGGGTAATGGTGATTTTATTAATGAAAATAATGGGTTTCAGAGTTGAGGGGGGGGGAATGAATATTGTCCCCGGGCGCCAAACACTCTAGCTACGCCTCTGGTGACCATTTAAAAGAGTCTCCCGCTTTATGGCCTCAAATAGATATTATGAGGTAGTCTCAACATCCAAAGACTATCAGGCCCAGCGACACAATGTTGCAAATAAAGTTATTTACTCTAAGTCAGATCCTTAAATTAATAACATTATAAGGTAGTCAATACCCAGACTATCAAGCCTCGCAGCACAAGGCTGCATCATAAACTAAGCCATAAGAACTATGGCCTATAACATGATTTAGATGGTCAAACCTGACCATCTAGCAAGACAGCTGACGCTGCAATAAAAATTCAGACAATTACCTTAATTACTCTAAAAACTATATTTTTACGTTGAATAACTACCGAAGCGAGAATAGGTTGTCATATGAGGTTGTATACTCTACTTTAATAACAGCACAAAGTATTCCAAATTGTTAAGGAAGAACACGGAATGGACACGACGGGAGGAGGCAACATCAAGATGGAGGAACAACAACAAAAGCAAGACACCCAAGAAGGACACAGGGATTCACCAGAAGAAAGAGGGAACTACGGTTACACCCTGTAACACTCCATCAAAAAGCCCTTTTAAGGGCTATTTATACTTACAGAGTTTCCTTTTGGCTCAGAAACTCTATTCGACAATCTCGTTCTTCAAAATCAAACTTGATCATTTTTGGCTCTCCACCATCAAAATTAAAAACCCATTTAACCTGACATTGACCAACCTACCCATGTCATTTGACATACCTAGTTTACAAAATTTATAGGGAACACACCAAATGTACACTCTGTACTAGACAAAAATTAGAATGTTAAGATGATTAGGAAAAAATATAACTTGAAAGATTGACTCATTTGCACAGGTGGCTTACACAATATCGGTGTAGGGTGTCCACTAGCAACAACTGGACTCGATTTGATAAAGCTAGGGCGTGCCAGTTCACAGATCCTTTTCCTCTGCCAGACATTAACACCAGCAAAAGACTAGACGTGAAAACCATTTTTCACTAGTCATCATTTGGTGCCATTGCACCTCTAGCACTGCAGCTTCCGATAGGTTGATAGGGTTGAGTGCGTGGCTGTTCTATTCCCACTCCCCTAGGTCTCTCATTCATGTCGATAGCCCCTTCTAGGGGCGCGACATGACGACCAAATTAATTAGCATACTTTGTATGCATAAATGCCTGTGGGGATGTGGCACCATTCCTTCCCCTCGGGAAAATCTAAATTACTACCATACTAATTGGTAGTGTAAAATAGTGAACATATGACCCTTCGTGGCCGGTTTCACTTAAAACCTTAAATACTACTAATTTCTTCCAATCTATTTAAGAACTGACACGGAATTACTAGACAACACTTTACTTTGCGTAATCGTTTAGTAGCGGTGATTCGACATTATAAACCTGCGTTCAGTTTGACTCCTTATCTCACCTTTTAACAATGCCAACAATGCCATCCCATCTTCTGTTGAACATTGCCAAGCTCGTGCCTTCTTAATATACAAGTGAAACGGGTTAAGTAGAATACCGCTATCCCATTGGTCCATTAAGTAGAATACCGCTATCCCATTGGTCCACCCAAAATGATCTTCTCATATCTAGTTCACCAACCTAAGTTAATATGTCATATTTTGTTTCCCGACAACTTCAAATCACCACACGATGATATTACGACACAAGTACTTTCATAGCGGAGAAGAATTCTCACGATATTCCCATCTTGTTTGCAATCATTTTACAATTATAATAGTTTGTAGAATGCTATAGGTTTAGACTAATTAAACTATTATTCTTATTAAATAGTTGTCCTTACAAGCACTAGGCCACTTTTGCAATATTAAATTATTTGTACGCTGTTTCCTTTTTAAAATACACTTTTTAAAATTTCATTTATGGATCAGGTGTTGTAACAACGAATATTGCACTCTGGTTCATTTCTTGTTAAAACAAAGTGTATATGCAGCATTGACTACAGAATATATGTATAGTTGATACGCTGTATCAATGAAATACCATTTGATGTATACATTTTACATTAAAGGAAACGAGACCTGTTAAGTTTGCTCTTAATGCTACATGTATACAACAAGTGGTATATCGTTGATACAGCGTAATACTGTACATATATTTTATTTATATCGCATACAAATACACTTATTTGCATTGTGAACGGAGTTAAGACTTACTACGGGCAATTGTGTATTTACATAGTGAATGAACTCACATTCCTGTCGCGCGTATCCGCTTCAAAATGTAGTTCTGTGCGTTTTGGGTTAATCACAATCACTTTTGCATATTGATATGTTGATTATTCTCTTTACTGCGTTTATATTGTTACTGACATTGATTAAATCAATATGATACACACTTATGATTTATAAATGAAGTTGGTTTTGATGAAGAAATTAGAGCACTGCAAAACACATCGTGACATTCTTAAACACTGAAATGTCAGTCATTCACGTACACGCGCATAGAATTTAGTATCGAATAGATAATTAGCGAAATGATTAAACATCAAGAGATAATTAAAATAATTTAATATATTTTAAGTTAACCCCTTCATGATACGGTTAACGTAAAGCTTACACCAAATATTGCAGACCTTATAGCCCCCCCCCCCCTTCACTCTCTCTCTCTCTCTCTCTCTCTCTCTCTCTCTCACACACACACACACACACACACACACATGCCTATTATAGGACTTGGTAATTCCCCTTTTGTGAGGTAAAAGTCTCAGAGTGACTTTACGTGTTCATATCATTTTTGTTTCATTGCAGTCACATAGACAAAAAGCAGGGCTAGAGCGTCTTTTGCTATGTATGTATGTATGTATGTATGTATGTATGTATGTATGTATGTATGTATGTATGTATGTATGTATGTATGTATGTATGTATGTATGTATGTATGTATGTATGTATGTATGTATGTATGTATGTATGTATGTATATTTCACAGGACCTCTGCAACACGGAAATCATAGGGTGACAAATACAAAAATAAAGTTCTTCAAATTTCAAAACGAAACAGAAACCATTACAAATAAATGGAGCACAACAAGAATTAATATATAGATGCTAAAGATGATACAATTATGTAATAGAAATATAAAATAAATACGAGACAAAGGAAAAACATGGAAAATTCGTCAAAGATTGACTTGTATGGTTACTTGGATTACGGCATAAATTGCATTCGGAAGGCAATAAAGAAAAAATGTTTAATGGTATATAAAGTATTTATTATAATATCAAATCATGTGTCTGTGTAAATATCAAATCATGTGTCTGTGTAAATATCAAATCATGTGTCTGTGTAAATAATTATTGTTCGGGATGGGGGCGGGGTGCTTTTTTCTCGTGTTAAAAAGGCTTCAGACAAGGGTAAGATTTTTCTCCATTTTTTTGTTGTTCTCCTTATTTCTAAATGACATAGAATCTCTTTATTAGTAAATGGGTGTAGAGGATACGCTATACCTTCCAAACATACTAACCTTGTATGTTAAATAAGTTGCTCCAATACGCCGATGACACTGTTCTTGTCGCAAATAATTATGATGACACTGTTCTTGTCGCAGATAATTATGTTGACATGTAACATACTCGTGATATGTTTAGTAGATGTAACGATAGTTGGAAATTTAGTCACCCTACGAATTTAAGATAAGCAATGTTGTTATTGATTGATGTTGATGAATATTATTACTTAGGTCTTATATTTCACAAGAACTAAAAGAGTGCCAAACCGAGACATTATTGCAGTAATAGCTCTAATAATCAGGGAGAATTAATTGTTGACGGACTTTTTGTTTTCAACGTTTTTTTGAATAATAGATAAAAAGAGTCAGCAAAGATAAGCATCATATATACTGAGACTCAAGCTTGAATTAGGTCAAATATGCATATATTAAAAACTCATTTACACTTCAGGGATTAATTAGACATCTAATTAATTCAGGTAACAATCAATTAGTATTTTATTGATTTTAAAAATGTGTTCGAATATACTGCAATATAACTGTTACAGTTTAAATTGTTTAAAACGGGTACTAGAGGTCTAATACTCGGCATAATGCAATCCATGTAACTACTCTGTGTAACGAAATTAAATAACGATCTGTTGTATGAATTCTATAGTAAAACTGGTGTTCGACAAGGGAAATATTTATCATAGTTTGTATTTATAACGTTTATGTATAATGAAGATGGAATGTTTTATTATATATATATATATATATATATATATATATATATATATATATATATATATATATATATACTATATACATATACATATACATGTGATTGTAAAAGTAATAGAATTAAAATCATTATATTTACAATAGGGTGATATAGCTCTCAGAGTAAGATTAATAAAATCATTCATTTACATGGATGTACTCAAAATATACTATCCCACATTGATGTCTAAATAATAACGAAATATCTTTCTCATATTTCTGAATGAACAATGAGGATCGATCTCAATTGATGTATTTTTATACTGAAGCCAACGTAAAACAACATAATATCCATTGGAAATGGCATCACCTTTAAGAGAGCGTGAGAAGTTAGTGTAAGCTTTTAAATGGCGGTGAAACACATGCCAGCGTTCAAGGAATGGCGATTGAGACTAAATAGAGACTGCCGATGTAACTGATATACAGCGTTCAAGGAATGGCGATTGAGACTAAATAGAGACTGCCGATGTAACTGATATACAGCGTTCAAGGAATGGCGATTGAGACTAAATAGAGACTGCCGATGTAACTGATATACAGCGTTCGAAATTGTGTGCTAAAGAAGATTACTCGCGCAATAATATTATTGTAAACAAATAAAATGGACTACTTTTATCCATAAGATTTAACGAGACAGACAAAACAAAATAAAGTAGTCCTCGATTCCACATGAAGTAAAATTGATTTGCTTCTGTAATTATTAACGATAAGATGAATTTGTAAAATATAACAATGACAAAGACTTTTTCCTTTAAATCAGATTACGAAATTTGCACCTGCAGCTAGAACAATTAGTTCAAAGCATCCTATTTGCGGTACGGTAACCTTCGACTACTACAGGTTTCAACATTTGAATAAATGTGAAAACAAATCATCAAATGGTGTTAAAAAGGCCGAATTGTTTCTAAGTTTGCGTGCACTGTAGAAGGTCATGTGAAAAAAAGATATCCCAAAAATAGATATACTCAATTTTCTACCCTTGAAAACACGACCATACACGCATAGAAATGCGAGAAAATGTTGAAACTAAATCATTCTAAGATATAAAATTCATGAAATGCAATTTAGTTATCACTGACTTTTGCAATTTTGCAAGATATAAGAAGAAACTGATGTTTTTGTTTGTTTTTCCTTTCTTGTATGTACATCTAAAGTTACGGGTTAATGGAACAGATAGGAAAAATTGTTTATTAAGTTTTTACAAGCTTGTTATTCTCACTCTTTCTATGTTACTGTTTATTCGAGCCTAAGCACGTGACATTCGTTTTGAGAAAACCTTTCAGCAGAATAAATAGGTTAAATATCATCCAGTTGTCATTGTTAATTAATCCTACTTGAAGAGTATACCAAGGAGACATGGCGCAAATGTCATTCTTGATCTCACAACATACTTAAGGACCATTTGAGGTAATTTTACTCACATCCTGTCTTTGTTACACTCATTGATCTTTAAATACTATAAATATATCCATATTTATGGTTGGTTTGGAATAATTTGACCTTAAACTCACGCATTACCCTTTACATGCGTGATCAAGAATGCGCCATTTCTCCTTTGTATACTCTTTAAGAATTTTATCAGACATGGACGCTAGCATATACTAAAACTAACACCAAGAATATATTCATGTATATCGTAGGCCAATTTTATGCTATATTGTTCATAACATGGCTTGATTCGGACAGGGGACAGACGCCAACTGACGGGCAAACAGCTGATCCGTACTTGTCAAATGTGGGTTTAAATAACAATACTCCATGAATTATTCAAAGCGATTCTTCAATTCGTTTCAGTTTTTCAATGTAAAAAACTGTTTGCTATTTTAAAGTTTCATTATACCGCATGTTTTTAAGACCTTGACCTGTGACCTTCGTATGACCTTTCTAGTCAATATTTGTTGTGGCATCCACCTATACTATATATACTTTCCCAAGGGCACTTTGTGAAACGAAATGAGGATATATGTATGACTGTACCCAAACATACTATCAAAATGGAATCTAAGAGGTTTTCTTAGATAATGAAAGGATAGGTACGCCATACACTGTAATAAAATCATGAAAGAATGAAACGCACACACTGTCTTTCGCAAGAACAAACAGGTCACACTTCAATAAATATGTAAAGTTTTCCACTACCTATATTAAAATTACCGGTCTTAACAATATATAGAATATGATCATCGCCATGTTTTCTTTTGATTCTACTGATCATGTACTTGACCTGAAGCAAGCAAGATTAGTAATAAAAAGATGACTTTCTTTCTTCTTGCGTCCTAGAGTTTGATGTGGTTAAAGCGAACTAAGTTTCTATTGCTTTATTGCATTCATATTGATTCTGGATAAAATGGTATGGCGTTCGAATATGTGTACAAGCGAGTTGATACGTGTGATTCATTATACTTTCTTTCATAACATCATCCAGCGTCCTTCTAAGCAGTGCCAACGTGATTCTTTCTATGCGTTGTACACAAATTGACACGTATTTCGCGACTTATGCAAAAACAAATCGTGCAAAAGGCCGGCCGTGTGTCACTTGCACGCAATGAAGTCACCGTAAAACTTGCTGCAGCTCGTGGTATCATCAAATAACCCGATCGGTAGAAGGGAAGTCAAATCGAAGCGCCTGATTAACAACATTGATCAATCTTAATTGAACATGAAACGCTCATTGAAACTCGTAGGTGCGAAAATTCAATATTCCGCTGATACAGTTACCTCAGTGTAAGTTAGGTATTGACTAAATTTAACGTCTGCGTCTCTATCCCATCAATGTATTCAGAGGTATTTTTATATGAAATACATATTTAATGTCTCCCATCAATGTATTCAGAGGTATTTTTACATGAAATACATATTTAATGTCTCCCGACCTTGTGTAGGCAGCATGGTGGTGAATATCAACCATCTAGAGAGAGAGAGAGAGAGAGAGAGAGAGAGAGAGAGAGAGAGAGAGAGAGAGAGAGAGAGAGAGAGAGAGCACAAAGATTTAACTGCTATTAGCCAGACAAATGCCAACAAACTGTTTTCTTTTGACAGTGATTCTTCGTTTAAGGTAAGCTCAAGTAACAACAGTAGCGTGGATATTGTCCCAACAGATAAGCGTTCTTTGGAGTATCATTCGTGTGTCACAATGAAGAAATTCATGTCGCGGTCACTCGGACTACGTCATTAGAGATATAGTGAGGGAAAATATGGAATGAAGACAGATAGTGACTTTCCAATGTAGGAATATCGTTTTCAACATGTACACCCTGCTCATTTTGAATTGGTGACATTAAAAAAAAAAAAAAAGAATCGATATTGAGTGACGTCAATGATAAAATGACGATCTCACTTAGAGTAGCTCTAACTTATCAATAGTGATATCTACCTTATCAATAGTGATATCTAACTTATCAATAGTGATATCTAACTTATCAATAGTGATATCTACCTTATCAATAGTGATATCTACCTTATCAATAGTGATATCTAACTTATCAATAGTGATATCTAACTTATCAATAGTGATATCTAACTTATCAATAGTGATATCTACTGGGTGGACTCTGCCTCTTCACCTCCGTGTGAGCTTAGCCTTTTCCCGTCTGAACCATGTTTTCAACCTCTGCCTCTTCTCTCATTCCACCCTGGTTTATACATACTCCTTTAAGATGAAGCGAATCGGATTGACTTTCTGAAATTTCAAGTCATAAAATATTTTATGAATGACTGTTACACGATTCCTCAGAATGCATGTGCTGTAACATCTGTATAGCTCTAGTTTATATAGTACGGTCTTTCAGCTTAATATATAACATCTGTATAGCTCTAGTTTATATAGTACGGTCTTTCAGCTTAATATATAACTTTCTAATAATACGGTTTATCTTTCTTTTAATAGTGTTTACTTGGGGGACAGAGAGCTATAAATATATAGCATGCGCAACCGTTCTAAATCGCACGTAATTGTTTAAAATATATATATATATATATATATATATATATATATATATATATATATATATATATATATATATATATATATATATATATATATTTTAATACAGTGATTATGTCTTTTGATCATGCTGTTTTCAACAACAATTATTTAATTTCCTAAATGAACACACCAGTATAAGGGATGCTGCAATTAAATAGCAATATGTGTTTTTAGTAATAAATTGTATTATATATATATATATATATATATATATATATATATATATATATATATATATATATATATATATATATATATATATATATATAAAATGAAGTTATTCAATTGTTGATTTGAACAAATCAGTGATGCCCATATAAGCTGCCCAATTAGTGCTCAATAAGTTAGTCTAATAATCTGTACATGAAATTGGCAGATTATTTCGGTTCAATTGATTTTTTCTTGTTAACGTCACTACTGATCTATTAGTCAATATGAAAAATTAGTAACATTTAATTAAAATCTAATTAAGGGAACACAGTCAGTAGTTGCCTGTTAGGAAATATAATCGCCATTTAATGTAGCGCCGACTGGTTGCGACGCCGCTATTATCCATTTGCCGTTGACCAGAGACATAAAACGAAAAGACCGTATCACTCTACGCGTGGGTCTAATCCAGCAGCGCGCGCTCTCTCTGTGTGCTGAAACATTTTCCAGCAAAAGATTGCTTTGATACGTTTGGGGTTTTCTTAATGTTTCAGAAACTGTCAAGCAAATAGAAGCCAGATTACTTTTGCTTCTTTGATAGTGTTTTTGTCATTTTTGTCCGCAAGAGATAAACATCATTATGTGTTTCAGATATAAAAACGGTTTATTTTCACTTTTTTGTAAAGCTTTGTGCGATATCTTTATTATTGGTGATAAAGTAAATATATCCATCCGAAAAAAAATATCGTTATTTTGTGACGTCCAGAGGAAGATGGTTGTGGGGGGGGGGGAGAGTTGCTGCTCAAACAAATATAACAGGTTTGGTGATAGTTTCGAATGTTAAAAAATTATCCAAGACTAATTAGCCAGTTAACCCGTTATCATGGAAAGATTTAAATTAATACTTGTTGGAATATGCACATTGCATGGTTTTTGTTCTAAACGCAAATACGTTGCTTTTATAAGTTTGGAAACGTTCCATTCATTTAAATATATCAGGTCTATTTTGACACCTGCTTAGTGATGTCCTTTCCAAAAGCCTGTCAAAGGCAAGCACAGTATGAAATCCATCCTCCAGATCTAAACGTTGCAAATTTTATATTTTCTATTTCATCATAGCATGCTGGTTTTGTTTTTCCTCATATACCGTTTTCAGTCTAAACTCTTGTTAAGGATACTCTACATTTGGAGAAGTTACATGTGTCTTGTACACGACACTGAATACAAACGTATGCAGTTTGCAAATTCTTATCTAGTTCTAGACAAATCTTAATTTATATTTCATAATTACTAAGACGAGCAGTAAGTATGTCGATATATTCGGAAAACTCGGCTGGACAGGTTAACTACATCCGTTGTTTAAATGTTGCTTGCATTAGTAGTTCATACAAATTTAACATGTGTGAAATGCAGCTGAAAAGTATGACGTTGAATAATAACAATAACAATAACAATAATAATAATACAAATTAATTAATTAATTAATAATAATAATAATAAAATAACAATAACAATAACTATAATAATAATAATAATAATAATAATAATAATAATAATAATAATAATAATAATAATAATAATAATATATGCGCCAAAGAAAAAGTCTGGGATCAAAACTAGTTTAGGAAGAAAAAGAAAACTTTTCTTTTCATTCCTCATTAAAGTCGGGGCAAACGCGTCACCGTGTACGATACGTGAATGCCAGAAAATAGGTGCATACAGACAAAAAGCGCAAACGAGTTTTCATTTTTTCGGCCAAATTTAAACGTAAATATAGAAAGTATACGAGTTGTATTGTAATGTATGCAGGGACGTAATTGGGGATGAGACAGGGAGGCATTTGAATCAGCACGTGCCGTAAAATTGCTGTAGCCTATATACGAAAATTAACAAACCCGTCATGTTTTGCCCCCCCCCCCCAAAAAAAAAAATTGAAATGACTTCCCTGAATATATGTCACTTTAAAATATACCCAGATACAAAAACAAGTATATACAACAGTGAAGTATTTAAACAAACTATAGGTGCGTATTATCCAGGTTTTATGGTATTTTCAGCAATGACAGTTTCGTCTACCTGTTGTTTTGGACATAAATTCGCGATTAACATACAACAAACAACATATATTTTTAAAAAATCTTCTTTCATTATTTGTTATAATGCCAGTGATGTTGCTGTTGATATAGGCCTTAACACAATTGTTCAGCACAAGATAGGCTATACATGGCGGCCAGTATTAATTGTGAAGGAAGAACCCGGGAATACCTCATGCAAAAAACAATCTATGTCCAATCTAGAAGGATTGGTAAACTCTCCTGATGGAAAAGTCCCATAAACAAATTTTTTGAATTCCATTCCATAACAAAAGAGAAATGAAAAGATGGTCACGATGATCCTCGCAAGACTACCGATTGACAATTTTATATGTACGCAAGCACGCACCACGCACGCATGCATGCATGTCTGTCTGTCCGGTATGTATGTATGTATGTATGTATGTGTGTGTGTGTGTGTGTGTGTGTGTGTGTGTGTGTGTGTGTGTATGGATGAATGTATGCATGTATTTGCGGCACGTCAATACAATCGTAGCTATATAAAGCCGGTTGAAAGTAAATTTCCAACAATGTAAAGGAAAAATAACTTTGAGAAGAGAAAACCTTTCAAGAAAACGTGATACAAAATAGTGAAATATGTAATAATATTGTTTAAAAACAATTTTGAAAATAATTGGAAAGGTAGAGCATATAATAAACAAGTTCTTTCAAAACGTCTTCAATACATTTTTCACGAGATCTTTAATCAACGTATCAGCTGATATAACCCTTTGCCTTTTTTATAGGGCGAATTTAATTATTAATTTATAAACATTTCATCTGATATTTGAAGGGTTGTATATTTGTGTACTTTTATTTTTTATTTTATATAATAGAATCTTAACATCTGTAGCTGTTATCTTTCATTTGATATGCCTTTTAAAGTATTATAACATCTTTACCTATCTTATAATATGTAGTTTTTCATGCTTACCGTTCCATTTGGAAGGGGTTTTCTGATTTGCAATATTTATATTTTAAAGGCCTGAACTTTAAATGGGCATCATAAGGCTAATATATATATATATATATATATATATATATATATATATATATATATATATATATATATATATATATATATATATATATATATATATATATATATATATATATATATATATATATATATATATATATATATTATTTACATAATTTGACTGACACAAAGCCTGGACCGGGATAACCCGTGTGGTTCTTTTCATCTGTTTAAAAAGGTTGATATAATATTCGTTGAATATCAATAGTATATGTTTTACATGTCAATGTACAATGCCATAAAAATGTACCGTATTCTCACGTCTAAAACACTCATCCACTTGCCAAAACGAAGACCTAGATTTGAAATTGCATAATGTGCCATTAGATCAGGGTTGGTCTGTTCATCTTGTATATGATTTCAAGCAAATAGGATAGACTCTGATATATGTACGCAGAATAGAGTGATACATTGTGTGAACTCGGTTTAGATGAGTATTATACATAGATACCTACTGCACGAAATATTACAAGGCACTCAAGTGTAACAGAAGTCAAATACAGCCTCAGAATATCAAGCTGATCGCTTTAACACTGAAAGACGGAATGAAATAAAAATGAAGTGGGAAGACCTACCTATGTATGCTGCCATTACATACGAGACAGCTATACTTTCTCGCCTGATGATTTTATGGTTCTTTCTTAAAGAAGAATTCATTCGTTTAGCTTGCTTCAACCTGCAAAATAGTTAACTTTCCCCGCACAAATGTCAAAAGTTAAAATAATTCTAACTTGCAATTATATACACAAGCACAAATGTAAAAACTAAAAAACATGACATTGTACCCATTCAAAGACAACCACGTCTAAGCAGGTGTCTTCTGGAGGAAACGATTCGTTATTGAGGTATACATGTCATTTGCAACAAAATTAACGAAAATGATGTAAATTAACAGTGGTTGATTCTTGGTAAATTTCAAAACTTAACTGTCTTGCAGCATTTTTTTTTAAAAAAGAAAAAAAATCCTAAAATTTAAATAGATGCAATAGTTCAATAGATCTCCTTATTGAATGTTCATAAAATATTTGCAAAAGCGTCTCCACTACATATTGATGCAAAGAATCGACCAGAATACTGTACACAGTAATAAAGCTGTAACATTTCTAAGGCTGCCATAAGTAAATGGCGAACCATGGAAATACTGAGCCAGTCTCTTTAAATTACCACTTGTGAATACTTTCAGGGCCTACATAGAGCATATTCTTTGGGTAAACAATCATGTTGCGCAGACTAAATTGGTGTTTGCAAGAACGTGTGCACCTATTCTACACCAAATAGTGTATATCCCAAAAAGTTCACAAATTTGCAAAAGTTTGAAATATTTCCATAATGGTATGCATAAATAAAATTTCACTCTTGACCTCAAATTGTATTTCCTTAGTTGTGCTAAAAATATTTTTCTTGCGGAAAAGTTTACAAACTTTAAAAATATGCAATGGCCTCAAAATCTAAACAAGTAACTTCCATAAGAAAACAAAAGTATATTTACCAAAATCCATTTGTCTTCATCGAAATGTTTCTTTTCTTCTTGCAATCGAGCTTATTGTCACACAAAGGTAATTTAAAAAAAAAAAATGTATAAAATAGGTATATAATTTGTTTTAATGGCATGACAATTAAATCAATACATCCATATATGGCTACAAGTTAGAATTCAAAATTTAAGTTCTCAACGACAGGTAAATTTAGATATGGTGCAATTTTATTTCCAATTAAGGACTTCTAATACCTGCGGGCTAATGGATGGGTAATAGTTCCAAAATGCATGTAAAATGGAGACAGGACTCGGCGGCAGGGCCGGCCCTAGGCTTATATGACCCAATTAAGGCCCGCTTTCACAGGGGCCCCGCGCGTTCGAAGTTTTAAAAATACTCTATAGGAAAATTTTGTTTATTTTAAAGCAATGGAAGAAATTTTTTAATTCAGTATCATATACAATTTGCTTAAAATTTTATTTCGAAATGCCGTATTCACAACGGGAGGGGGGGGGGGCTCTCGTAAGTTCAGGGGACCCGCCAACATAATCAACACCGGTATCCGCGTTTGCTAAGGCCATTCCTGAGAATCGCGATAGTTCACTGGTTAGCGTGTTGGAGACCATAACGGTGCGAATTTAAATCCTTTCCTTGGATAAGCGCCTTCAAAACTTTTGCAAGAGTTGTTCACAGCTAGTTTGAGTAAGAAATTGTCTTTTTGTAGTTCTTTTTTTTTTTTCTCGCAAAATATCCCTATAATTTCTATTACCATGCTTTTACACATTAGTCGATTTAGGCTACTCTCATCTTTTTGTCCCTTGTTCAAACCATACTTCTTACAGAGGTGTGCACGCGCGTGATAAGCGAATCAGATATTGTCATCTGATGAAAATGTCGTCTGCTCACAAATTAGCTCCGGTTTCTCCTTACTTTATTACATTTTGAATGGTATCTCGAAATTCCAGAAAATAACAAAAGTTTCTGTCTGTTTATTCATTACAGTAAGCCGTTAATATCAAGTTGGTGATGGGAAAATCTCATCCAGCCAGGCGATTATCTATGCATGAGCACGCGGCACAAACACTTAGAAATTCATAATCCAATAATACGAACTGCACAAATGGGTCGATATTTTGTCTAAGTCAAAAGATCTCGAAAATGTTTTCTTGTTTCCAAACCGCGTCACATAGATCAGAAATATATTACTTCAGTGACGAAGCTTTATCGTTGTAAAACTGCATCATTATTTGTGTTATACGAATATAGTAGAACATTGCACTGCTACTGTTGACATTATTTCACTGTTCACATAAAAAAGCATCATGACTGGTGTATTTTTTGTAGTGATCACGATTACGAAGGGAGTATTTAGAGAGAAAATAGTATCAAACCCGCTAAAACAACCCCAAATGCACTATCGTAATGATTATGCTCGATTCTATTTTTTAAATCTGTTAGGCCATGTCATAAGCCTATTATTTATTTATTTATTTATTTATTTATTTATTTATTTATTTATTCATTCATAATTGTGGAGTGGATAGGTGAGTGAAAAAAATCCATTAATTGGCATCCACCAATTCACTTAAATATGTATTTGCACCATAGACGAAACAACCATGTTTCCTACTCTTTGCTGACGTTCCAGACTTTATGATGGATCGCAAATGAAGCGTTCATCAGTGATATAGAAAGAAAGATCGTGTAAACACTTATCATAATATATATTTTCTCCTCTTTATGATCCAGTATGTAAACACCAGTTCTTGCCTCAACCTTCGCTGTCCTACTATCATTGTGCTCTCACACAAACTGTAATGCCGTGCATTGAGAGGGCAAACACTTCAACTCGTCAAGTTTCAATGCATCGACGACTTTTAGAGTTTGATAATTTGATTCGCAATCAAGGTGGTCTCAGGTAATATTCACACCTTCAATTCAATTCAATTTATAAGCAGGTCGATGAAAGCGAGATGTCTTTGTATCCAACAGCGAAATCTTTCCAGGAGCTGTAAGTAAAGGATTAGGGCCTATGTTTGTGCTGTGATGAAGAATGTGAAGCACGCGCAGCATCAAACCTTTATTTTACTTAGCTATGTTTTCCAATTTTAATTCAACCTAACTGTTGAATCCAGGAATCTGGCTAGATGAAACCTACATTTTTATTGGTGACACTGAATTCAGAAAATGACACCGTTGGTGTGAACTAGTCAGCAGTAAACCTCTAACACGGTAAAGAATAAACATCGCACAAAGGCAGCTGATTTATTTATTTATTTATTTATTTATTTATTTATTTATTTATTTATTTATTTATTTATTTACAAAAGTACTTCGTATTTATAGAATACATGGCAATAAACATTACAACTAATCACTGACCTCGTCTCACTACAGTACACCTAGTGGATAAACATGATAATTTTAATTTTGTCTGGCAATAGTGCCGGATTAATGTCTTCCAGGTCCTAAGCACTGAAAATAAATTTTATGGTGTCCGCCTCCTACAAAATGTGAAACTCAAACATCAATATAAAAAGTTAAAAAGGTGGGAAAATACCAGTGTTGCTATCCTTCCGTACTCGTACATGCAGATCAAAACGGTCATTTATAAATCATTAAATTTTATCACGAACAATTAATTTAATTTTTTGTGCCCCTGTTTGTCGGGTGCCTTAAGCACGTGCTTAGTGAGCTTAAGGGGTAATTTGGCACTGGTTTGGCAATGTATCTTTATAGAACAGATAAATGATGAACATGGCATTTTTCTTGGTTTGGCAAATGTCTGTTTGTTACTTAAACAGACAGGAGCACGTGTGGAAAATGAAGGTAAGAAAAACTAATCGGATAGAAGATAGCTTGGGATGCATAAGCGCTTAAACGTTGACAATTTAAATTTTGTTTCTAGACACTACGTAAATGATAATATCCATGAAGTTACTTAATCGTTCAGTCAGATGTGGAAATTCCCGATACGAAAGAACTGTTAAAATAGGATGCTCAACCAAGAAACGTAACACCTTTTTTCTCCAACCATAAGCATCATCATGAATTGTTATTTCCTCGTTTTACAGACGAATGATAAAAGAGAGGAGATGAAAAAGAATATTGTATTAGAGGCATGTAAGTAATAGATGTGTACATGAGAGGAATATCTCACAAGTGTTTTTAAAAAGAGTAATATACTCGGCTCAGTCTCTTTATATTACGGATTTGCTAAGAAAGGTCGGATAACTTACCTGTGGAATTCCAGGGTGATGGATCTTATTTTAACTATCCTACCGTATCGGAAAATTTCAGATTAGTGCAATCTGGAATTCTATAAAAATGTAATGTCATGGTCATTTGCGATATTTTCAAGCGTCCTGAAAAGAAAGATAAAAGTTCGACATATAGTGCTAACATGTGCTTTGTAATATGGGAAGGCTGTTTTGTATTTGCTCATCATATATGCGCAAATGTCATTTCTTTTTATACAGAAAAAAAATAATTTTGACTGACAGCTAAGTCTGAATTTAAAGAAATAGTGGATTCGATTGTAAACGTTGTAGTCAGTATTACTAATGTAGTCATATAAACGCTATTAACTTTATTTGAGATCATCGGGTATGCCGTATGGGCAGCTTGACGTTGTAGTCAGTATTACTAATGTAGTCATATAAACGCTATTAACTTTATTTGAGATCATCGGGTATGCCGTATGGGCAGCTTTTGGAAAAAGGCTTAGTCATTAACATAAATTTTAAACCATAGGGAAAGGTTCTTCCTTGGAAAAGGCCCAGTCATTAACCTAAATTGTAGAATATAGTGTATCTCCAAAGCCATTGGAAAAGGTCCAGTCGTTAACCTAAATTTTAGATCATAGTGTATCTCCAAAGCCATTGGAAAAGGTCCAGTCATTAACCTAATTTGTAGATTATAGTGTATCTCCAAAGCCATTGGAAAAGGCCAAGTCATTAACCTAAATTTTAGATCATAGTGTATCTCCAAAGCCGTTGGAAAAGGCCCAGTCATTAACCTAAATTTTAGATCATAGTGTATCTCCAAAGCCGTTGGAAAAGGCCCAGTCATTAACCTAAATTGTAGATTATAGTGTATCTCCAAAGCCATTGGAAAAGGTCCAGTCATTAACCTAAATTTTAGATCATAGTGTATCTCCAAAGCCGTTGGAAAAGGCCCAGTCATTAACCTAAATTGTAGATTATAGTGTATCTCCAAAGCCATTGGAAAAGGTCCAGTCATTAACCTAAATTTTAGATCATAGTGTATCTCCAAAGCCATTGGAAAAGGCCCAGTCATTAACCTAAGTTTTAGATCATAGTGTATCTCCAAATCCATTGGAAAAGGCCCAGTCATTAACATAAATTTAGACCATAGTGTATCTCCAAAGCCATCTGAAAAGGCCCAGTCATTAACATAAATTTAACATCATATAAAAATGCCAGTCTTTAGAAAAGGCACAGTCGCTAACCCATGCACACACGCACAACAAAAATCTATACAATAAAAAATAAAGACTAGGATAAAAAGGCCGATTTTGAACCGTTGAGTAGGAATCTAATAATGCATGATGACACGTTCATTAATGTGATTATTTTAGAAAAAAAATGGTTTCACGTTATTATATATAGAACCAAGGGACTGTCTTAAAATTAAAGAGCACAAAAATCATTTGGTTTGTCAGCTATATATTCTATATATTACTATTGCATACCAAATGCTCCAGTGGCCTAGTGGTTAGAGCGTCCGCAGCGGGAGCGAGAGATCGTGAGTTAGATCCCAAACCGAGTCATACCAAAGACTTACAAAAATGGTAATAACAGCTGCCTCGTTTGGCGCTCAGCATTAAAAGGTTAGTGTTTGGACTGGTCGGCTAGACATCACTATAAACTGCTTCACTGCAGACATCGTAGCGATATGATTGAAAAATATAAATAGCTACGTTAAAATCCTAATCAAACAAACAAACTAGTACATACCTAAGCTGCGATATTTCTTTATGTTTCGATTAGTGGAATGGTTCACTAGGCTGTGATATTTCTTTATGTTTCGATTAGTGGAATGGTTCACTAGGCTGTGATATTTCTTTTATCTTTATGTTAGTGGAATGGTTCACTAGGCTGTGATATTTCTTTTATCTTTATGTTAGTGGAATGGTTCACTAGGCTGTGATATTTCTTTTATCTTTATGTTAGTGGAATGGTTCACTAGGCTGTGATATTTCTTTTATCTTTATGTTAGTGGAATGGTTCACTAGGCTGTGATATTTCTTTTATCTTTATGTTAGTGGAATGGTTCACTACACTTCATGAACGACTAGACATTATTTCACAAATCACTAAAGCTTTGACCACAGTAATGTTATAACTTACCATAGCCAAACGAACAGATGGACGGACAAATTAAACACTAATGCCTCAACCACAAGAACTGTTTGGCCTATACCGGTAATACCTCTATAGAAGATGAAAACATGTTTGGTTTGGTGCTTTACAGTACAGCAACACAAGTAGGTTATTTAGAGTCGTTGTAATTAGAACCTGTAGGTGACCCAAGCTGGTCAGCTGGTTGGATTCAAAGCCCCGCCCTTTCGGTCGTGATTCTGAACTATGGCAGCTCACAAAACTGCAATATTTAACAACAACGTTGCTTTTCATCAATCCTTTTCTTGTGGTGACACAATACTGAACAGAACTCATTTAGGAAATAGCTCTATATGCTAATTATTTAGATTAAAATATACAAGACATATCTATTATTGACCCCTACATGTTCGTTGCAAATATATGTATTATACGTCACTCGCAATCGTGCTTTTTCTACGCATTGACGAGCTCCTAAGGTCATTAGGAGTATAGCAGTCTCAATATAGAATGTATTTATAGGTCATTCGGAGTATAGCAGTCTCCATATAGAAGGTGTTTTGACAGTTAAATAGTTAAATGGTGTAGATTTTAGGTATGTTATAACACAGTTTACGTTTCCTCTAAATTAAGATCGAATTGATTCCTGCATTTTTTTTAAAAACAATTGTTTGTGATAAATATTAATGATAATGACCATAATGTAATATGCTCCAAATGACCTCTGACCTTATGATATGTGACATTATTCGTACAATCGTGCAAATTAATGTTCAGGGTCTCTTATGATCATCAGTTCTCTTGACTATAAAATATAGTTGACAATGCACACTGGTTAGACATTTTTTTTGTTTGTATTACATGCATTTTGTAAAAGTGTTGGCTCACGTTCATCAGCATCGGTGAACAATGGATTAATATTGTGGTGTGCGGCATTGTCACTAATTTTAAAAGGTTGTCGTTTAAGTTATGTCTTCAACATTTTTAAAATCAGATGGGATATAGGATGTTACTGCCATTGTTCCTTAGTATACGTTGTGCTGAAATACTATGATGCCATTTATAATGTAAGAAATATTGCTTGAGCCTATTCCTTGAGCGGGGAGTCTGTTTTAACACTAATCATGCAGTGAACTCTGGAGTCAGGTCATGTGCTTTTTCACCATACTTGTTAACTTATTGTGATAATTTTCGTTGCGAATGCTTGCATCATTCGCCCTCGCTCCTATCCATTTTGGGGCCAGCGCAGGCATACTACGGACAACGGACTCCAAATAAACCGCGTTCAAAAACACAGATCTAGGCAAAAATGGAACTGCAATATTATGAGTGTTCTCTTCTTTAAGGACAGAAATTACTCTATTCTTTTGAAATTATAAAACTTCACCATTTTACAAATTATATATTATATTTCTCATATGCTATGTTGGCAGAAGGATATAGTATTTGAAAGTATTTGTAGTATTTGAAAGTATTTGTAGTATTTGAAAGTATTTGTAGTATTTTTTTCTTTCTTTCTATACCTATCAGTCTCTTATAATTTGAAATTTGCAAAATATGGTATGTTGCAGCTAATTCCTAAATTTTTTAAAAATTTGATATATTAGTATAATTTTCATTTGGAATTTATTGAAGTATTGTTTTATGGATATTTTATATATAAAATGTCATAATTGTATGTAATATGATATATAGATTACTGAGTAAAGCATCTGCAATATTCAGAGTTCTCATTCACTTCTTTACAGATTTAGTTCGAATCTAATTAACGCCCCTGAAAAGCAAACATATTCCGATACTCACTAAAGTGACATACACTTATGTCATGGTGACAGAGAGAAGGAAAACGGGTTTTCACTATATCTCCATTTTAGATCCGGGAACTTTCTTTCGAAATGCGCCAACAATTGCTGAAGGTGAGATACAGAGTTGCGCCGAACAATTGCTTTTATTTTGTTGTATGGATGTTAAAGAAAGTGATATTATGGCTGGGAAAAAAATATAGAAGGTGCTCTACGGTTTCGTATTTGGCAGTGGGGTATATTGTTTTAAAGAAAAAGAATCTCCAAGGTTTTCCTCACTGGTTTTGCCGGCTATTGATTAAAAAAAGCGTTTAATTTCCTTTATTTGGGTGCATGATTTATGGGTGTAATTTGGGTTATAGAGTATACATCTTGGACTTACTTCAGATTTTCTCGTAAGAAAACCTGCTAGCTCCGCTTGAAAATTTCACGAATCGACTTCAGAAGTAAATTGTTTTATAAAAGAGACGACAACTTTTTTTACATTTGATATATTTTGTATTTTTTAATTCAATCATTTCAGTTTCAGAAATGTGTAATGTCTAATCTGGAAAAAATTGTTTCCCTATTTTAATAACTGCTGAAGATAGTGTAATTCAGACTAATTCAGAAATGTGTAATGTCTAGTCTGGTAAACTTTTTTTTCCCTATTTTAATAACTGCTGAAGATATTGTATTTCAGACTAATTCAGGCTGATATTTTTAAGCAAATGGGAGCTGTCATTTTGATTCAATGTGCTTAGATCAAGTACAATTTACACACTTATAATATCCTAAGAAATTGCAGCCATAGTGCATGAAATAAGTTGAGGTATGTTATAACTCTCTCCAATGTGCAAGTTGCATATGCAGACCTTACGTTATACAAGCTACTCTCTTAGAAGCACAAAATATCTGCAGAGCACCATATATATATATATATATATTCATTTGGGTCATTTATTTTTTATTTTAATTGCTTGTTTGTCAGATTCAAATTTAACATTTTAAGTTTAAGATTCATTGATTGGGAGATATTTTTTTTTAAAAGTGGGATGACCTGTAAACACCAGGTCATTTCTGACCTGGCTTCAGAGTTGTAAACAAGCTTTTAAAATGATTGGTTGATTCCAAGGACATTATGGAGCTTTGTTATAAACATCTTTTTATTTTTCGTTGGGTCATACGGTGTGTACGTGATTTTATCAACGTAAATTTGTTCTAAAAGATTCTAGAAGATCATGTGACCCCTTCCTTGTTTACGTAAAGACAGGTATATAAATTATGTTTTGGAGCGAACTATTGAGTAGAACTTGGGCTGTTAGAATATTAAGTTGCGTCGTTTTGAGTTATTTTAAATTACCTTGTATTGGAAATTATTTCAATTCGTTTGGATCAAGAGGATTTATTTTGTTATTTATCTGGAAAATAATTGTGCTCATTGATTTAATTACCAAGAACTGACCTCATCACGTGACATTGTCTTCCATCTTGGATACTTCACTAAGATTCGAACTTGGAATTATCTGGACATTTTATTACCAGGACTTTTGCAATTTCTTTAGTGGATTTTATTTTGAATTATTTTTGGATTAATTTTGAATCGATTCTTAAAACCGTAAATTTATTTTTCTTTTCTGGAAAATATTTGTGCTCAATAAATTGTTTATTAAGTTTTTACAAGCTTGTTATTTTCACTCTTTCTATGTTACTGTTTATTCGAGCAAAAGCACGTAACAATGGTTATAAAGTATACGAATCGGCATAACGTACTCGACATGTGCAATAATTAGGGACAAAACATGTATCTCGATTTATGTATTGTTATGTATATTTAATTTCTATTATTTGTGAATTATTAAATATCATGTACATTTGTATTTTGAACTTTACATTGTTCTAAATCAAGTTCACAGTATATTTGTCTAGAGACATTGATCTTGTAAACCAGATAAATCATAGATATTTCACTGTGAGATCCAAACCAATGGAGGTAAACATTTTCTTTTAATCTGAGTCTTGGACATTGGCTAAACCACGCATGCCTGGTGTTTCTTGTGGGGGGGGGGGGGTAAAAAATAATTTTAGTAAGAGACTTTATCTTGTTGACGACTTGGAATATTCAAGAAATAAACTTCTAACGCTCATCCTGATTCTATTTTTGTGTTTTGGCTTTTAATATAATATTGTTTACTTGAGATATTACACACTCTTCCCTTAACATCTTGAAGCAGAATCAATCTTATTGTTGTGTTCGGTATTTTTATTGTGTGGACTTATTTATTCAGATTATTATTCACTGGAAATACAAAGTGCTTATCAATACTAGTCTTGGACTGTAACATTACTTTAAATAAGTAATTAACATTACTTTGGAATGATAGTAAATTCAGACAAGAACATTTCTAAGAAAGTATGTTTCTGATATGTCTAAAGATTCTTAACAAATCTCCATATTCCAGGAGATAAGTACATTTGTAATTGTATGAGACTACAGGCACGTCAACACATTCAATATTAGGACTTGTTTGGATACCCTTGAAATTAAAGTTGAACTTAATACATTTGGACTTGGGATAAACTTTTATGAGTATTTGGATTTCATTCACAATGCTGTAATTTCTTTAACAAAACAAGTTTCATGTTTTAGTCAAGGAAATAAATAACTTTTGGAATTTGACAAGACTTATTTGCTCTTTTTTGTTATTTAGTTTCTCAGTTATATTTCCCACAATAGTTATATAATTATCATATCATTTCAATTTATTTGAACACACACACACACACACACATACACACAAAACACACACACACACACACACACACGCACGCGCGCGCGCGCGCGTCAATTGTTATTCTATTCTCAAACGTGCATACTTATCGAAACTTGTACTCAGCAGAAATATCCGAACGGGTTGGGGGTGTTATTAAATTTTCCTTTGCCCATGCGATGTAATGATACTGTGGGCGTTTCTCGCTTCATGTGTTCTGGTTTAAAACACAATGAAGAGTTCTAGTTGTTCTATATTAGGCAGTGTCATGTAAAATTCCCACTCCTTCAACAGCTGGAAAGGATTCTCTTTGTTGGAACAGTCACATCATCCCATTCCGTGACTTATTTTAAATATTATCTGGTTTCGATGTTAGCAAGCATCCCAGTCCAAAAAGCAAAATGTTTTACGTGACTGAAAGAATCAGTTTTTAAAGATTAATGTATGTATGTATGTATGTATGTATGTATGTATGTATGTATGTATGTATGTATGTATGTATGTATGTATGTATGTATGTATGTATGTATGTATGTATGTATGTATGTATGTATGTATGTATGTATGTATGTATGTATGTATGTACCGACGGAGGGAGGGAGGAATGGGATGGGATGAGCGATAAAGACCCTTAAAGTGATCTAGAAATAATCTAGAAATCTGGTCAATGCAACAGAAACGTGGTATATTTGTTTTATATTTGTTTTTTGTGTTTTTATTTTAGCAGGATAGATGAATGGATTATGTTAGTTGTCATTTATAATTATTTTAAAATATCCAGCACAATGAATATGGCAGCTGTGTGTTTTACGTACTACTGCAATATCGTTCATGCTACACGTGGGTCATAATGGTTTGTATGTGTACCATCCTCTTGATTGGAGGCGGAGCACTAAATCATCAGTGTCTACTGACCACAGATGGCTCAAGAAAGACTGATAAATCCGAGCCAATTGAAAAGTCAGCATGTGACAGCGAACATGTTGGAAAGATCTTTAAATAGCCTAAACAAAGCCTGCTTTGAGAGGTTGTGGTGGAGGCATATTGTTGCAGATTAATATTTGTTTAGCCCCATTGTGCAGAATGGTACGTTGCACTTGTTTTTATGCGGCGAATAGCAAAAACAGAGTCGGTCTCGCGTATTATGCAGCGAGGTTTGCAGCGTAGTGTGGGAAGCCCTCAGTAGGGACACAATAATGGTCAATTGGCACACCCTCGTCTCCTCCAAAGAGTTTAATATACGAACGTAGCGTACGATCAAGACGACCCCCAAAGGTGTCGCTCTCGTTTTTCTTGGAGAGCTAGATACTTTCTCGCAAACAAGTGCTTTGTTGTTATATTTTTCAAGGGCGTCGTAAAAAGTACATTATATATTGTCAGCTTTCAATCTCTTTCTCTCAGAAATGTGTTTTAGTTAAGGTTTGGGTTAGGGTTCAATACGATTTTTGACAACTCAGGATGAGCCTGACCCCGAAGTTACACGGTGTGTGTAGGCAGTGTCGTTGTTTATGTTTACTTACACCACAAAAGAGTAGTTTGACTGCTGTTAATCATATAAAACTCCAATGTAGGTACAAGCCGCATTACATCGGTTCAGTTTCGATTTTAACGTCATTTGTAATATTAACGAAGATAGATACATTTATTATAACATTTAAATATCTCCTAGCTTACGCACTCAAGCAGCGCCGGATTAAGCACCGTGGAGGCCCATAGGCAGTCAAACTTTTGGGGGCCCAGACCCACGGTCACGGTCTCATGGGGGCCCCTGGGGGCCCCTGATGGGGCCCATAAAAGTCGCGGGTCCCATAGGCGGTTGCCTACTCTGTCTAATGGGTAATCCGGGACTGCACTCAAGTTTTTAATTTATCCACCAGTTTAGGGAATGTTTCTCAAAGCAAGATTAAATAAACAAAATGTATTTGTGCGAGTTTGTTTGTATTTTCCAACTTAACTGCGGCGTCATCCCAACTGTAAGTGTAAGTAACCGACTGTTAATAATCATCTAGTGCGAAATGGAAAATGACGAGAACATTCCGCTTGCTCAGAGGTCAACCAATCGTCGAACGTGTGCTCACTCACCTTGAATATTTATTATTTTGTTTAAAGAACATATGTGACCCCGATTTTAAATAACAAATTACTTAAAATAAGCAACACATACATTCTTTGCAGGTACGAAATTGCATTTTCTAACCAGTGTCTTTTATTTTTGCAAAGAATATTAACGACCATGTAATGAGAGCCATAAATTTGCACGAAACCGAGGCTCATGAATAAACGATTCAAATATTCTCTAAAAAAGATAACTGCATTTTTTATTTATATATTCTACTTTAATTTGGCTTTCATCCCTTCCTTTCCTTTTTATGACAGCCTACTGTCTGCTCTTCATTTTTTCCGTGCTTTCTTGTTTCACTCTCACTCTAATTTTCAAACAAACAAAATGTCACTTATTTCCACTATAGTATCGTTCAAACGACCGAAATAACACTGAATTTATTATGACTTTGCTATTTTAAGAAAACCAAGTTAACTGTTTGAAATTTTAACTTAAAATAGGTGTATATTCCATATAAACTTTAAAAACATTTATAATGTTTTGCTTAGGAAATACCATTCTATAAATTTGGTAAAGAAAGCACGTATAAAAAAAAATCTATTGATGTTACAAATAACGTATTTTTGCAGACAACTGGAAAGATTCGATATGTTCACGATGAACTTGTGTTCCGTAGTTTGGAACCCGACATTGGTCACTCCGTTACAAATGTTGTTAAGAAGGCAGGGTACCAAACTGCAATCTTAGAAAGAATTTCTTTTCAAAAAAATTAAGAAACATAAATATGCCGGATATGGAAGTATCGACAGTCTACAAATGACGTAATGCAAGACAATGGCGTTACGTTATGATTTAGGCGTTTGAATTTATTTGTTTTGAAGTCATTTGCTTCACTTATCTATCCTGTCAACGAATATAATCGATAGCTTTTGTCATTCGGTAAATCTTTTACATGTGCTGATTTTACTGAACTTTATGAAACGAGGCAGCCATATCAATCGTGTGCTTACAGGACATAATTACAAGTTAAAGACATGCTTACTTATTTTATTTTAATACTAAAATTAATGTAGGATCCGCTGTGAACACACAAATATGACATAGGAGATTAATTCATTGTTATTTGAACATTACTCTCTATTATTACATTATTCGCCATAAACTCTATATGAATTCACTAAAAATCCATGTCAAGATCTCAAATTTTAATTATTGTTTATTTCTTCTCTGTTGTTTTCACTCATATAGTTTCTCTAGCAAGTTACAAATAGTTCAAACAAGTTTCACTCTGCTAAAATAACCAGATGTGGAGTAAAAGAAAACACCGAGTACTGAGTAAATTCTTTGAATTATGCAGCTCTAACAATAAAGTAATATATTTCGGAAATGTCCATATCTGACGTGATACGCACGATACAACACTGGAACCAACATTTAATATATTTTCAAGGCTTTCGTAACTATCTGTGTGTGTGTGTGTGTGTGTGTGTGTGTGTTTATTCATATATATTCTAAATTCCGATTAAATATACGTTAATGCTATTTAAGCTAAAAGGAACGTTAAAATGCCGAAAACTAATTTTAGACATCTAAACATATCCTTTGAGAGAGAGAGAGAGAGAGAGAGAGAGAGAGAGAGAGAGAGAGAGAGAGAGATTCACAATGCGTCTTGCAATAAGTTGCAGATCTCAGGTATTTCAATGTATTTTACTTTTATCCAATGCTTTCTTCTGTCAGAGAACAATAGTTTTACTAGACTGAAACGTATGAAGATAGTTCCAATAAATCGAGTTATTGTTTCTTTAAAAATAATTTAATTCAGATTGCTATGTTGCAAATATTGGACACAATATAAGTCCTTATGTAAATAAATAAATAAATAAATAAATAAATAAATAAATAAATAAATAAATAAATAAATAAATAAATAAATAAATAAATAAATAAATAAAATAAAATAAAATAAAATAAAATAAAATAAAATAAAATAAAATAAAATAAAATAAAATAAAAATTCATAAAATTGTATCACAACATTGTATTGTAAATAGAATGAGTTGATGCAGACATTGTCGACAATCTTTCTTATCTCTTCCGACGTTTATTGCTTGCGAACGATAAAAAAAATATTTAAAAAAACTGAATGTGTTGGTAGAATGTGACTAAATTATAATTAGTTATTATGATTATTATAAATGCTTATGATAAGTTATTGCAGACGCAAAAATATACATCGTTATATTTTTCTTGCCGTTGTCGTTGTCGTAGTAGTAGTAGTAATAGTAGCAACATTAGCAATAGCAGTAGTAGTAGAAGTAGTAGTAGTGATGACTAATACAGTACAAGGAAACATCAAAGTTCTCATGAAGTAGCGCAGTATAATAGTTACAAGTTTATGAATAAATCGGTAGTTAGAGAATTAATAGCGTAATAGACGTGGTATGTACTTATAGACCATCCGTAACCTGTACAGCATAGTAAACCCATTTGACTCCAATAATATGGTCCTAATTGATGTCAGATCGTTTACTCAGTACAATTACATCTCACTTAATGATATTTCAACAGGTGAGCTGATGTCATTTTCGTGGCGGAATACATTTTTAAAAAAATTGCATTCTAATCAACGAATTACGCTCGTAGCAATAAAATAAATTAACAGATTAATTAGTATGTTCTCAAACTGATGAACAGGTTTGATAATTAAAATGAGATGCATTATGGTGGTGAAAATTACACTTTTTTAAGGGAATAAATCAGATGCAATTAATATTAAATCACACATAGCAAAGATCCTAATTTTGGCCTAATTAAGTTAATCGTAAATTCATATGCATCTTACAAGAAACTTTAGATCATAAAAGTTTAGATATGTAATTAGTTTGAGAGTCACTTAAAACAAGGTAATATCCTAATGCAACGTTTATCCGTAATGATAAATGCCAGTATATCATTTAAAATCACCATGACAATTGTTTATCTTTTTCCCCTTCGGCAATAACTAGTTGTCCGTGATATGACTGAAGTTCGCTAACATGTTTTAAATCTTATCGTCGTTTAATTAGGTATCTAAACCTACCGATTTGGATGATTGAATATGATGACATTAACAGCGTGTTTGTTCCTTATGTTAATCGGCATAATAACATTGAGACAGATAATAATAGCATTGAAGTACTCGTCATCCTTTGAAAACTGTTATGGTTAAAACCGTGTTTTTTTTTATAAAAAGTATTGTATTTTTTGGTAGCCTTGAGCACGGTATCTTGACGTCACACGTTATAATTTTATATCTTTGAGCTAAGTCTTGTAAATCTGTTTTCTGTTTGTTGTATATCATGTTTATATTATTTGGAAAGGTTTATCATACAAACATACATACATACATACATACATACATACATACATACATACATACATACATACATACATACATACATACATACATACATACATACATACATACATACATACATACATACATACATCCATCCATCCATCCATCCATCCATCCATCCATCCATCCATACATACATACATACATACATACATACATACATACATACATACATACATACATACATACATACATACATACATACATACATACATACATACATACATACGTATATAACAGACAGACAGACAGACAGAAGTAACAACCATGAAATGTTTAGTCATCAAAGTAGGGCTCACCCAGCTAAAAGTATGAGTTGATACATTCTCCACAGATATTGTTCCATATTTTCCTTAATTCATGGTGATGGTTGTGGGAATTGATAAGCAGATAGAAGTCTCATTGAACAAATGCAGAACAATGCCTTTACACTCAGACAAGAAAAGAAATTCCAATGATAGCAGTTCGATTAGACAATCTTTGTGTTTTGACATAGTAAGCTTTGAATGATCGCCCAAGTTCTTTCCCTATAACGAACTCCATGAAGTTGTTGTCTTGTATTTCTAACAATTAAAGTCCATATCTGGTCATCGATAAGAATGAAAAGACGTTACTGGAACAAATCTTATGTGGTTAGTTTGCCACTACAAGTAAATCTCTCTTTAATTCCCAATTCTATCGTTGTCATAGTGATGGTATATACAAAACAAACTATGAACAATGACCGGAGCCTTCGTTACACGGGCAATAGAAGAAAGAATGAAACACACCTGTGTCGACAGATGAGGAAGAAGGGCTGAAAGAAGGAAGGACTAATAGATTACGTGCACATGTACCAACGTATCCCTGTCCGAGGTAATCGATGTCTACCTGAATAGTTTACTGCCATGAAATGACTGTCAAGCAAATGGATGAAAACGACAGACGAGGGAAAATAAATTTCTGTCACATGATAACGACAGCTCTGCCTACAATTCTTCAGAGCTGCAAAACTACAAGAAAACTATACGTTAGATATTGAGAGAGGGAAAAAATATTAAACTATTTCACTTGTTTCCTTACCTGTTCAAGAAAAATAAAAAATAAAATATTATAACTAAATCAAAATAGGTGTCTATCTTTTTTTATTTTTTTAAATAAATATCAAGCAGAGAACCATATTATAATGAATTAAACCGAAATACAATAACTTGAACAATGAAAAGTGTCGTCTGGGATCTTATTTATGGTACAGTTGTCCAAGAGTTGACTGAGATAATATTTCTGGTACCGTTATCTTTGATCTTTCTGAGCAAGAGAAAGACTTAAACTACTTTCTTTTCCTCATCAACATCTCTTTAATGCGGTTGTATTGTTGTTGCATTTGGTTTTATTGTTGTTGCATTTGGTTTTATTCTTGTTGCATTTTATTTAATTGTTGTTTCATTTGGTTTTATTCTTGTTGCATTTTATTTAATTCTTGTTGCATACGGTTTTATTCTTGTTGCATTTGGTTTTATTCTTTTTGCATACGGTTTTATTCTTGTTGCATACGGTTTTATTGATGTGGTTGATCAAACCGTTGTCAGATACAAATCGGTGTTGTTGTCGTTTTGCTTTTTCTTATTTTGTCTTTGGGGAGATGGTCGCATCATCTGTACATGTTCAAATGCGTTCGTCAATATTTGTTGATATTCTTTACCTATGTCTAGTCCGTCATATTTGGAGAGCAATGGTATGAAAAAAGGATTTTTCTACGCCCCCCCCCCCCCCCAAGACTAACTTAAAAGACACATTAAATATACTAATCCATGGAGGTAAGAGTACCTTATTCAAAGTTTTCAGTTCTTATTAATAGTAAAAACACATTCTGCTTTAAAACAGAAAGATTTTACCTGATTATTCTGACTGCATATAGCAAAGCTATTAATAAAATATAGCATTAACATGTGATCAAAGATTGTTGTGGATTAAGAAATGATTAATTATCGATGTGTATATAAATGTATAGTTTGCACGAATTTATATGCAATTTTTAAGATTGACATACAATTTTTAAGATTGACATACAATTTTTAAGATTGACATACCATTCTAATTCTTGCTTAGAAATAAGAAAAAGTGTTGCCTATTAAGACAGTTGTACAGAAATATCCCTTACCTTGTTTCAGATTCGTCCCCCCGTCTGTCTGTCTGTCTGTCTGTCTCTCTGTCTCTCTCTCTCTCTCTCTCTCTGTCTCTCTCTCTCTCTCTCTCTCTCTCTCTCTCTCTCTCTCTCTCTCTCTTCTCTCTCTCTCTCTCAATGATATGGATCATGTCACTGAAATATGGAGTAGAGTATGAGTGAGTGTCAATGTACTTTCAATGAACATTAATGCCGACACAATTTATAGGTTATCAAAAACCAATATAGGTCACTAACAATCTACAACAAGCTAGTATGACTGTGTGGACTGGTATATTTTCATATTAAATAAAGAATAATATCCACTATGTATACTTGATTGCAGAAAAACGAAGAAATTTTAAGAAGTTTAGGACGATACGCAGATTATGGCAATCATATTTTGGACACCTGTCACGTCATCGACTACTGTGTTCTAACCCACGTCCAAACTTGTATAGCTGATGATATAACCAGTTATTTCACCTGCTATTGTTGGGTGTTTCTTGTTGTTTGTGGGGATGAAATTTGACCCAGGTACTGAACAAATAAAGTTCATATTGTTCCTGACATTTCGTTTAATACCTTGTATTCTTACTGAATTAAGACCAAATGGAGTCCAGTGAGTATCTTTATATTCATATGTTATCTATCCGTATTCTCTCTCTCTCTCTCTCTCTCTCTCTCTCTCTCTCTCTCTCTCTCTCTCTCTCTCTCTCTCTCTCTCCCTCCCTCCCTCTCTCTCTCTCTCTCTCTCTCTCTCTCTCTCTCTCTCTCTCTCTCTCTCTCTCTCTCTCTCTCTCTCTCTGTGTTTGGATAGAAAACCGTGAAGTATGGAGAATGATCGATACTATAGATTGGTATCGTTTTTCGTGATCATCGTCGTTAACTAGCTGTGTTCTGGAGTCGGGCACATAAAATATAAAACATAAAATCAGAATTCCTGATGAGGTAATCAGTGCTGACTTCTAAAATTGTTTCCAAGGGTCTCTTAAGGTACTAAACTATGATGTAGATTCGCACCATGATGAGAAAAATGTCATTTAAAATTCAGCTCTATTGCTACATATCTAACCTCTTTTATTTTTGGATGAAAACAGGTTGATGTTAAATGGAATTTAGCTGACTTGCGTTATGTTATCATCGTTGACATGATTTTTTTTTTTACAAAATCTACTTATTAAGAAAAAATAATCAAAAGAGACAATAAATAACCTTTAGTTTAAAATCAGGAAGTCAGATGGTTTCTTTAATTTTTATTCTCAGTTGTAAAGTGAATGTAAAGTTACGATTCTTGAAATATATTATTCCAATCTGAAATATTATTAATGTATTCAGGCTATTCTGAACACGTGCTCTCATTGTTAGTCAATAAACATTATTTTCTAAGCCAATTTCCTTTCAAATTAAATCGTAAGCATTTATTCATAAATTGTTTACATTAGCGGAAAATCATGTACATCCTTGTTCAATATCGAACAAAAATACGGAGTTAGAAGTTTATTTATTTGGTTTATGTGCACATACACACGCGCGCGCACAGAAAACAGACACACACTCATATGTTCCTTCGTTCTGTCAGTAAGTTTATTTGCATGCCTATCTATCAATTTGCCCGTCTTTCATAGGTCACTTTATTTGTTTCATTTTGATTATTTCTTTTTCCTTTTTTTTTTATTGATATCTATTTTTCTGTCAAATTCTTCTAATGTTCTTCTTTCTTTCTATTTTTAAACTTAAACAACCGCAAAGATGAATTTCATTTCATTTTTAAAAAATTGTATTTTACTTGGAGATTGTATTTATTTATGTTTTGTTTCGTTTATTCCCCTTAAAAAAGAACATTATATGAATCTCAATATCCAGTGATGTCAAAATAGTGCTTAAAAATTGAGTACCTACTTTTTTGTTTTGTTTGCTCTGTTTGTTATTTGACAGGTGAATTGAAAACATTAGAAATATTGCATTCGTTTACTTTGTAAAAAGCTATATCTTAAAAAAACATGGTAACGTAACAATTCATTGTAAACATAATTACAGTGTAGTATTGTTTAAACCTTGCTTTCCTTGCTCCATTACTCACTAATGCGAACCAATTAACATTGTGTAACGTCCCGGCTAATTATTACAAACTAATAATACAGCCCACGCGCACTTGATTAAAAAATTGGCGATACTTCTCTGATCCGATACAGCCTACCCGTAATGAGGAGAAGATTTCAGCGCCAGTATTGTACTCAGGCTTATATCTGGGTGGGTCGGTCCTTTAGAAGTTTCTTTTACTTATAAGGTCATTGTAGTATTTTTATTTTGCTTAATTCCACATTGATAGCTCAGCTTGTTTCGAAGTATGGGTTGCTCCATCAAGAACGTCTAATGAGATGCGAGACTGAACTAGCTTACGTATGAACAGCTTACACTGAGCATTGTTGAATGGGAACGAATGGCAAAAATAAATGTCTTCAATTTTTAAAATTGTGTTTTTCAATGTGAGATATTAGCTTCATATATATATATATATATATATATATATATATATATATATATATATATATATATATATATATATATATATATATATATATATATATGTGTGTGTGTGTGTGTGTGTTTAAATTTATATATATATATTTGTATGTGTGTGTGTTTAAATTATTATATATATATATGTATGTGTGTGTGTGTGTGTGTTTAAATTTATATATATATATATATATATATATATATATATATATATATATATATATATTGTATTTGTCAACTTTACAAATTATAATTCATCTAGTATCTACTTCACAATTAACGTATATATTCCCACATGATGCTGTTTTGTTGATTTTTAATTCGCCAGAGTAGATTTTATGAAAAATATAAATTATATTTAAACCCAAGAGAACAAATACCAATCAAATAACGTTACTGAAAACTATATTCGCAACAGAAAATATAATCATGTAATTAAGATTTGCACTATTCCACATGACTGTATATCATCTGTAACAAGACGAGACGCGCATAATTGTACACACACACACACACATATATACATACATACATACATACATACATACATACATACATACATACATACATACATACATACATACATACATACATACATACATACATACATACATACATACATACATACATACATACATACATACATACATACATACATACATACATACATACATACATACATACATACATACATACATACATACATACATACATACAATAGCGAAGAAACAGACCACAACCCAAACGAAAGATATAATAATTTAACGTATTGTAGACAAAATCAATATGTCCCACATGTGTCGTTCCCAATTCGCATATATGACGTGTGTAAAGTTGGTTCAGTTTGTCTCTTTGTTTTGTTGTCGAGTTGATGTTTAGTGAATAACATGGGTAGCATCCACTCCGATGTTGCATTCAAGGCCTCTCGACGCTCCAGTGCACTGAATTACGGCAAAGAAATTGAAGTTTGAAAACAACTTTTCTAATGGTAATTTTTAACTGGAAATTGCTTTTTCGACTCGCTCTCTTTTTCAAATAGGGCTGTTTAAGGTTCGGACGGGCAAACCACAGGTCATGGGAAAGTTAATTTCATGACTTTTTAAGTTCAGTATCACTGTGCCTTGTTCGTTATAATTAGCTGTGGAATTTATATTGACATTGGAAAACATCGATCTTAAAAAGAGAAAACTCTCAAAAGTGTTCCATATATAAAACTAATACAATATTTTATAACTCGGATACTTTCTATAAAGTTCTCCATTTCATACGTGTTAAAATAGGCCTAGTTTTTTTCATTCAATATTTCAGCTTAGAAAATGCGTGTCGAAAAAAGTAATTTCTAAGCACTAGTGAATTTCGTACCGTCGGTCCCTCCGTCCGCCCGTCCGCCCGTCCGCCCATCCATCCATCCATCCATCCACCCACCCACCCACCCACCCACCCATCCATCCATCCATCCATCCATCCATCCATCCATCCATCCATCCATCCATCCATCCATCCATCCATCTATCTATCTATCTATCTATCTATCTATCTATCTATCTATCTATCTATCTATCTATCTATCTATCTATCTATCTATCTATCTATCTATCTATCTATCACATGATACATGCTTTCATATATCAAAATAACTTGTGATAAAATGATCCGTCAGGTATATACAGGTAAATAACATCTAAATTGTGATGCATCCGGAATATGTACCTTGCCGTAAACTGTAATCCGAATGGAAAATTAAGACAAATGACGAGAAACAATCCATATGACAACCAAGTAGTATCAATCCTATCTTCTCCCTACACCATGAATTTGGTTCCTATGTTGCTCTTGCTATGTACCTTCCATCACACATAAACTGTGCCTTAGAAATGAAGATCACTTTAAACCTTCTTATTATATTTTGAATATTATGGCAAATCTCTATAAATCACATTCTTTTTCTTTTTACATAAACACCTTCAGATTAAGGTTTTACCTGAATATTGGATGTTCCGACCAAAATATATAAAATGCCAAAGTGTATAAGCTTCCCTCCCAAAATCTCATAAACTTTTTTTAAAGATTTATTCAAGTTGGATTATTCCAGATTATGCAGTTGTTATAATTTTAGTTAAGAATATGGTTTAATTTACAAATTGAATTAAAATGCCATGCGCCTTGGATTTAGGCATACCACTCCAGTGACCTTTTATTGAAAGAGGCATTATTATTCCGGTGCGCATGAATATGCTAGTTTTACGCTTGAGCAAGGTGGTCGCTGATTGGTTAATTGATTCAGTTGGGGGCCGTACTAATATTTAGACCGTGTATGAGTGGCTTATACTGTACATGATCGATCAATACGGAGCTTGCATTTTACCACATAAGCCCAGTTTACAAGGCTTAGAGTTGTTTTTAAAATCGCAGTAAATCTTTCAGAGAATTATTCGGCTGATTTTTCGGATAAAGCACCAGACACTAGGAGCTTATCGTCTACTTAAAAGCTTAGTATTGTAAATGTTATAATTTTGTAAATATCGAGGAAGAGTTGAGAAACTGATTATGGACAATTGAGAGCTGGGATTTATGCCAATATAATCATATCAAAATTAATCATCCGTGGCTGAAAACAGAAAAATACCCGTGCATGAACGGGGAAGGTATGTACCGTTTGGATTCTCTTGTTCAATATATTTACTTAAGGTTAAACTTTGTTTTTACTATTTAAAATATTTTGCTTGCTTACGTTCACGATAGTTTTAAACCATTTGTGACCTCTCCTACACATTTTTACTTTATACTTTAGTCCTATGTTTGTTTTTCGTGTTCAATGACAAGTATTTAGGAATAGATCAATTTCCATCATATATCGTTAATTGAGAGAGAGAGAGAGAGAGTGAGATGAGATCACTTGAGTTCGTAATAGATTCCCACGTGCTATTAAGGAACGCGTGCTGGGGTCATTCCGGCATTTGAGTACCCAGCTTGACTGACAGGATACCCCGTGGTGGTAGTTGTAAGTTCTTACTCACATTATGACCGGGTATAGGTACCAGAATTGGGATGGGACACACATGTAGCATTATTCCTATCGTCTCTTACTCACCACGACAAGTGAGCGGGTGGTAATCATCGATATTGACCAGTATCTAATGGGACCAACTTTAACTAGCCACAGTCCATCTTATCGCCCTTCTATATGTGAGGAAAATACGGAAATAATCGTACATAGTATTGGACACTACTACAGCTATTGACGATTAACATGTCCAGTGACTTGATTTTACTTAAAACTGAACGGCCAGGATATTGGGACCTTTCAGTACATGGTAAGTTACAGTCAAACCATGTTCATAAATATGTTAATTGCACAGTACGATGTAATTAAAACCTTCATGATAGTTATACGTCACAGATTGAATCAGCTGCTTTATTTATATCCACCGGTCCGTATGACAAATATTCAGGAACATTACAAGAATAATTGTTTTAGATTATGTTGACATAAAAATTGTAGCCTAACACCTGCATAAATACATTTTTGCAACACATGTATGATGTATACATACGTGCGTGCATAAGTTGACACTAATATTCATGCAAATTCAGAGTGATGTCGTCCATTATTCTTTTATTTGAATCCACAAGTATGTTTCTCAGTTTGAACAATATTCTTGATATACCGGAGTTACAAATCGTCCATGCTATCAGATTCAGTTTTAACTTGATCTCTTTCCCGGCTCGTGTTTTTATACAAACATCTTTCAACGACATCTATTTTGAAGTGCCTATCATAGTCCAGGTGAGGGGTGTAAGGTAAAATTGAAAATCCAGGTGCGTGCACTAGACTTGTTAGAAGAGTTGATAAGACTAGGGGATTGTCACTATTGTAAGTGAGTATACCCTGGGTAGAAGTATTATTAGCAAGGTCACACAACTTTATCTATTCCTAATGTAATTTTTAACTAAGGAAGTTTGCATCTTCACACATCTTGTTATAAATGGATTTCGTTGTCGTATTTGGTCTTACTTTCGTTCTATTCTAATTAGGTTGAGTGTCTACAATAGCGTGAGTTTTATTTATAAAAGCTGATTTAATATAACTGTATTGTCCCGATCTTGTTAATGATAAATAATTAAGGATATAGGGTGCCATCTTGTTTGATTATCTCAAACCATGACTTTCAATGTAATTCCCACCTTGTACTGTGTGTGTGTGTGTGTGTGTGTGTGTGTGTGTGTGTGTTGTCAAAATATTCATTTTCTTAATTTACAAAACCTTAAAACTGACCGACACGTAACTCGCATTAAAAATAATTTTATTTACTTTCAAAGTTGAAAATCTAATATTTGTGTCAAGCACTTAATAGATAGGTTTACTTTAAACGAATTCGTACCAATGTGGACAGTTTTGTTCGACATTCGATACGTTCTTTCTTTTATTTGTTTTGTTTTGTTAATCAACAACACGAAACTTAATATATTATTAATATTATATGTCTATACATCTATCTCGTATATTATATAGTAGTATATCGTACACACCAGTATACATTACACATTGTTTTTTTATCTATCTATCTTTCTTTCCTTCTTCTTCTTCTTCTTCTTCTTCTTCTTCTTCTTCTTCTTCTTCTTCTTCTTCTTCTTCTTCTTCTTCTTCTTCTTCTTCTTGTTATTACTATTGTTATTATTATTATTATTATTATTATTATTATTATTATTATTATTATTATTATTATTATTATTATTATTATTATTATTATTATTATTATTATCAGTAGTAGTAGTAGTAGTAGTAGTAGTAGTATATCATCGTCATCTGCTAAACCTGCTTAAAATGGTGAATTTACTGATTGGTAGAGTTAACATTACCGTTGTGTTTGGATAGAACAAATTAATGTCAACAGGTAATATTTATCATATTTACTAAAATTGTAATTTAAAAATTGCAAATATTTCTTTTAAAATAAAAATAGGTGGCATGTAAAGTGTAGGAAGTAATGAGAAAATTAGTAAATTGAATTCAAATATTAGTAACTCCCTCCACAGCAGGAAAGAACGATAAATATTTGTTTGTGTTAACTCTAAGATCTCTTACGAGTGAATTTACCCGTGTTTCCTTGAAATAATGACACTTTCTCATCTCAGTCTTTATTAATATTAACTTTACACATATGTATTTAAACATTTTTTTAAAAAAAGAAAGATAATATTTTATTATTAAATATACTGGACATGCATTTCTGATTTGAAATTTATATGCTGTGATAATGTCAAGTCTATGGCCACTATTGACCACGAAAGATAAAATAAGGGCATAAAGACAAGGATTGGACTTCGGTTCAGGGTTGTTATGCAACTAGCTGGAAATAGATAAACAATTACATAAGACCCTACACATTTAGGTCCCTCCATTTCCTCTTTTCTTTCCGACCACTACACTCTACAGGAAACATACTCTCAGCTCAAACAAACTTGACATTGTTTTCCCCAATTTGGAATGTTTTCGATGTGGCCCGTCGCCGGAGAAACGCGGTTCCACGCTATCGGCATGGACTAGCAAAATGGTCATGTACTTCAAACAGGAAACTTTTAACGGGAACAAATAAGGAACTGTCACAGGTAAATTTCAAGTGTCTCACAAGTGGAATATTAATAATGCTTTAGAGAGAGAGAGAGAGAGAGAGAGAGAGAGAGAGAGAGAGAGAGAGAGAGAGAGAGAGAGAGAGAGAGAGAGAGAGAGAGAGAGAGAGAGAGAGAGAGAGAGAGAGAGAGAGAGAATTATTAGACGTCACAAAACTGAAGCTGCTTTAGAGAAATGTTTTCATAAAAGGCACTCAAAATGTTAAATTTACATCACATTTGATATGCGCTTCTTTTATTATCAGGGGTGGTCAGTGTTGTGGTGGGGAACGGCGCTCCCTTACTTTTTGCACTCGTAATTGTCACCCGCATCAGAGTAACACACATTCCCACACTTATTTAGCGCTTCACCACTGTTTATTATTATTATTTTTATTATTATTATTATTATTATTATTATTATTATTATTATTATTATTTCCATATGCTAAAATATTTTCTTTTTTTTCCACAACAACGAAAATAATAGGCTTTTCTAATTAAGTACATTTTCCCCACCCCTCTCACGACCACACATGGTTGTTCATTGTCAATATTTGAAGGTCAATAAGGCTGGGTAAATTAAGCAAAATAAGACCGTTCAAATTAGCTGGGGAAGAGTGATTTTTGATTTCCAAATTATTTGAACAATTTATTTGCTAGTTTACTCAAGTCCGTCTATGTACATTTCCGTGCACTGTGTCATAGTTGTCGGTGCCAATCCCGGCACGAAATGGACAAATCTTCATTTGTAGATAGAAGCGACATATAGTTAGTTCCTTGTTAAATATACGCACATATTTCTAGACTTGTATTGACATTATTGGTTTTTTATAAGCCCAAGTCTGCCTTAAATGATCAAAATATGTAATAATATTTTACCATTATATACACTGTCCAAAAATATTGATGAAAGTTCTTAGTTTACTGTTTACAATATATACATATTACTGTTTTAGGTCTTTAACTTTGTAACGATACACACTGCATTGTAAATAATATATTTGAGTATTTATTTTTCTGTTCTTTCTTTCCTAATTTTCACAAGGAATTGTCAGGGAATTTACAGAAACAGATTTGTAATATTTTTTAAAAATATTTATCTTAATTTTCCCAAAGTTGAAATTTGATCGATTTACCGTCGAGATTTCTGTAATGTTCTAGAGCATACATGTTGTACACTACAGACATTTCTGTAATGTTCTAGAGCATACATGTTGTACACTACAGACATTTCGTTTGCGTTTTAAGTATCTTTACTAATGCTAAGGCGTTTATTTCTTTTTTTTTATTGTTTCGGTTACATATATGTGACAACACACACACACGCGGTTAATATGTTGCATATTACAATAGAAACGATTTCATTATTTGTTGGGCATTTAAACTTCAGAAGTATCAAATGAAATTAATTATTTAAAAGAAATTTTCGGCATTAGTCTCAGTATAAAATGATAAACTCCTTAAACTCATGAATCTTTGTCAATCTTTTAATTTAAGTGGCTACGGTTATAATTTTGCGATGAATTTGGATCAATAGACAATGGATGTATCAGTAGATATGACACATTGTCAAACAAATAAAAACAAATAACAATATCTAAAACTAAAAAAAAATCATATAATTAATGTGGAAGAACGACTGCTGGATCAGTTAAACATTACAAATTGTTGTAAAAACTCGAACATGTGCGAGTTTGCTCACGAGATTATTTACCAACACCTGGAACACTGGGGAATATAATCCTTGATACGGGACTTATCCCTTTCCTGTGATCCTTCATAAGGTTGCTCATTCCCCAATTAGAAACTATTATCGGGCGTTTGATTTCTTTTAATCACAGCAACATAGGCCCGAGACACGGATACTGCATAAAAGCTCAGAGGGTGGGGTAAACTAGAAATGCACATGATATGTGGTTAGGTAGATAATTACGGTATGTCTGCATGATTGTCTGTTTGTAGAAGTAAGGAGTCGGGAATGTGGGTAGCTTTTGTATTATTATCAAATGTCAAATGTATTATCATTTTTAAGTTTTTAAAACAGAAAATTTAACGCTTATACTGGTTTTCTATCTATTGAGAAACTGTAATTTCGATTTTGCGTTCAAACGTTATTTTAAATAAATAAATAAATAAATAAATAAATAAATAAATAAATAAATAAATAAATAAATAAATAAATAAATAAATAAATAAATAAATAAATAATACTAACGGAATTATTTATTTACATGATAAACGCCTAGTGCAAAGCATTGTCTTGTCTCTATTTTCCTGGACAGTTGTTTCGCTTTTCTATTAATAAGAATGGAAGAATGGGTCACGAAAATGACCCCTCTGTCTCCTCGATAGTTTAGCCTTTGACACAGCCTTTTATCCTTGGAACATATGCCATGGCAATAATGAAAATTAAATTAATTTCCGATCATTACCGAAGCCGTATGTGTGCAATCAAATAAATTGATAAATATTTTCAAAATTAAATCAAGAAGCCTAGTGAAGAATTCAGTTTGAGCTAATTTCTTAAATTGCTCCCTTCGTGCCGTATACAACCTAATAATATGTCGCGGAAAATATTTCCTTCTAAATTACTATTACTGTATTTGCTATATATATATATATATATATATATATATATATATATATATATATATATATATATATATATATATATATATATATATATATATATATATATATATATATAATCATTTTCTATGTGTAGTTTAAGACATTTTTTAATTACATTTTCTGCGTGCATATGATGGATTTTGTATTACCATTTCTGTGTGTATTCAAGGGATTTTTAATTATAATTTATGTGTGCATTTAACGGATTTTGTATTACATTTTAATGTGTTTTTTTATGAAGAATTTTTGTTGTCGGTGTAAACATCTCAGTTTCAATTCCTTTGTACGCTAAACTCACCATTTGATATATTTCTGAACAATACAAATCCAATGCATACTGTAAAGAGAATAAAAGTGCAGACTAAAGACGGGAATCTTTTAAATTAATAAACATTGTTTTGTGTATGATGAAATAGTTGGGATATGTAATGTGGGGAAAGTGCAAATGACAAAAGTAACATACGGTAACAAAACATACATTAAAATAAATAAATAAAAAAATAAATTTAAATTTTTTTAAAATAAAACTTAAAAAATAAATAAATTAAAACTATACTATAAATAAATAAATTAAAACTATAATATAAATAAATAAATAAAAACTAAATATAATAAATAATACATACATACATACATACATACATACATACATACATACATACATACATACATACATACATACATACATACATACATACAGACAGACAGACAGACAGACAGACAGACAGACAGACATTACAAATAAAAATATAAAACAATTACAAATAAAAATATAAAACAATTACAAATAAAAAATATAAAACAATTACAAATAGATAATAAATAATTAATAATAAATAAATAAATAAATAGATAAATAATAAGCACTTTCTTTAATTTGCCGTCCAGCCTTTGAGAAATTCCATTATGGTGATACAGCCTTTACAACACAAGAGAAATATAAAAATGCAAGTGAGTTTTGCCTTTGCTAATAACGGCACAAACTTTATTATAATATTTTATAGTTGTGACATAGACATGCATACAATTAATCATAATATATTTCAGTAGAAAATTACTTTCAATAAAAATTATAAAAAAATTACTTTTAATACAATTTAGAGATTTCAATCTTATTACTTTTACTGAAAATTGTTTACATCTCAATCAAAATTAAATACATAACGATAAATACAAAATGGAAATATAATATAAACAAAACTATGTTCTTAACTCTTCTCGTGACAATTATTAGTAATACATACAAAGCATGAATATATACATTTATTATGGAAGTAACGTTTAAAAAGACAATATGTTTCAAAGATAAATATAAAATTATTTTGTTCAAATATTAATAGTGAGGCGTCTGTAAGAATATACTTTCCTCTTATGATTGTATATGTCTATACTTGTGCCAACAAATATAAATAAAGAAATGAAAAGTAAAAGAAAGAAAGAAAAAAGATTGAAAAGGAAAAATAAATTCCGGGCTGGGAAATAAATAGGTTACAATAGTTGAACTTTTTCACTTCATTTTCATTTATTTCCACATTCTATCTTGAAAGAAGGGAACAATTTAATTCACTTGATTTTCATTTTTTTTTACTTCCTATTACTTTCACAATCTATCGAGAAAGAAGAGAAAATTAAGTCTAGTTTTGTTTGCTATATTTTAAATTTTTCCTTACGCTTTGAAAGAGGAAACATTAAGTAAAAGTTTCGGATGAGATACACTGTCATATTATTACACTGTCATATTATTACAATGTCATATTATTAATCTAGAAAGTTTTGTTTGTCGCTACCATAATTTTAGATGTGCTTATAGACATATTATGCTCTGTTTTTTTTCCTAAAAAATCTGGAATTACTTTGTATAAAGGACACTGTATCTATCTATCTATCTATCTATCTATCTATCTATCTATCTATCTATCTATCTATCTATCTATCTATCTATCTATCTATCTATCTATCTATCTATCTATCTATCTATCTATCTATCTATCTATCTATCTATCTATCTATCTATCTATCTATCCATGTCTTCGTAATAAAAATATTTTTTAACATTTGCATTGGGAATGCTTCTAATAGTTGAAAATTACATATAGCACAGACTTAATAAGGTGCTTTTCTCCATGATTCTGGCTGTATACAAAACATATTTGCGTGTATTTTTATAGTGGGTTTCTTTCAGCGCAGATAAAGCACTGAATATCGCGAATATTCAACAGTTAAATACCGAATAGTAATTAATAAATATTCCTAGGTCAATCAGTTAGTAATCGATTATTCAGGTCTCTAGCTGACATGGCATACATTTTACAAACCGTTAATAAATATGTGGCAGTGACGGACAATTGTGATGGCGTTGTGTTCCAAACTGCAGTCTGATGCCTCAATCAGAAACGCATTTACAAATTAATATTGTTTTACGCTGGATCAAAGGGCGCAATCTATGTTTGTCCAGGTAAAGATGCACTTGTAATTATCAAACTCACGACAGTCTACGAGAGGTTTTGTCCTTTTTTGTGCCAAGATTTTTTTTAATATTCGAAGCACTCTAATTACATATATGGCTTTGCGACGTTCTTTCATAAAATCCATGCCTTGTCAAAATACACTGAAACTTAGCCATTATTTTCCAGGCCCCAAAATTATCAGTGGGTCTTATAGGTCAATATGTCCATAATTTTCTTAACGTTTTGACGTGATATATTGATAACTGTGTAATTACTTAAATGGGTTGACATGAAATATGCCGCGAAGAACAAGCAATCTTTGATAGATTAATTTTTCTTTATGGAAATGTACATCATGCACAACTGTAGACTCCAGAAAAAGAGCCTGCGACCGTCCATATCATGCGTTGGACGGGAAAGAGCTTATAGTATAAAGATATATTATGTGTGGCATAGATGGGACCTTCGAATATAAGTCGTGTTCTGTGTGGGTTTGAAGAGCTTAGAGTATAAAGTAATATTATGTATGGCGTGGGAAGGAGCTTCGAGTATAACTCATGATATGTATGGGTTTGGTATGAGCTTTGAGTCATGGGTCATGATATCTGAGTTTGGTATGAGCTTTGAGTCATGGGTCAATATAACAAAGCAATAGCTGTTTGAAGCTACAGTTTGAAGTTCTGTAAGTTCGTCATTAAAGCTAACTTAAAACCAGAATTAGGAAAAACATCGCACATGTATTTGTATTATTATAGAAAGATATTAAAATATTGTTGTGGAAAGGAGGAAAAAATCTGAGCAATATCGAAGGTTTTGGTAAGCAAGAAAATGAAAAGTATAGTAAATTAAGCGAATGAACACAAATGTCATCCTCCTACTATAACTACTACTAGTAATACCACTATTACTACTATAACTACTATTAGTAATACCACTATTACTACTATAACTACTATTAGTAATACCACTATTACTACTATAACTACTATTAGTAATACCACTATTACTACTATAACTACTATTAGTAATACCACTATTACTACTATAACTACTATTAGTAATACCACTATTACTACTATAACTACTATTAGTAATACCACTATTACTGCTATAACTACTATTAGTAATACCACTATTACTGCTATAACTACTATTAGTAATACCACTATTACTGCTATAACTACTATTAGTAATACCACTATTACTGCTATAACTACTATTAGTAATACCACTATTACTGCTATAACTACTATTAGTAATACCACTATTACTGCTATAACTACTATTAGTAATACCACTATTACTGCTATAACTACTATTAGTAATACCACTATTACTGCTATAACTACTATTAGTAATACCACTATTACTGCTATAACTACTACTAGTAATACCACTATTACTGCTATAACTACTATTAGTAATACCACTATTACTACTATAACTACTATTAGTAATACCACTATTACTACTATAACTACTATTAGTAATACCACTATTACTACTATAACTACTACTAGTAATACCACTATTACTACTATAACTACTATTAGTAATACCACTATTACTACTATAACTACTATTAGTAATACCACTATTACTACTATAACTACTATTAGTAATACCACTATTACTACTATAACTACTACTAGTAATACCACTATTACTACTATAACTACTACTAGTAATACCACTATTACTACTATAACTACTACTAGTAATACCACTATTACTACTATAACTACTATTAGTAATACCACTATTACTACTATAACTACTATTAGTAATACCACTATTACTACTATAACTACTATTAGTAATACCACTATTACTACTATAACTACTATTAGTAATACCACTATTACTACTATAACTACTATTAGTAATACCACTACTACTACTATAACTACTATTAGTAATATCACTATTACTACTATAACTACTATTAGTAATACCACTATTACTACTATAACTACTATTAGTAATACCACTATTACTACTATAACTACTACTAGTAATACCACTATTACTACTATAACTACTACTAGTAATACCACTATTACTAATACTAGTCGTTTTATAATTATCGATTATTGTGCGAACAACAATGAGATATCAAGCGATCGTGTGAAATATAAAAAAAAAGGTCATGGTACCTGGCTGACCGAATTTTGATTTTACGACACATAATCGGGGCTCGTTTAAATTAACTGCAAGCACTATTTCATAATTAGGCATACATTTTAATTTGGTATCTGTTCTTAATCATTGTATAACTTTACAATATTGACAATTGAATGTAATAATATGCATTAAATTTAACAAATACTACTGCAGCCACCCACCTGAGTCTTATTGATTGTTTTGGGATGGATGCATGCGTGCTATCAAGCTGCATTTCATTTGGCTGGTGGAACTTACACGAGCGCGCCCACTTTATCAACGAAAGAATTTTTAACTAATATTTGAAGACAAAAATTAATCGCAAAATTATTTCTTGGC